>CAJHQQ010000293.1:0-241360 GCA_905132885.1 Moricandia moricandioides
TTCACTTGTATAAATCACATATCGGAACTTCATCAATCTACAAGGCTTTATGTCTGCTTTACAATATCCCTAGGTGGTGTAGATAAACAACACTTGATAGATAGATAGATACGTTTTTGGAGGCCCAAACAAACAGTAGTCTAAGAAGGGATGAGCATTTAAATCACTATCCTAACTTTGAAGAGGAATCATGGTGAACTAAAAGAAATACTCCCTCCGTTTCAGAATAAGTGTCATTTTAGAGAATTTTTTTTGTTACAAAATAAGTGTCGTTTTCGACTTTCGATGCAAAATTTATTAATTTTATGCTGCAGATTATTTTTCTATTGGTTGAAATATGGTTAAGTGTATAGGTAATTGTGTTTTTATATAGAAAATATGCAAAATTAATTGTTTTCTTAATCCGTGTGCAAAAACCTAAAATGACACTTATAATGAAACAGAGAGAGTAATAAACATATATGAGAAGAACCCACTCTATCATTGATGCTTACATTTATATGTGAGAGATCAAGCTCTGAAAATAAGGAACATGTCTTCTAATACATAAACAATGTTTGGAAAAACAAGAAAGAGATTTTGTTTGGGGGTCGTATTTTACCAAAGTGCGGGTAAAGCGATGTGAGAGTAAGATCTTGTTATTCTTGCATATCGCCAGGGGTGTGAATGGCTCAACCAAATCCTTATAAGCCCAATCAAAGTCATCTCCAAACTTGGTTCTGGAAGAACAAGAAAGCATATCAATGGAATAGACCTTCTCCCATGAGTCTTGTAATGGCAGCTTCAACCTCCAAATCTCTTGGATCTTCGTATCGCCTTGTCTTTTAGACATGCACAAACCATAATTATCCAGAGTGCACATGTCGATGTACTGAGGATCTGAAGTAGCAATAGAAGAGACAAGCTTAGGGAACAACCTGAATGTTTCGGTATGAATATCAAACGCTACTACTTTTATTTCACTGTTATATGGTTCAGTTAACCAATAGAGCGACCCATTTGCTGATACTGGCGTTTGTTTACGAAATATCCGATAACGTGGAGTGCAAGTCAAGTACCTCCAAGCGTTTGACTTGAAATCAAAAACCTCGCACTTGGTAATTGTCTCGTTAGAATCATCGTTACTATTATATAACCACACTAGTTTATAACCAGTGGACGCAGCCTTGACGAATGCTAGATAAGTTTCTGATCTTTCGTTACTCCCATCTTCTAAAGCGTTATTGACCTTGCTTATGAAAACCTGATACCTAGACGGAGGAAGTTGTCGGAGCCACCGTGTAGCCGGGTTAACGACATATATAGATTGTGTCTTCATGGAATAGATGCAGATAAGACCATCACAGCTTTCGGAAAGGTAGATCCAATGATGGAAGCCTTGAGGGAAATTGAGACAAGTGAAAGATAGGTGAGATGCAGAGTCCAGACAGTATGTTTTAAAAGCAACGTCCGTGTCGGGACGAGGCAGGTTATTTACACTACCTTGTAACGGATATCTTTCGGAGATAACCATGACTTTGGGATGATCCACGTATGATCTCTCAGCGACCTTCAAGTGCCTCTCTGCGAAAGAGAGGGACTCGATGGCCAGTCTCCATTGTTTTGAGAGAGACTTGAGTCGGGTTAGGGCTTTCACTGGGAGCCGCAAGAAGATCTCCTCCACGACGTCATCTGGTAATGATGATGGAGCAGTCACTAGCTTCTCGTTTCTTCTTCTTCTTTTTCTTATTGTCCTTCTGATTTTTCTTCTCTTCGTTTGTGATTCTGATGATGATGATGATGATGCAATCGCTTGCTTTTCTTTTCCCATCTTTTGATATGAATGTGTTTGTTCCTCTCTTCTTCTTCTTTTTATAAGCCTCAAAAGTGTAGGAAAAAGGAAACTTAGTTAATTTAGAAAAAGGAAAAACTTTCTTTAGTTTAATGGAAACATAAATTTGATGAAAACACGTTAGTTCAGTATTTAAATGACAGTGTTCTCTTTTTTTTATTAGAGTGAAAACGAATCAGCTTAATATTAGAAAAGGCATCCAGGTAACAACATAACAAAAGGTTTTAACAACTGTATAACCTCTCCTCTTCCATAAGTATCGGAAACTCATCGGAATCTACAGTCACATGTCTCTCTTGAGTGCCACCTTCATATTTATTTCCAAAAAATCAAAATAAATCACGAATAATAAAATGGAATATTATATATTGAACATAAACAAATATAACAGATGGATGTGGTGTGAGATGTAGAAGAAGCATCAACCATTTCTCCATCAATTTTTTTAAGAAAGGTTGATCGTGAAGGAGACATAAGGATGTGTCTCGGAGTCACCGGCTAAACCAGCCATGGCTCCTCCATCCTCCTCGCTTTTCCAGTATAAACTGCATTGTTTTTTCATACAATCAGACTCAAAACTCGAAGCTAAATCTCATCAAACTATTTATATAGAGATGATCTTGTGGGCAACTAAGGTTTCGCATTCATAACCAAATGCAAGTTTGATTTTTTACTTGGCTCTCTGTTTTTCTCCTCAGAGTTCTGCAATTTCTATGTTACAAGGATAATAACTATGGAGTTGCTTGTGCATAGAGCGACACAAAGGCAGAGACTTTTAACACACACCTGTTGGTAGAATCGCACAAGCGTTCAAGAATGGACCGTACTTTCTTCTCGCTTTTAACAGCCGGAGATAAGACACATGCCTGGAAAATAACTCATGACAAGAGAAAGTCATTTGGTCAGGGAGTTAGACGGATTCTCTAAAAAAGCATAGGTTATGTTGGAGTCTTTAAATTACCAAGAACGCCGGAGGTAAACCATATCTCATTATGCTCTCAGCGAATATACGCACAGCACAAAAATGCATCCATGAGCTGAAAACCTACAGATATAGACTGATGATCAGATGGCTGTTGATTTCTACGATGATATAGCTATACAGAGTGATATGTAAATACCTCTCCATAACTAGTGTAGCACCATTGCAAAAGAGAGCTTCTCAAACTTTCCTGGTCCTGAACCAGCTTCTCTAGCTCTTGTTTACGAGTCTCTTGTGCTTCAACGCTGTGTTCAAACTCACGAACCTAAAAGAAAGGATGTACAACATATGATGAACGCAGCTTTGAGAATCAACCACACGTCTTAACTTGCACAGTGAATAAAAGCAGTTCTAAGGAAATATCACTACTACTATCAGATAACTATATATGGCTCTTAAGAAAGCTCTAGAGGTGATATCAGAAGATTGAACAGCATACTCACTTGGAACCCTTTCTCACGTGCATTTGTCCTGAAATTGTCTGCAACACGAGTGAAGAGAGTGACGGTGTAAAGAGCATACTCATTATCCTCAAACAATTTCTTCGAAGACCTAGGAACCTGAAAACAATAAGAGTAAACTGATCAAAATTCTGTGTCAAAAAATACAATTGGTCCGTAAACTCAGCAAGCCATAAACTTTACCACATATTCGGTCAATGTCTCATAACATGCTAGCCAGTCTTTTTGGGAATACTTTGGAACAACTGCAAGGAGAGTCTCGAGATGTTCTGATGCGACAATATCTTCTGGCTTAACCAAGCTTGAGAGATCGCGAACAGCTAAGCTGTAACAAAAAAAGGAAGCTCAGCCACATTGCCACAAAATATGTAAGAAACTAAGCAAGCTAAAGACCAACAACATTATTCTGGAAAAGCACTTAGTATTATCCTAAACCCTTCACAGGGTAGAACATGTTTCAAGCAGAATTGCAATTGTAGTTACAAACTGCCCACGTTTGTTCAAATAGTATGAATAAGAGAAAGAAAACAAAAGCTTACCTTCCACTTTGCTTTCGGTTAATGGCATTGAGTTGACCACGGACATTGTTATACTCAGCAACACGAACCTAAATAACATGTTCAATCAGAGTCGTTAACACCAACCATTAGAATACTTTGAGATCATCCTGTAAACTGTTATACCAAGGGAACTATTGGGCTAATCTTTCTGCATAAAGGTTTAAAACCATCAATACCTTGAGATCATCCTCAATCTTGGCAACCTGAGACTGAATACTGTCCACAACCTCCTTCAAAGGTGACATTGTTGGGTACTTAGCTTCATCCCAGACAAACCTTGAGACCAATCAAAAAGTTCTGTTCTTTACATCACCAGTCACCACCAAATAACCAATCAACTCTTTTTATATATAAAAAAAGCAGATACCTTGTGAGATAAGAATCAACAGGAACTCCATCAACAGTAAGAGCATTGCTCTCCACACCAGAGATCCTCTCCAATTCTTCAATCTGTCTCCTGATCTTCTGCGAAACTCCTTCCACGAAGCTGTTTGACTGCAAAAAAAAGATCATCAATACAAAGGAAAACGCAAAAGATCGTAATTTGTGATCAGATGAGTTGTTTACCTTAAGCAGATCATCGCCGAGAGCGAGGAGAGAATCTAACGTTCCAACTCGAAGGTTAGGAATGTTGAACTGCGAAATCGAAGAGATATAGATAGTAATCACATCAAGAGTCTCTGCTAATTTGAATCGAAATCGAGCTGAAGCTGAGTACCCGATAAACAGGAGTGTCAAAGGAATGCTTAGAGATCTGATCTTGAAGACGATTCCACAACGTGGAAGAAGAGTCCTTCACTGGTAGAGACACCACCCAATACCTCGAAGTCATTGATTCTCAATCTCTCTTCTTCTTCTTCTCCAATGGATCTCTACTTACAATCAATCCTGTCAAAAATTGATAACCGGTTTAAATCATATTGTGAAAAGTAGAAAACCAAACCGGGAAGATATTAGCTTGAGGCCGGTTTAGTATCTCCCGGCACGTCCGAAGTAAATGAGCTAATGGGCTCATGGGCCGAGTCCAGTTAATAAATTAGACAGAAAATAACTGAAGAGAAGTTGTATAAGTAATTGAGAAACCCTACAAAGCCCTAACTAACTCTGAATCTTCATCGAAGCCACCGCAAGTTTCTCTGCAGACGATTGATTCATCAATGGCGGACGTTGAGAATCAACAGGACTCTTCGTTTCCAGTGAAGAGGAAATCGGATCTCTGTTGCCAAGACGAGGATAATGTAGCGAACAAGTCTCAGAAGCTTAATCCTTCGTCGAGTTCTGCTGATTCTGAGTCCAAAGACGGAGAATTTAACGGAAGAGGCGGCGAGAATCTGAAAATTGGGACAGAATCATCGACTTCGCTTGAGAAATCAGCTGGTTTTGTATCGGAGAAGGATGAGAATGGCGTGTCCGGTGATCTTACAGATGGAGAGAAGCAAGACGGTGGAGTTGGAGAGGAAGAAGAAGACGATGAAGAAGAAGAGGAGGAGGGGGATTTGATTGAAGCGGAGATTGACAGGAAAGGGAAAGGCATAGCGAGAGAGGACAAAGGAAAGGGTAAATTGATTGAAGTTGATGAAAGTGATGATAGTGATGATGAAGACGACGATGAAGATGGTGATGAGTACGATGAGAGTGATTTGTCTGATGATCCATTGGCGGAGGTGGATTTGGATAATATCCTTCCTTCGAGGACTAGGAGACGATCGATCCAGCCTGGAGTCTACATCTCCAATGACCGTGGGGTAAGCAATGAAGATGATGATGATGATAGTAGTGACGATAGTGATGCTTAGACCTTAGAGCTATGACAAAGGTTAGAGATTTAGTTGCTTTGGTTCTAAAGAGAGCTGTTTGTCTGATGGTCAGTGATTATTGGTTATAATCTAAAGTGAGCAAATATATCTATCATGTTATTGCATTTTCAACTCATTGTGCGTTGTGGTGTTTTCCGATCTAGTTTGTATCCTTGTGACTTTTTATTAGATGATGAGTAAAGATGCAAACATTCAGTTCTAAAGTTTGTGATTTTGAAGTTTAAGGTTTGAGATGTCTAATATAGTTACTGGGGTTTACTCTGAGGGAGGCTGTGAATGATTCTTGAAAGTCTTGTTGTAGATGAATTTGTGTTTGACAAGTCAGAATAGACTCAATGATCTTCGACATGATGCATTGAAGTGAACATTCATCAAGTATATAGTGATGCAGCCTTTAAGTAAGTCTTTGAATAAACTAGCTGGTTGAGTTCAATGCAACCCAAGTCGTAGGCTCGTAGTAGTAGATGGGATTGGGTTAGCAAGCGGAACTAGTAAGTGGGAATCACCAAGATCATTTTATTGGCAATGGTGATGAGTAAAGATGCAAACTTTCACTTCTCATTCCTAAATGTTCAGTCTTCAACCCTAGTCAATGGGCTAGCATAACTCACTTGGATTGTAACTTCATAGGGCGATGTTAAAGTTGTTCTGTGATTCTCATGTACATGAGGTCGTTCTTAGATTCAGCTTGTGAGACAGTCTATTCTCAGCTGCTTTTCTATCACTTTTTTTTTGTAAGCTAAAGCTGTTCAACTAAATCTATGTTGGTCGCAGTGAATCTCTCTTAGGAATTAAAATGTTTTACATAGATTCGCATAGTTCAATTATATGAGACACATATCTTTTGTCAGGAGAATATCATCATCTCTCTTATGTTTTAAATGCCAAAAAAAAACACAAAGAACTGGACCACCAGGGAGTGACAATGAGAACTGAGAAAGGGTTACTTTCTGAATCTCATTTTGGGAGATTCATACATATTAATATACACCAATGTGTATATGATATGATATGTGTGGTTGGTATGGTGGTGATTTGCGTGTAATGTTGTTTGTATGTGTATGAATAATTGAGACATGCGTCATCATGAGTCTGCTTTTTTTTTGGGCCTTTTAATTTACCCTTCGGCTTCATAGGATAAAAGGAAAAAAGGAATCTCATGAACCAAACAAAAAAAAAAACTGAGAAAATAAAAATGAGATAAATAGTTTTGTAACTTTAAGATAAGAGATCTAGAAGTAGAAAATACTCAAAAATTAATTAAAATTCAATAATACAAGCATTATCTGAGTCAACTAAAACCACTTATAGCTGGTGAAAAATGGAGGTGATTACTAAAAAGTGATAGAGATAAAGAGAGAGATGTGGCCTTCACATGGCAGCGATTGTAGCAAATGATGAGTTAAGAGAGGTGAAATCATCACTCGTCCTCTTTTTTTTTTCTATAAAGTAAATCCTCAAACTATCTATCGTGAGTAATACATCAGATGATAAACAATCAAGAATGTTTAAGTGTATATAGAAAGGTGTCTAATTAAACGAGAACGGATGCACAACACAATAGTACTTGTCATACATGACAAGTGACACAAGTTTAAGAATCTGTTTTTACTAGCTAATCAGCTCACCGATCGTGATTAACGTTCACATTAGCTAACGGTTTACTTATCAACTACGGATAAGCCTGTATACTAATATACATAGAACTAAGCTAAATATTATAGTGAATGAAACTTGTTTTTAACATAAGACAGCCAATGATGAAATTGTAATTAATTTGATATTTATGTGACTATAGAGGTTTCTTATTACTTTATTTGTTTCATTTTAGTTATCGTTTTATATTTTTGTATATATATTAAAAATATTTAATGTTGCAAATTTAAAAATAAAAATATCATTATCTATAAATATAATCATATTTCAATTAATAAATAAATAAAATAACATAAAAAAATAATCAATTTTACATTGGAAACATAAAACAAAACTTATTTTGAAACAAAAAAATTATTTTACAACAACAACTAAACTAAAATGGAAGAAATATTACTTATCAATTTTAATACCCATAGTTATCATCAATGTTGAACATTAGCTACGCAATAGAGAAATGACTCTAATCTTTCAACCAATAATCATGATTTGGTTTGTGTAAGTCTTCGTTTTTACCCTTATCTCTCAATGTAATAATTTGCAAGTGGGTCTATTATTGAGTTTGATTATGAAGCCTATGCCACTTTCCTTTTTGTTTCTTTTATATGTTTCTTAATGTTTGTTGTCTTGAGATTTTGTCTATTTCTTCAGGATTTTATTTTAAAATGATGTATATCTTACCTAATAGAAACACAACATAGTTAGGATCAAATTCAACTGAGAATTAAATACTAAACCTTTACTTCTATCTTTTTATTAGTTGAACGTTATATCACGATTTTTGTTTGTTTCAAAGAGCTTCAAGTTTATCGAGATAGAACCCTACTCATAACTACAAAATATGGGAGTTAGATTAGTTTTTTATATTTGTTTTGTTAGAAATGTAATATTTTAAAAAATATTGAAAGAGAGAAGAAAAAACAAATTTAATGACCTTAAAAATCCTGTAAACCCATCAGTGGGTCTCCAAAGACAAATGAAGCCAGCCTTGCTTCTCCTTTTCTTGTTTATCTCATAAATATATAACTAATTTTAATTCAATTAACAATCAATCATGGACTTTATTTAATTAATTATTTAATTTATAAGCTTACATACGTGTGACGTGTCCAAATGCATATATCTGATGCAGTAGGAGTACTACTGTACGATTGATTTTATTATTTTCTAATTGCTGCACTTTCTAACAACCATTGAATCTTATTCTTAATTAATCTAATAGTACTATTAAACGAATATTTGATTAATCGCGAGTAAAAATGGAATATTTATGTTTTACGTGGCAATATCGTAATAAAATGAAAAAGAAAAGGGCTTTTTTTAAAGACAAGTCCCTTGTTCTGACACTAAGACATCACTTCACCCTTTCTCTTTCGCGAAAGGCTTTGTTAAAACCAGTGGTGTCAACACATTACTAACTCTTCAACGGTCAAGATTCCTTTCGAACCAATCTCCACCGTTGGATCATCAAACCCTCTCAAGAGATTAAACCTAACCACGGTTAGTTTTTGGTCAGCTTAGGTTGGCTTTTCCTCTGTTTTATCTCCACAGAGAGAAAGAAAGATAAAAAGAGAGAGCTTTGCTTGCGTGATCTCTCTTCTCTCTTCTCTCTCTCTCTGATCATCTCATCATCATTGGATGAAGCAGTCCAGAGTTTATCTTTAGATTCGATTCATGATTCTCCTTCATTTTCAACGTTTTCCTCGTTAGAGTTTCTCTGTTTCTTCTTCCTCTTCTATATAAACATGATGACGATTCTAGTAGCTTCTTAGATCTACCTTATCTATTCCCCTGTAGATCTGAATCAAAAATCTTCAACCTTTATAGAGTTTAACGATCTCGCGGAACCATTCCTCTGTTTTTATCAAAGCTCAGGACTTTACACGACTCTGTTTCCTGCAGAGCTCTCTGTTCTTGAGCTGAATTCAAATCCACAAGTGGAAGTGTGTGGATCTGAGAGCTTCTCTATATTTGGAAGTGTGTGTGTGTGGATCTGGAGCCGAAGTCATGTTCTTGATCTATTAAGGTTCAGACATCTATAGGGAGGAGATGAATTACTTCCCGGACGAGGTGGTCGAGCACATCTTCGACTTCATAGCTTCTCACAAAGACAGGAACTCTATCTCTCTCGTAAGCAAATCATGGCACAAGATCGAGAGGTGTAGCAGGAAGAAAGTGTTTATAGGAAACTGCTACGCCATTAACCCGGAGAGGTTAATAGAGAGGTTTCCATGTCTCAGATCGTTGACTCTCAAAGGCAAGCCTCATTTTGCTGACTTCAACTTGGTTCCTCATGAATGGGGAGGCTTTGTTCACCCTTGGATCGATGCTTTAGCTAAGGCCCGTGTGGGGCTTGAGGAGCTTAGGTTGAAGAGGATGGTTGTCTCAGATGAAAGCCTTGAGCTGCTTTCACGTTCCTTTGCGAGTTTCAAGTCTCTTGTGCTTGTTAGCTGTGAAGGGTTTACTACTGATGGCTTAGCCTCCATTGCTGCTAATTGCAGGTATGATGTTTTGCTCTATGTAATGGAAACGTAGCATTCATTGAGTTAATAATGTTATGTGTTTGATCTTATTAGGCATCTTCGTGAGCTAGACTTGCAAGAGAATGAGATCGAGGATCACAGAGGTCAATGGCTGAACTGTTTTCCTGAGAGCTCCACCGCTCTTACCTCATTGAACTTCTCCTGTCTTAAAGGAGAAACCAATCTAGCTGCTCTAGAGAGACTCGTTGCAAGGTCACCAAACCTGGAGAGCTTGAAGGTAAACCGTGCAGTGCCTCTTGATGCACTGACAAGACTAATGAGCTGTGCTCCTCAGCTAGTGGATTTGGGAGTAGGGTCTTATGAGAATGAGCCAGATCAAGAATCTTTCATGAAGCTTATGGATGCTATTAAAAAATGCACATCCTTGAGAAGCTTGTCAGGGTTCTCAGAGGTTGCTCCACTTTGCCTCACAGCGTTTTACCCGATATGCGAAAACCTTACCTCCTTGAACCTCAGCTATGCAGCTGAGATCCAAGGGAACCACCTCATAAGATTTATTCAGTTCTGCAAGAGGCTTCAACGGTTATGGGTATGTTTGATCTTGTTAAAAAAAAGCATCTAACAACTAATGAGTTCATTACATATAATTAGGCATGTGGGTTCGGTTAGCCCATCGTACCAAATTAATCCACCCGAAATAAAGTTTGGTTCTGTATTCGGTTAGTCCGGTTTCTGAAAATCCTAACAAAGTTTTTGATTTCGGTTAAATTTTGGTTAAAATTTCGGATAAATTCGGTTAGTTCAGTTAGTTTGGTCATTTCGGTTAGTTCAGTTAGTTTGGTTCGGGGTTTTGGTATGTTTTGGATATAAATATTTTTCTTAAGAAACAGAAGAAAACCAAGTAACAGATTGCTGAATCGAAAACCAATTTTTTTTTTAGAAAACCTACCAAATCGAACCAAACTTTTAAACCAAACCAACCAAAATTTCGGTTTGGTTTGGTTCAAAATCCCAGGCCTACATATAATGGTTGTTTGTTGTTCCTACAGATATTGGATAGTATTGGAGACAAAGGACTTGAGGTTGTGGCTTCCACATGTAAAGAGTTACAAGAGCTGAGAGTCTTCCCCTCTGATCTACACGATGAAGAAGACAACGACACAGCTGTGACTGAGATTGGTCTAGTTGCAATCTCAGCAGGCTGCCCTGAACTTCATTCCATTCTCTACTTCTGCAAACAAATGACAAACGCAGCGCTCATAACCGTGGCGAAAAACTGTCCAAACTTCATCAGGTTCAGACTATGCATCCTCGAGCCAAACAAACCAGACCACACCACATCTCAGTCACTAGACGAAGGCTTTGGTGCCATTGTGAAAGCCTGCAAGAGTCTAAGAAGACTCTCTGTCTCTGGTTTATTAACAGACAAAGTCTTCCTCTACATCGGTATGTACGCTGAACAGCTCGAGATGCTTTCAATAGCTTTTGCTGGGGACACGGACAAAGGAATGTTGTATGTCTTGAATGGGTGTAAAAAGATGAGGAAGCTTGAGATAAGAGACAGTCCGTTTGGGAACGCTGCGCTTCTTGCTGATGTTGATAAGTACAGAACAATGCGATCCCTTTGGATGTCGTCTTGTGAAGTAACGCTCGGTGGCTGCAAGAGGCTCGCGAGAAATGCGCCGTGGCTTAACGTGGAGATCATCAACGAGAATGAGAATCATCTGATGGAGAGGAATGAAGAAGATGAAAG
Organism: Moricandia moricandioides; assembly: GCA_905132885.1. Taxonomy (NCBI): domain Eukaryota; kingdom Viridiplantae; phylum Streptophyta; class Magnoliopsida; order Brassicales; family Brassicaceae; genus Moricandia; species Moricandia moricandioides. The sequence continues at coordinate 11,544 of CAJHQQ010000293.1, forward strand.
AGAGAAGGTTGATAGGCTTTATCTTTACCGAACAGTGGTTGGGGCTAGAAAAGATGCACCGCCATGTGTTACGATTCTTTAGTCTCTTCCACTACATGTTGGTTTTGTTTGAAGCTTTTCATGTCGTTCGTTAGCTCTTGTACTTCATTTTCAGACAAGAACGGATTCTGTTTTGGAACTCAAAACTTTCTCTTTTTGGTGATTCTTAGTTACATTGTACTTGTTTGTTTCTGATCTCTGTTACTACAGAGTTTTTTGTTTTCATTGAACTTGGGAATCTGAAGAAAAAAGAGCTGTACAAAGATGTAGATATTCAAATAAATCTTTATCTACAAAAGGTTTTAAGTTTTATCAAACATGTAGATATTTCATATATATTACAAAGAAGAGAGCCAGTTGGGAAGTGAAAGATGATGTCCAAAAGAGTGGCTATTATGAATAGCTCTAAACTCATCAGTCATCCACAGATGCCAAGAACCTTTCTTAGTAGATCAAAAGAGCACCCAAAGAACCAAAACTAAGTCAACTCTAGGTTGGTAACAGAACACTGGTGTTTCACAGAAGATGTCCAAATTCAACTCACTTATCCAAACATCAACTCAAGGAATCTGGTTCTGATCAGGAAAATTTGATTCTAATAATATTTCCAAACATCAGAAACCAAAACACTGACTGGTTCAATGAACAAAAAACGTAATTAGTAATCCTTTTAAACCCACAGAAAGTTAGAACTCTAGGTGTCACGGATCAACCAATTGGCCAGAAGAGAATCTAAAGCTCAGACTGTCAATCATAGCTTTATAACGACACAATGAGTTAACCAATATTGACTGGAAACACGCAAGACGCACACACAACACTTAAGTTTTAATGGCGGGAAGAAATCCATTTATAACACCCGTCTCTTCCTCTCTTGAAAAAGGCGTGCTACTACCAATAAAATATCAAATTAAACCGATTTATAAAAAAATAAATAAATATTAAAGTATTTAATAAACTAAACGCATGATAAATCATTTTTTATATTTAATAATAAGAATAATTCATATCAAAATTCGTATAAAACCGAATGAAAACCAATATAAAATACGACGATCCCCAAGACACCAAACCGTCAAGATATCCGACTACTCGTCATTCTCACCTGAAAGGAGGGGGGGGGGAGAAAGAAAGAGGGGTGAGTAACAGGGGAGTCACTCAGTGAGGTATGAGATGCTAAACCCGAAGTCCATGGACCCGGTCATAACACTCTGGATAAATATAATTTACTTCTAACACGTAACAAACACGGTACCTAAAGTACCCAAAGAACAAACAATGGTCCTAGCGAGATACACACCCGTTGCCCACTAACAGGCCAAAAACAACGCCGAATATGTGCTCGGTAACACACGCCCGAAGACGATTTATCGACCTCCAAACATTGACACAACATGTCGACTATGCTGTGTCGCAGCATCTCCACACAAAACATACTGGTCACAAACCGTCCTATGGAAGTACGTCTCCATAGTCGACCAAAACCTTTCAACTCAATTCTCAACAGATATTTTATATATATATATATATATATATATATATATATATATATTTATATTTAATATCAATTATCAAAGAACAAACAAAGTTGAACCCTCTAACACTTTATATCTGGTTTAACAGAGAACCTAATAACTAAACAAGCAGACTCTGATAGAGTCGATTTCACGAAGACGGAACGTATTAAAAATAAAATATGTTTATTCAAAATCCTAAGCCGTGTACGAGAAGTTTGGGAATAACCTCACCTCAGCAATGATTAGAGATAACTCGGGAACATATATAGCTCGACTAATAACACTCCAACATATGTCTTCCTATTATTAATGGTGTTGAATGAACGTGTTCCAATAACATCTTCATTCGCCATAACTTTAAGTGATGCACCAGCAACTCCAAATCAAGGTTGGCACAAGATTAAACTACACACATGCAAGGACACGTTAAAAGTTTATGATATATACGTTACTTGTATCACAAGTAACAAAGGAGGCAACACTTAGCTCAATACGAGTGTGGTCACGGTTGATGACGGTGGTTGGTACGATCTCCAGTGATCACGGTACACCCTCCAATGACATGCCTTGTTTTCTCCAATGGATCACGACTAACGGTATAGATCGGAGTCGATGATGGTGCAATATGACGGATCTGGTCTCGGTTTCGCTTCTCGTCTCCACACAGAGCCGGCCCTTGGGCCAAGCCAAGGAAGCTGTGGCTTCCAGCCTTTTTATTATAAAGAGACTTTCAGCCATAATTTTTTAAAATTCTTCTTTAGTCTAGTGGTAAAATTTTAAAATTATAGTTTTTCTTCTTTTAAAAAGGGTTCAAAACCCCACAAAAATAGCTATTTTTTTTAATTTGCTTCTAGCCATAGATTTCTTAGGATCGGCTCTGTCTCCACACCTCTCACGACCTTTAACTCGACCAAATCCCATTATCGAAACAGTAAACATGGAGATCCACTAGTAACGGCTGGTCTCCAACATGATTGACATCTCCGGTCTCTCCGCATCAGGTCGGTGGTGATGAGGCTATGACTCTGAATCTGCTCGGCTATCATCAGTATCTCTAATCCGCTACACAACAACAAGAGCAACCTAAGTCTCCATGGACAACAGCTACAATGGCTCATGTGATATTCGACTAGTGGTGGCTGGTGAAGAGTGGTTATGGTGGTGAACGGTACGTCTCGTCTCCTCCAATGATAACATGAATACGAGTAGGAATACATGGAGGAGCATAACATAAGAAGGCATGGAGAAGAAGGGAAACAACTAGAGAGAGAGTTGGTGCATCAATGGTGATACTTCTCTCGTTCAACATGGAGAAGAAGGAGATCACTTGATTAAATAATTAGGTATAGATATGCACAATCTCCACGTTACGAAAAAAATAGGTAAAGATAATGGTTTGGTTTGGAGATGGTTTGGTTTGGAGATGGTTTGGTTAAATAATTAATTAAATTAAACCAATTCCTTGGGTAATAGAATCAGGGTCGTTACAATTATAATAAGCATACAGGAAAATTAAAGATCATACTATCGTATTAGCCGCTCCATAATCACGTTGTTATTGTAGAAATGATAACTATTATAGAAGATTCTTTATTTTCTGACAACAGGTTACACAGAAGGTTACAACAGGTTATTGTAATCGACCAGGGCATCTTTAATGCATATTTATTAACAAGGGATTCTTATTTTTTTAAGGGACCATTTCTTAATTTTAATTAAGAAAACTTAAGAACTGTCTTTTAAATAAGAGATATAAGAGACGTTTCTTATCCAGAAAAATGTAAAAAAAAAAATGGTCAGAAAAAGTTTAAAACTTAAGAACTGTTTATTCTTGCAAGCTTGGTTGTACACTTGTACTACTCATCATTGTGCTTCTCTTTCCTCTCTCAGAAATCCGAGTAAGTTTTTTTTTGTTTCTTTTTTTAAAGACTATTTTTGTGTGCTTAAAACATGATTAATACAAAGTTTTTAGGGTGAAGTTTTTAGCACAATATAAAAAACTGTTTCTTAAAGTAATTTATTTTCTTTCTTGATTACATAAATAAATTTATAAAAAGTCGATAACCATGTATATATAGAGATGTATACTTGTTGTCAAAACATAACATCTACTATATATTATGGATATTAGTTAAAAATTTTGGAACACAGTTAGAGATTATATAATTGATGGTTTTTATTGTTGTTTGTGAAATAAGCAGATGCAGAGAAGGTTGCGGACTGTGTGGATTCATGCTCAAACAAGTGCTCCAACAAGAACTAAAAGCGATATTAGCTAATTCTTATTAAAATTAAAAAATCGATGTTGAAATATCAAAAATATGAACTAGTATAGTTTGTATCAAACAAGTGCTAACACAACAAGAATACTTCTACTTACATGATATATACAACATAGTCAGGAATGGAGAAAGAAAATCAGAATAGCAATTGTTGTTAACTGCAATAACGAAGATGCTTTTATCTCCACGGTTTACGAAATGACCAGATAACTCCAACATATAAACGGATCAAACATTTTAGAATACTTCTATTTACATGATATATACAACATAGTCAGGAATGGAGAAAGAAAATCAGAATAAATCCAACTGCTATTGTGATTTATCATTTATGAGATAATTAGTCACTAAAGATCATATCAGGGCTTGACTTTGAGACTTGTGTGTTTGTGAGTGAAGCTGGTTTTGTCAGAAGGCTCGACAGAGTGTATTAGTCGTGGTCAAGTTAGAAGAGTGTTGCTGTTCAATGGGGCTGCTCGTGGGACTCCAGACTCTGCTTCTCTTTGGTTCTGAGATCCTCACGTTGGAGATTGCAACCACAAGCACATCTACCACACCGCTCTCATCTTCTTCCTCCTCTGTGTTGGAGAATGAATCAGTCGGTGAATCAGATGTTGTCTTCTTCTCTCTGTTAGCCCTGTTTAGGTCAATTTTCTCTATTTGACTGCGAATCTGGAGGCATGGAGGAGGTCCTGTTTGATTCTTGTTCTTCGACTTGATACACATAGTCTTGAGTGTCCGGTCTGTGTAGAAGAGTATCCATGGGTGCCCTGAAACACACAAGTGACGATATGGTAATTAAGCATTAAACAACGACAAACAAAGGATCCAACGACACTGCACGCTAAAAGGCTTACTTAGCACTTCATCCGCTGTGATTCTGGAAGATTCTTCCCTTGTTAGCATTCTTGCCAACAGATCACGGGCTGGTTTGGACACGGACTCCCACACACCCGAGTTGAAATCAAGTTTCACTTTCTTGATTGCTTCGAAAATTGCATCCAAAGAGTCTCCCTTAAACGGAAGTACACCTGATAAGAGAGCGTATAAGAGGACTCCTGCACTCCAAATGTCTACTTTCTCTGAGTAATTTTCAGAAAGAACTTCCGGTGCAACATAAGCAGGACTTCCTGCTAATCCAGACAATGTTTGACCTGTGCAAAGCATATTAAACAAATAGATAAGTAACCATAACTTGTCAAGTAGTATCGACATAACCAATACTTTATTCACAATAACTAAAGCATGTACAACTCACTCATACCAGATTAGCTTTCTAAATCTAGTTTATGACCAAGTAAAAACAATCATTACCAGAAATGCAAGTGAGACTTTCAGAGGAATATAGAATATACAAACACAGGACAGCTAGTTTCGTACAGAATATTAAACTTCCGGTAGCATAAAAGTCACTGCGATGCCAACAAATACATAAAAGTCACTGCACTTGACAATTTCATAAAGACACTACAAATCATTTAAACTGCACATAATAACAACTAAGAAACTCTCTAAGGCTTAAGATACAATTACCTTTTGCAATTCTCATGGCAAGTCCAAAATCAGCCAGCTGTATCTTCCCAGCAGCTGTTAGTAGAATATTCTCCGGTTTTATATCTCTATGCACAACTCCCATCTCGTGGCAATAATTGATGACTAGCATGAGGTCCTTGAATATATTAGCTGCTCTCTGCTCAGAATACTTGCCCTCTTTGACCATCTGATCAATCAAACGTCCCCCCGAACACAGCTCCATCACAAGATGGAAACAATCAGACTCTTCATATACGGCATGCAATGTAACAACCCGAGGATGACCAGATAAATGCTGCATTATCTCAACTTCCCTGTGAACAGTCTCCTCCCCTTTCTTCAGAGTTTTACAAGCAAAGTCAATCCCATTATTCTTCGACCTACAGATCCTGACCGACCCGAATTTACCTTTCCCAATATTAGGACCAAAAACATAGTCATCGTCAATCTTATTCTTCCTGCCAGTCTGCGTGGAAACATCAATGCACCCTATCTTCCTCTTCAAACCTCTCCCTGACGAAACTAAAGACGACGCACCACAAGGAGGTGCAGTAGCGACGCCAGCGAGTCGTCTCTTAAAGGAACCAACAGACTCGTCGTCAACAGTATCATTCTCCTTGCAGCGCTTCTTAAGTCTAGCGTAACCCTCTAGCGAAAAATGTGACCTGAAGTTGGACGATCGTGACGCAATTGCACATGATGACAAATCCTCTGGTAACTTCTCCGAACCCTCAGTTTCACTACCTTTCCTCTTCTTCCTCATCAAATCAGCCAGCAACCAATCTCACCACAGATAGCAAGCATCAGAATCCACTACAAAACCAGAACAAACTAATCAGTCATCAACGCAAGGGAACAGAACCAATCAAAAGGATAGTAATCGAAACTACAAAATGAGAAAAACCAAAACTTTTCCCCACCGAATGAGAGAATATCACATAACAAGTACAATAATCTATAGAACAGTGGAAGAGGAAAAAAAGAAGAATCTCCCCCACAGATTTTTCCTGCGAAAGACAAGAACTTTCCCGGAAAAGTAGATCGAAACAGCAAAACCCCACACTCAATCCCTTGATCGAACTATAGAAAGAGGATAAAGCTAAGAAATTAGGGAAGATAACGAACCTCGAGACGAAGCAGATCAGAAACACTGATAGGGGCACAATTGAGCGAATCGAGGTGAAATTGGCGATAAAACCAGAGAGGGAGCACAGAATCGAATCCCGAGAAATCAAAGGAGCAGCGAAAATCGAAACCCTAGAAATCTCGACGACGCGATATTTGGGGGAAGATAAGAAAAGCTAAGCCTGAATCATGTAGCAGATCTCCGTAAAGAAGAAGGGTTATAACGAGATCGTGTTATTTATATCTCTCTTTAAACCGGCGCAATGTCGGTCGTCAGAAATCCGGTTTATTATGATTTTGATTGAACCTTGATATTGCGTCAATTTGTTTCTTTTTTTAGAACACCACGTCAATTTGTTTCTATTATTGTTCTTTTTGGACTAGTTTTAGTAAGTTGAAACTATTATTTATTGTTTTACGTTTTCTTACTGTATATATGAGTCAGTAATGCATTGTAGCTATATAGACAAAAAAAGTTCATTTAGAAGTCTATATATAAGGTAAATTCACTGTGTGTATTGTTGTAGTTAGGCCTGCTACTTTGACCCATTACCAAATACTCAAACTGAATCTCATCCGATCTGAGCCAGTTATGTTTAGTTTCGGCATTTACGATTTTACTTGATAGATAATTATTTTAACAATTACGGATATTGGGTTGTGTTCGGTTTTTATTCCGGGTCGAAAGGATATCTGTCTTGAACTGAATTCTATGTAAAAATACATATAAATGTATTTCATGGGAGTCGAACTCTGATTTGAAAGGTAAAATAAAATGTGTAATATCATTAGACTATTTCAAATTTGTTGTATTAATTTACTTATTTCTAACTTATATTCTATTTTAATATATTCTTCTTTAAAAATTTAAAAAAAAATAGAAAAATAAATAAAATATAATATTTATTTCGGGTTTAAAAGTGTATATGCGAACCAACCTGGAACCGATCTGAAACCGGTCGGAACCAATTCGAATCTGAACCGTAAATCGACCAAGTACTCATTAGATTCATTTGTTAAATAACCTATATAACCGGAACCAAATGAGTTTTATCCGGAACCGACCGAATACCCGAAGTAGTTGTAGTTAATTTTCACCACCAAGAACACATTCGCCAACCAACCCGGGATGTGTTTAGGGGTGGTTTTGGAGCACAATCAAATGAAACATTGGTCTAGGACCCTTAATTTTTTTAACATAGAAAAAAACCCCCAAATTTACAAAAAAAAAAACATTTTTTTCATAAAACTCTTCCTAAATTACTTATGGCCTCCAACATCTCGGGTACAAGTCCTGGATGTGTTTAGGACGCCAAGTCTCTGGAGAGTGAGGATATTGTGACCGCCTGTTCAGATGGAGGGGTTCGTGTCACGTCTAGGGATGTTAAAACGGGCTACCTGGGCCCGTTTAGACCCTGCCCGTTTATAACCCGTTTACCGCATGCCCATTTAAATTGTAAGCCCGTTAAAACCCGTTTAATTGTGAACCCGTTTAACAAGGAGATGCCCGTTTAGTCCCATGAACCCGTTTATTTTTTCAACTACAGTTTAATAATTTCGAAAATACAGATATATTATTATTAATTTTACATTTTAATCTGAAAATACTTTATATTTTATGCAATGAGACTGTCTTTATTTTAATTATTTTTAAATGCAATTTTAATTATTTCAAATGTTCAATAACATGTAATAAACCTGATTTAAAATCTACAAATATATAAAATCTGAAATTTAGAAAGTGAAAGAAAACAAACCATAGAGAATCTGAAAAATACATAAAGTTTACTTCATAAAGAAACTGCAAACCATAAAAAATATAAAATCTGAAATTTAGAAAGTGAAAGAAAACAAACCATAGAGAATCTGAAAATACATAAAGTTTACTTCATAAAAAAACTGCAAACCATAAAAAACAAGATCGAAATAAACTTCAACTTCCTTTCATTGCATGTTTGACTCTCCTGATCTTGAACTTTCAACTCCTGAATTACTTGCAATTTTTCTAACATCTTCAATGCCCTCAGTATCTTCGATGGTACCTATAATTAAAAATGTAAGTTAGTTAAAGAATCATTTAATTATAAAATTATTTTTAGAAATATCTTTAGTTACCTTCAAAATCTACAAATCCTCGAAGCCAATTGCGTGCGCAAAGCAAAGCTTGAACATTTTATGGAGCAGCCGATTTCGTTATGAAGTCAAAACTCTACCTCCAATGCTAAAGGCCGACTCAGAGGCAACTGTAGTAATCGGGATGGTAAGCAAATCACGCGCCATATCCGCCAAATCACTAAGTCGATGATGATTCTCCTTCCAATAACCCAAAACATCCAAGTCTGGAAAATCTTTCCTGTTTACTCTTGGCTCCTCCAAATAGATTTCCAAATGTGTCTTAAGGTTGCCCACACCAACTGCAATGCTTCTTTCTAACTCAAAAATATCCTATACAATGAAGGTTTATATCAATTTACCAATAACAATATTATGCTTATGAAATTTTATAATTTTAGACTATACTTATGATCATATGCAAGCCTATCTACCTTTTTAGGCATTTCTGGACAAGTTTCTAAATGGCGAAGCAAGTGATGTGTTCCATGTGTTTTAGTATTGATTACTAGTTTTTTACCACAATGGTTACACTGACCTCTTTCCTTGCCATCACTTTCAACCCCAACCGATGTAAAATCTTTCCAAGCTTTAGAAGTTAAACGTCTCTTACGTGGTTGTGTCGCTTGAGTTGTTTCAGCAGCTTGTGTGTCACTTTGTTCTGGTTCTTGCATTTCTGTTTCTCCCTCCCTCATTGCATTTTCCTCATTCAAAGCATCTTCTTCATTCATGTCCATGTAATCCCTTTAAGCATCAAGGATTGCTATTGTATTGAGAGAATCCAAATCCATCCTGCAAATATATAAAAAGTAAAGATAAGAGTAAATGTGAATAATCATCATGTGTAGTCTTATTATTAAAAAGATCACTGTGTTGTAAAATAAACACCATAATTATCTTATTTAAATGCCTGAGTTAGAGATCAAAGGATGTCGTAAACGTCAAATGTGGCGGATTTACAGACATGTAATATTAAGATTTTGGTAATCCAGGAGATAGATAGATATTAAGACAAAACTCTCAGATACCAATAAAACTTAACACAACTAACTCACCATGGAATCTAAAATACAATATGAGACAAAAGACTCAAAACCATGAAAACAAAAAAAAACAGAATAAAAGTGTGTACCTAGAAGGATCATCACCAAGTTTCCAGATAACGCAAAAGTCCCAATCTCTAGAATCAACTAAGGGTCTAAGAAACTTCTTCACTCTCTCTCTCTCTCTCTCTAAATCACTCTTCTGCTAAAACAAGGAAAGCCAAACAAAAAACCTGAACTATTGAGAACTCTTTTGTTCTTACTGGTGCAAGGAGAGAGACAGAGATATGTTTTGGCATATACATATGTCACTACCGATGGAATTTTGTCAATAGATGGAAGACCAACCATACAAGCAAACCAAAAAAATAAAAACATTTTATTGTCCATACTCCGTAGCTTCAAGTATGCAAAACACGATACTACTACACATTCAAAAAAAAAGTTCATGGAAAGAAACTAACTTCCATGTGAGAGATTTCTAGTAGTCGTAAGTTAGGAGAATCTTTGAGCTTACAGATTCTAAATGTCACTCTGCCACTAATAACTTACATTTTAAAGTCACTCGTATTGAACAAAACCAAAGAGAAGAGTAAGTAAAAGCTTCAAGTAATTACAGAAGCAAAGAAAGAGACAATACCACCATGAATATGAAATTACCTGAAACTCTGAAAGTAAATATAACCCACCAAACACAGCAAAAATGCTCACAGCAGAAACCTACACTTCGAAGTTCAAACCAAACCTCCTGCAATCGAGAATCAGAATCAAAGAAAGACTTGTTTTAGAGATTTGTCTCAAAAAACATGAAAAGATGTCAAAACCAGTAGTTTACCTTAACTTAACGAAGAAAAAGAAGAGATCCTTTTCCTTGATTTCTCAAAGTTTGATTCATATAATCTTCTTAAATTTCATCGACAGAGAGCTTGAAGAGGAGAAGATCCAACCAGAGACGGCTGGAGAAAGATACAGGAAAATGAAAACCTAAATAATTGGATGTCGTTTTCTGTATTGAAAAAAAAAACTAAACGGGCGCCCATTACTATTCAGACCACGCCCGTTTACTAAACGGGCCTTAATGGGTAATCATGTGTGAACCCGTTAAGTTTTACATACAATTAAACGGGTAACGGGTCAGACTATTTATACTTAGCCCGTGAAAGCTCGCGGGTTTGAGGCCCGTTTTAACATCCCTAGTCACGTCACGTGGTTGCAGATCAGATGAAGCTCGATATTTCTACATTCCATCTTTCTGAGTAGATCCAAGGCCAATGTAAGAGATCTCCATTTGCTTGCAAACAAGATCATATTGTTTTACTAAACCAAACAATCTGTTGAAATCTATGACCGTAGGAAGAGGACGAGACCGAACCATCTCCAAAGAGCCAAGTCACGAGCTTCCAGAGACACGGACAAAAGTGCAACTTTATCGACCAAACCGATTTACTTTCATTCAACCGGTTACAAACAATCCAAAATATACGATAAATTTTGTCGGATGTATATTATACGAAGATTTAAGCCGAGTAATTTTGTTCGATTTAAAATATAGATCTTTTAAAAACAAACATTTTTCCAAATTTCAACAAAAAAAAAAAAATTGTTCGATTTTTTTTTTGGATTTGACTCGATGTACCACGAGCCTTAGGGCACACGGACCAAACCGGTATAAATTCATTCATTGTTTTACAGACCCATAACCGGTCTGAAACAAACCGAAATCTACGAGAAAAAATTGTCGAAAAACTGATATAAGTGTGTTAGATTCAGGCTTTGACTCGATGTTGGCCGACTTGGTTTAATAAAAGCTCCGGTTTAACTTTGTTGGATCAATAATCAATTTAAAGTCAAATTGAACCATTTCATCCAAAATTCTTCCTTGAGCTACTACGTTCCTATGGTTTTAGTCGTGACTTAGTTGTGTGTTGTAACACTCTAACAAGCAGCAAGCATTGCTTGGAACACAATCTACATATTGGCCAATTCTAGAAATTGCTTCTTCACTGCACTCTTACTATACAATTAATATCTAGGTTTAAGATGAACTTAATTGGCAAACGTGCTATGCAAGTTTCTCAGTGGCGTGGTGGTTGTATACCTGAACTACTGCTTCTTAATGCTCTGATATGCCTAGGAAAACTTACTATATAGGGAGTACGTACGAGGAAGAAAAATACATGTATTCGTAATATGAGTTTGTTAAGCATATAACAACATACATTATGAAGAAAGAAAAAGTAGATTAGTTGCTTGAAGTCATTAATTAGACAAATTAAGTAATAATATGAAAACAGACCAGTTGGTAAAATGTTCAACGCGTCTAAGGTTCACTTCACCCAAACTAGTTAGTTGTACTAGCACCGATCACGTGCGGTCTCGGTGACACAGAACGGTAGATGGGTTATGAACAATACTTCTATTAGCTCATATGAGTTCATTGTCGATCTCTTTGAAAAAAAAAAAAGAAAAAGAAAAAAAAAAAGCCTTTCTGGAAGCGTTTCTACAAACATGAGTTCGGGTCTGAAGCGACAAAACTTGTCCACCAACACCTTGGAAAGTACGAGACATCTTTCAAATGGAGCGAATGCTTCCATGAAAAACTTTGTTCTGAGGGAGTTTATAATAAATATCCTTTTGCACCAATGGCTCGTAAAGGTAAAATCAACATCTATAATGAAATGGAAATGGAATTGATCCCTAGTTTCCTTATTTTTTTTGGTATTTTTATGTAGTGAGGAGACGTACCAAGTTAGTGAACAACATGTACACACGGGACGTAGAGGTACAAGATTGGCCTCCTCCAAAACTCACACCATCTTCTACAAGTCAACAAGGTTTCGACAATGAAAAGAAGGTGACAGAGTACGATATAACAACGAGTGATGGAGTCGAAAGAAAGTTATTGATTGAAGAGAAAAGGAAAATGGAAGTGATTGAGTTCTTCATAATATGTCCACCGTCTCAAGATGACGGTTTCATCGATCAAGTAGTGGAATCAACCACGGCTAGCATTACTCATGTGAGTACTCTCCCGGAAGGAAGACTCTACAGAGTCTCTTCCTCTGAAATTTTTGGCCTTATGTCTCCATCATCCGAGGCACTCATGCAACTTTACGAAGGTTTTAGAACATCAACGCACCTTGGACACGAGATTAGGTTGATCGTGAAAGAACAAACTAGAGATTTGAAGCTGTGGGCAACGGTACATGGAGCTGAGATGTTCGTGAAAAACAACGGTGACACAGTTGTCAAGGTAACTAACAGTTCTAAATTATTGGAGACGTTTTGTTTTGTGTGTTGCTATATTGTGGTGACTTTTTTTGTTTTGCAGATTTCCGGTAGAACATCGGAGGTGAAGAAGTGGTTCAAGAGGCTTGTTTTTCTACTAAGAAGGGCTTTTTTCATTGTTTCTGATTCTGATTATGATTCTGATTCTGATTTTGAAGATATCTGATTTGAATAGTAATGGTTAATGGGTATTATAACAGTAAAAGGTTATGTGACTATAAGAAAATGTTACTGGATTCATATGTGAAATCCTGAAACTTTTATTTTCAAGTTACTGCCTGTATGAAACCTAGTTTCTACATATACAAGAAAAAAGACATATGATATATTTTTTATTTGGTAGTAAAACATGTCTCTCGCTTGCTTCCATTGTAACCAAAAGCTTCTGTCATTAGTCTAAGAAGGCAAGACATAACTAATCTAGGACTGAATGTACTAACAAATCATAGCTGCTGTAAGCTGGACAGAAAGCAGTTATAAAAAAGATATCACTTTGCAGGTAGTTTAAGGTGTGTAGAGTTTTTAGGATTTGAGTGAGATTGTGGTTGATTCTTTCATTACCAAGTCCCTCTCAGTTTTGTGAAACATTTAGAAGAACCAGTCTGAGAGCTCTTTACTGTATTTTTGATTGATGTGTTTAACAATTTTTTACAGGTCATATATGAGTGAAACTGCAATAATGTGTTTCATATTAACAAAGGTACGGCGCTCCATAAAATGTGAGTGAAACTGCAGTAGTGTGTTTCATATTAACAAGGATTATATGAAAGCTATAAAATGTGAGAGAAACTGGAATAGTGTGTCTCATATTTAAATGGTTGGGTAACTTCTATAATAGCAAAATACAACAAGGTGAGGATTGGTTTAAATTAAAGAAGAATGTTTAGTTTGAGAAAGCAGAGAATAAACTCGGGAAATAATAAACAGAATCCGAGGGTGTGTCACAGAATAAATCATAAGATCTGTTGTTGAGATCATATATGACCAGTGAGTCCATGGAATCACTACCTTGAAGCAATAACTGACCCTTGTCCAGAATTGCTATTGGTAACAGAGCAAAGCCGCCGCTTCTTGGGTGGAGATCAAACGAACACAATGTCTTCCATGTCTTGTCTGAAGAATCGAATGACCATATTACTTGGGTGAGCTCTTTTTTCTCAGATACGCACAAGTGGTTATCGAGGATGCACATGGTGATCTGGCGATGGTCAGGTGGATTGGCGGCAAAGGGAGCTTTACAGATGACTTGGAAAGTCTCGGTGTGAAGATCAAAAGATAGTACCATGGGTGGTTCACACTCGGTGAACCAATAAAGGGACCCATCCAAATGGACGGGCTTATAGTAAGCATTGATGGGATAAGGAGAAGCAGGGACAACGTACCTCCAAGCGTTGGTGCTAAAATCGAAAACTTCACAATAGGTAACAACATCTCCTCCTCCTCCTCCTAGTACAAACCCGGATGAATTATACAACCAAACAGGCTTGAAAGTGCCTGTTAATTTATCTCTACCGAATCCAAGACTAGGCCATGGGAAGTCACAACGGTCTCTCTTGAGCCTCTGAATGAGGAGTTCTTGATAATTGGAAAGAGGAAAACTCCGATGCCATCTAGTGGCGGGATTGCCCACGATACTGTCTGCGTAGAGACAGTAGACGCATACTAGACCGTCACAACTACCAGAGCAGAAGAAGCCACACGTGAAACTGACCTTCCAAGCTATTCTTCTTGATTCCTTCAAAACAACTCTTCTTCGACCACGACCTTCGTGTTTCACAGGTCTATCATAGAAGAGACGCATGATGAGGACATCGGGACCACCTAACTGCTTGCGGCGGAACAAGTGTCGTTCCTTGAAACCTGAGGAATCGATTGTCAGTTTCCACTGCTTGCATACAGACCTGAACCTCAGCAGAGGCTTCACGGGCACACACTCCAGGATCAGCTCTACCAAATCCTGGGGTAGCAATTCACACAACGTTGAATCTAGGTTCTACTCAAAGGAAGACTCATGTCAGGATGTATTTATTATATCAAAATAATAATAATAATAATAATAGTTACCTCGGCCAATGATTGCTTCCTCATCCTCTTCATGCTTCTCCAGAATCGGTGGCTCTGTATCGATATCTCACACAGCTCTGCGCATACAGAGAGACGAGATCCCAATCTAAGTTTACTTCTCCCACCTCTTTCGGACTTTCGATTTTATACAGCTTTCGATTTTGAAAAGGGAAAAATTCCATAAAAATACACCAACTAAATTTCTTTAAACTTTTTAATACCCAAATTTTTTCGATACTTTTAATACCTCAACTAATTATTTTACTCATTTTACTATACAAAATTTTAAACTATTCCCATTTTACTACCTAAAAATTATTGATTTTAGTTAAAATATTAATAAATTTCAAATGAAACTTAAAAAATCTCTAAAATTTACAAAAACACTCTCAAAAATTCTAATTTTATTGCTTGTTTGAAAAATAAAAGTAACTAATTTTTTTATAATGTTAAATTTTTTACTAAAAATTTTAAATTTTAAAATATTGAATTTAGTTTGTTTTCTTAAATAGATAACAAATTCATTTTTTTACATTCAATTTTTTTTTAAATAAAATTCCGATAATTTATATACCTTCTTTCCTAAAGATTAAAATTAGAAAATGTACATATTTTCTCTTAGATTTTGCAATTTTTAAAATTTTATTTGAAACTTATTAGTATTTTTAATTAAAATAAATAAATTTTGGGTATTAAATTAGGCAGACTTTTAAAAGATGGTATATTAAAATGAGGAAAATAATTAGTTGAGGTATTAAACTGGGTAGCGAAAAAAATTAGGTATTAAAAATCTTAATGAAATTTAGTTGGGGTATTTTTATGAAATTTTCCCTTTAAAAAACACAAAATCAACTATAAAATAAGGATTAAAACGGACCAGATATCTAAAACACTTTAAGTTATCTTGATCTTCATATTTTTCCAGCATATCTATGTTTTTATTATCTATATCCTAATCTGGGGATTTTGGATATACAAAATATCTTTCTAAAAATTATAATATCATGCATATATCCACATCCTTATTTAGTTCTTTAAAATAAACAAAAAATATATTTAAATATGTTCAATGTTAACAATAACTTAAAATAAAAAATGTATATAATTTTTAAATTATTTATGTGTATACTATCACAAAATTTATGTTTATTATTATAAAAATGAAAATATAATAAATAAGATTAATTTTCATATATGAATATTATTTTTTAAAAGAATATCAATAAAAAATAAAGAAATATATCAGGATAACTTTAAAAAGGTTTTTATCACTAAAATAGTCTTCAAAAGAAAAAATGACCAAATAAACTTTATTAAAAAGTGTAAATATACATTTATATCTTTTGGGTTAACTAATCTAGATTTAAGATTTAGAGTTATGAGCTGAGATTTTAGAGGTGAAATTTACAATTAATATATATATATATATATATATATATATATATTAAATTTTTCAAAATAAAAATGTATATTTCGGTCATTTTTTTCCTTAAAATTTATTTATGTGATAAAAACTTAAAATGACTATTTGAGATTTTTCCTATGATCCGGATATGTAGACTAAAAACTAAGAAACAGCTTTAGTTACAATTATACTGATAGGGGCATAAACCGGGTTTCGTTTCAATGCACACACGTACCGAAAAGCTAATTTCCAAAACAAACTAAGGAGTTGATGCTAATTTTGTACAAAAGGAATCAAATTCCCAAACGAACATGATGATGGTGATGCCTTGAAGTTGTGACTCAAGGGTGTAGCCAACCTGATCTTTAGCTTCTTTAGAACCATCGCTCTTAGCTCAGAAGAACTCATACGGACGAGTTTGTCTTTTTTGAGGATGCACTAATACTAACAGTGGTGAAGCGTTTAACCAAAAAATAATAGACAAAACAACAAACCCCTAGGAAAGCATATCCAAAAAGCTTTTGTTCAATTCACGGCTCGATAACATATCCATTACCATCTTAACCCACAACTCTTCATTTCTTCTATAAGTTGTGCAGATGCAGCTAAGTCACCATCTCCAAGATATGCTCTGACAAGAGTGTTTGTGTGTACAATCATTTAGCGCATTCCCATCTTCCTCCATTTTTCTAGGCAACATGTTTGCTTTAGGATGTGACCCCTTTCTTACCGTCTTACACAATCTCCAAATCATTACGGTGAATGTCTAGGCATCAAGCTTCACTCCTTTCAAAGGTAGGCTGCAGAATAGATCCCAAGCATCATCGATCTTACTTGCACTGCACATCCCGTGAGTGATGATATTATATACTTGCACTGTATCTGCAACCAATCCTCTCAGAGACATTTTGCGAAAAAGTTCCATACCATCATCAACCATTTTAGCCTTACAATATCCATTTATAAGGATACAATAAGTCACGATATCAGGATCGCATCCCTTGCTAACCATCAGATCCAGCATCTGGTTGGCGCGGTTCTCCATGCACAACCCATGTAACAAAGAAGGATATGTTATGGTATCAGGATCTATACCTCTTGTGATCATCTCATTGTACAGTTCTTTAGCCGCCTCACTAAGCTTTCCCTCTTTCACAAGACTATCAATCAAAGAATTGAAAGTGATGACGTCAGGTGTGATTTCCCTTGTAATCATATCCCTGAGAAACATTGCACCATCATCCCATCTTCTGACACTACAAAAGCCTCCTATGAGAGAGGTGTAGGTAATAACATTTGCTTTGATCCCTTTGGTTTCCATTTCATTGAAAAGGCTCGGTGCATCCTCGAGACTCCCATCTTTGCAAAGACTATCAATAATCATGTTGTATGGCTTGAGCTTTCTATGTTCCATCTTTCTGAACAGATCCAAGGTCAAGGCAGTGTTCTCTGACTTACACATTCTGTTTAAAATTGGACCATAGGTATACTGATCAGGTTGACACCCAATATCCATCATTCGATCAATCAAAGCCATTGCTTCAGACAGTCTATCTTGGACACAAAGTCCATTGACAAGAGTGTTAAGTATGATGAGATCTGGAATAACCTTCATTTCCACCATCTGGTCAACTAACTCCACAGCTTCGGAAACTCGACCCTGGAGACATAAACCGTTTATCAAAGTTGAAAATGTGATTGTGCTGGCTCATACCCCAGTTTCAACATCTTTCCCATCACAAAAAAGCAAAACCGAGTTTACGACTCCTACAAAAGCAGTTGATGACAATACTCAGCGTGTAGTGGTCATGTGCTTGCAGAGATGGAAGACGAGATCGTAATGTTTCGTTTTAGCAATACCACTAAACAATTTACTGAAATCTATGACCGTAGGAGGAGGAAAAAAACTCAATCATCGTTTGAAACAAAGCAACAGCATCATCTTTCTTGATACCGACGAGACCACTTCTCAATCTTTCTCTGTAAGATGAGATCTTTCCATCGCTGTTTAGACCACTTGAAAAGTCTCGTTCTCCCAAGAAAAACAAGAACTCGTAAGAACCTGTCTCCAGGAGACGCGCCCGAGCAAATCTCAAAGCTTTGGCACTCCCATTCATCAACATCGTGAAGGGCTAACCAGAAATCATAGTGGGTGAGTTAGTGACAAATATGGTTTGGTTCGAGAATCTGCATAGAATAGAAAAACATGTTACTGCAAAATCTAGATTATAAAACATAAAATACCAAAAGGCAAAAGAACATAACTAACCTTTTCAACGTTCTGAGACAATAGATAAAACAACAAACCCCTAAGAAAGCATATCCAAAAGCTTTTGTCCAATCTACCATCCACTAACATATCCATGACCATCTTTATGGTGGAAGCATCTGCTGAGACCCACACCTCTTCATTTCTTCTATAAGTTCAACTGATATGTTGCTGCCTCCGAGATGAGCTTGGATTAGTGTGTTGTACGTACAATCATTTGGCGCAATCCCACCCTCTCTCATTTTCCTAAACAACATGCCCGCTTCAGATAGTATATGTTATGACATTAGGCTTCACTCCTTTGAGAGGGAGGCTACAGAAAAGATTTTGAGCATCATCGACCTTACTGGCATTAAACATCCCGTGAATGATAATATTGTAGATACGAATACCAGGATCCATCTTACACTTGTACATATGATCAAGTATTTCCAAAGCCTTTTCTAGTTCCTCATTGTCACACAACCCATCCATTAAAATACCATAAGTAACAATATCAGGATGAGTAACCATCTCTTGGAATACTTCTTTGAGTTTACCTGAATGACAAAACCCTTGGATGAGAGTGCTATACCGTATAGCCTATACGCGACTGTACCGGCAACCACTCCTCTCACAGACATTTTGCGGAAAAAGTCTCATACCATCATCAACCAGTTTAGCCTTACAATATCCATCGATAAGGATATTAAACGTCACGATATCAGGATCGCATCCCTTGCAAACCATCAGATCCAACATCTGGTTGGCCTCATCTAAGTGTTTCTCCATGCACAATCCATATATCAAAGTAAGTATATGTAAAGATATCAGGATCAATGCCTCTTGTGATCATCTCATTGTACAATTCTTTAGCCTTAGTAAGCTTTCCCTCTTTCACAAAACTATCAATCAAAGAACTGAAAGTGACATGCTCGGGGTGATTTCCCTTGTAATCATATCCCTCAGCAACTATGGACCATCATGCCATCTACCAGCACTACAAAAGCCTCCTATGAGAGAGTTGTAGGTAATGATGACATTTGGTATGATACCTTTGGTTTCCATTTTCATTAAAAAGGCTGAGTGCATCCTCGAGGCTCCCATCTTTGCAAAGACTATCAATAATCATATTGTATGTGACTACTTGAGGCTTGATCTTTCTATGTTCCATCTTTCTGAGCAGACCCAAGGCCAAGGCAGTGTTCCCTGACTTGCACATTCTGTTCAAAATTGGAGGTAATCTGATTGGCTTGACATCTATTAGCTAACATTCGATCTATAACAGCCATTGCTTCAGACTTTCCACCTTGGAGACGAAGCCCATTGATCAAAGTGTTAAATGTTCTGAGATTTGGTGCAACCTCCATTTCTACCATACGATCAACTAACTCCACAGCTTCAAAGACTCAACCCTCGAGACATAATCCATTGAGGAGGGTGTTCAATGTGACTCTGTCCGGCTCATAGCCAAGTTGTGTGTGTGTCTGTAAACCCTCCAAAGAGCCACAAGACACATAGCTTTCAGTGTCACGGACAAAAACGAAACTTATGGACATTCAACCGGTCTCAAACAAACCGAAATATACAAGATTTAAACCGAGATTAATTGTGTTCGATTTTGACTCGATGTTGGTCTGCTGTATTGGTCGGTTTTTATGCGTCTACATTACATAATTAAATCTAATTCAACTTTGGTTAGTAAACTCTCCGGTTTAAATTTGGTTCTTTTTTGTCTAGATCAGTTTCAATTCAAATAGTAAACCATTTAATCCAAAATTCAAGTTGGGCTACCTAGATGAATGAATGTAATATCAGAAAATAACCATTCAAGATTCCTAACCATTGACCAAACCGAACTTGACCCTTGGAAAATTTTATAATCTCAAATCAAAATCTTCAATGATCAAAACCTCCAAATGATGAAAGTCTCTAACAATTCGAGGTCGACACAAAGAGAGAGATTATACAAAAGTCTGGTTGCATATGAAAGATGATAGATATAGATTTACAGAACCTGATTCCTTTCCAAACCAACATATATATATAAAAAAAAGTAATAAATTTGTCTCTCTATATATATATATATGATATCATATCACAAACAGTGCATCATATCTAAAAACACTAGTCGTTTTTTTTACCTTTGGACCCCCCAAGTTCCTTTAGATCAAATGTTATGTGGGTCACGACAAAGCAAAGCTGTTTCTTCTAGACTTCCTCATGATCCAAGTTGCTACTCTTGAGGATGTATAACCATTTGTCTACGCATGATCAGTAGAGATGGTGGCCACAAGGAAATCCCTTAGTTCTGTTCCGTCTTAATCATCAATCAGTTTACAAAACCTGTTCGTTTCTTAATTAGGTCAATTATTAGCCATACATAAGCAACCTTAGGCCTAAGATAAGTCCTAACCAAACAAAATAAAACATACCTTTTCAACGCTGTGAGACTGTAGACAAAACATCAAACCACTAAGAAAGCATATCCAAAAAGCTTTTATCCAATTCACTGCTCGATAACATATCCATCACCATCTTAATAGTGGAAGCATCTGCTGAGAACCCACACCTCTTCACTTCTTCAATAAGTTTAGCTGATGTGGCTAAGTCACCTTCTCGGAGATGTGCCCTGATAAGAGTGTTGTATGTACAATCATTTGGCGCATTCCCAACTTCCTCCATTTTTCTAAGCAAGGTGTTTGCTTCAGACAACGACCCTTTCTTACACAAACCCCAAATCATTACTGTGTATGTCTTAACATTAGCCTTCACTCCTTTCAAAGGCAGGCTACAGAACAACGTCCATGCATCATCCACCTTTCCACTCTTGCACATCCCCTCAATGATGATCGTATACATAACAACATCAATCTCCATCTTACTCTCTTGCAAATTTTTAAATATCTCCAACGCCTTTCCAAGCTTCCCATTGTCACATAAACCATCAAGCAATATACCATACGTCATAGCATCAGGAACAACACCACATGAAACCATTTCTTGAAATATTTCCTCAGCAATCTTAAGTTTCCCGGATTGACAAAAGCCTTGGACAAGAATACTATAAGTAACTTCATTGGCAACCAATCCCTTCTCAGGAAACTCTCTGAAGAGTTTCATAGCCTCATCAACTTTTTTAACTTTACAATATCCTTTTAAGAGACTATTAAAAGTCACAAGATCAGGACTGCAGTTATTCCCAACCATAAGATCCAACATCTTGTTAGCCTCGCCGAGCCGGTTCTGCATACAAAACCCATCTACCAATGAATTATAAGTAATAGTATTGGGAGACACACCTCTTGTGATCATCTCCTCGTAAAACTCTTTAGCCTTCTCAAGCTTCCCATCTTTGACACAAACATCAATTAACACATTGAAAGTGACAACATTCGGGATGATCTTCCTACCAATCATATCCTTCAAAATCTTTGCACCTTCATCCCATTTACCAGCTTTACAAAACCCACCTACAAGAGAATTGTATGTAACAACACTAGACTTGATCCCTTTCGTTTCCATTTCATTAAAAAGCTTAACTGCATCATCCATACACCCATCTCTACATAGACTATCAATGACTGTACTGTATGTAACTACATCAGCTTTCACATCTCCTTCCTCCATCTTTTTTAAAAAATCCAAAGCCAGAGAGGTATCTCCTGATTTACATATCCCATTGACTATAGAACCAAACGTAACTGTGTCTGCTTGGCATCCATTTTCCACCATTTTATCAACCACACCCACAGCTTCAGACACTTTACCTTCAATACAGAGTCCATTGATGAGAGTGTTGAATGTGGTTGTGTCAGGGTTAAACCCAAGCTTCATAACTTTCCCCAGAACAGAGTAAGCAAAACAAGTTCTGCAACTCTTACAGAAACAGCTGATCATAATGTTGAGAGTGTAGTTGTTATGTGCAATCCCTTGCAACTCCATTTGCTTGCAGAGATGTAACACAAGATCATACTGTTTTGTCTTAGCAACACCACTAAAGAATCTACTGAAATCAACGAGTGTAGGAAGAGGATTAGACCTAATCATGGACTGAAACAGAGCAACCGCGTCATGTTTCTTGATATTGACGAGTCCATTCTTCAATCTCTCTCTGAAACAGACTTTCACATCGGTAATACTAGAGAAGTCTCGCTTGCAGCAAGACAAGAAGCTAGAAAAGCTACAGGGAAGATCAGTTCTAGACGTACCTGTCTCCAGAAGATGAAGCTGTACCAATCTCGAAGCTTTTAGATCAAGTGTGGTCGACTTTCTGTAGAATAACATCATCGCACACAACGTGTTCGTCGAAATGCCGCAGATAACTATTGCCAATATGTTAGTTACTAACCGAACCGTTAATAATGTTTTAGCGATTGGTGAGAAATTACCAATCGATCCAAGTTGCAAACTTTGTAATAAATAATTGTTTTATATAACATATGCTTTAGTTATATGATCGCATCATGCACACATGTTAAAGAGCTAGCATGCAATCACTTCAAAGGATTGTAATTTAAAATTAGAAATTGCACCCACTAACTAAGAAAAAAAATAAAATTCACAAATTAACCAAAATTCCCCATCTCTGTTACTTTCTCTTCCTATTTCTCTTTACTCTCTCTCCCAAAATCTAATTTCTCTTTTTTTTTTGGTTATTTGGCAAATAACCCCATTTAAAATTGTGGGTTTAGGGCTTATTTGCCAACTATCCAAAAAAATAAAAATAATTAGATTTGTAGAAAAAAAATAGAAAGAGATAATAAGACAAAATAGAAGAAAGAAGGTATTTTTTAGGAGTTTCTTTTTAGATAGTTAGTGAATTTAAGTTTTTTGTTTGGTTTTTAAGACAAATTTTCATTTTAATATTTTTTTCTAGAAAAAAAGTTAAATCTGAATCTATTAAAAATAGACTTAACTTTTAGATGGAAAGTGTAGTCCATAGATTTTTTTAATATTCAAATGGATTGTAAACAATAGATATAGTCACATGTTAATTTAATAATTTCGTACTAGAAGATAATTAATTCATGATTAAACCAACATAGCAATTTTTCCTTTATTGGAAACCGTTTCCAGTAAACCATCTTAATATTCTAAAGACTAAAACTAATCTTTAAAGCAAATAAAACATAACTGTAGAAGATAAGTGGACAACATATAATAACATAGAGAATATTATTTTTATTTTTTGTCGACCATAGAGAATATTATTTATTATACTTTTTGTTAGTGGTAATCCATTAAATTTGGGTGGACTTTATGATAAGTGCAAAATCACGTGGTTTTGAAGTATGAGCAAAACAAATTAGCACTTTTGGAGTTATCAGCATCAATTTCGTTATGCCTTTCAAGTTTTTAAACAAATCTCATAATGATAATAAATTTAATTACTTACGTTAAAATAAAGAAAACGACGCCATGCAACTATATAATATACGTTATCTACATGAATTGCATATTAAAAAAAATGTGGTATTCATGTTTCCCTAGGCCCTCAATTATGACAAAGTCTTTTTAGTCATTGCTTACCTCATTTCCAATTATTTAACTTTTTCCATATTTTTCTTCTCCAATTGCTTCTTAATAAAACACTAATTGATTTCATAAGTGTTCTAGAAGTATTTCACTTGTCTTGTGCCTTGTGCTCGAGTGTAAAAAAAAAAGTATTTTGAGACGGCAATACGTTTCGAGTTCCATATATCTACTATACGAACGATACATTGCTCCTTAACATTTATACAAATATATAGTTTCAATTATCTATGAGAAATTGCTAAAAAATTATAAGTTAAATTAGGACTAAGTTAAATACAATTTCTCAAAAATAATCTCAATTAAAAATATATTAGCATTTAAGTTCTCAATGTTTTATAAATATTTAGAAACATTAGTTTAATATATTTCATCATATTTTTAAAAATAGTAATTTATTAAAGATAAATTTGGAAAGTAATATCAAAATTGTGGTATAACTGAAAATTTTCCATTCTCTATCTACTAATGTGAATCTATGACACATTATACCTTAACACTTGTACAAATAAATGTTTTTGCTTTATAGTCCATTTACATACTTTTATCTATAGAA
The DNA here is from genome assembly GCA_905132885.1 of Moricandia moricandioides. Lineage (NCBI taxonomy): Eukaryota > Viridiplantae > Streptophyta > Magnoliopsida > Brassicales > Brassicaceae > Moricandia > Moricandia moricandioides. The sequence continues at coordinate 36,291 of CAJHQQ010000293.1, forward strand.
TTCATCTTTCTAAAAATTAGTTTTGAACTTTTCCATAGGTTTGAGATTACTCTAAATCATAAAGAAAAAGTATTTCACTAACGTAAACACCATACTGGGATCGCCTTGTATGTTAAAATTATCTTTTGATATGGTTAAATTGATTATTCCTCTGTAGTTTTTGGAAGTATATACTATTCATATTAAACAAATTCCATGGCTAGGTTTTTTCACTTTTCTTATAATCGTCCTTTTTACAGATTATAAAATACCATAGAATCTTCTTTGGGTTGTATTAAGTAACACCCAAATTGCTTACGTAAATATTAATAATAACAACTCCACGTGTACACACATGCATATCAAATTCACTAGTTTACGAGTTTTGTTTTGAAATATATCGCTTATGACAAAAAAATAAAACCAAATTCACTTTGTATCATAAGCAAATGAAGAGAGTGTATTAAATTTTAAGATTAGCTAATTTATTAACTTGATTAGTCTTATTTAATACGCATTACAGCAAATGAATTTAACCTTTTTGACAGCAAATGTATTTAACCGTATGGCCTAAAAACTTTTCTGATTAAAATTATCGGAAACCCTACAGATCCACTAGACCACTCCTGTTAACTATTAAGTAACGTGGCTTGAAATTCTTAAGTACAACGAAATATAAAGTACAAGAAAACTATATTATATGAGAAGATTTTTTTAAAAAAGTAAACCCTATGGTTTGATATGTGACTCCTCACCACGACTGGCGTTTTACTTTTATGAAAGGTCAAACCCTATGGCCATGGGGACAAACAGACACTCACGACCAAATATGTCATCTAATTGTTTTTTAACCTTTAATGATTTTGTCAGTTTAAACTTAGAAAACACATATCCTTGGCCCTTTAACATGTTAATTATCTCTTTAATCGTCGTAAAATCTATATTTTTGTCCAATAAAGTTGACATTTTTCCTATTATGAATCAGCTATACATGTAAGATAACTTTAACTTATTAAGAGATGTCCTTGTTTTGACATTCTAACAATGAAGTAATTGATAAAATGTTATGAGTCTCCAACTTTTCTCGGCTTATATATAAGTTTCTACATGTTTCAGTATATTTAAAGCATCGATAATTTGTTTTTTTTTTCTTTTCTTTGTATTTTTTCTTCAAGTAAAAAGAATATATATATATATATATATATATGCTTGCCACATGCGTACGGAACAGACAATGTTAACGAACTTTCTCCACAATTCTCTCAAATCCTCGTGTTCGTGTTGTGTAGCTTCAAGAAACTTTTAATTACTTCAAAAGAAAGTTTTAATTATAAAGTCTTATTTTCTTCTAATAAATACGTTTCTATATATGTATCTGTAAATTTATATATTGTTGTTCAGTGACAAAAAAAAAAAAAAATCTTCTGAATATAATTCATCATTTTGCCGCTCAGCTAGATAGCGTTTTCATTTGTAACCGTTTCTAAAAATTGCTTATTAATTTAAAAAAATTTTAGTGACGGCATCTACAAGGAAGGATATTAGTATATGGCTATATGCTATGAATTTTTAAATTGTAAACATAAATACATAATTGTAGAAAGGGAGTAAAAGAAAAGAAAATAGCATAACAAGTATAAGAAGAATGATGATATGTTTACAAGAAGAAGATATGTATCACGTGGCCACCTTTCTGTGTTAAAAGTACACAGCCAATAAGTTTGACCCAAAAACACTTTCATAATTATAATCACAGGTACACATTTTGACTATTAAAAATCATCTATATGTTAGAAACCATCTAATAGGGAAAAAGTCATTTTAACAAACTTTCCCTATTAGAAATCATCTATATGTTAAAAGTACACATATTTGACTATTTTCTAATTCTTTATTTTTAATTTAAACCCTAAAATTATGATTACAGGCAATTTCATAAACGCAATCATCAAAACTGCATGCCACCAAGTTCAAATATTTAAGCCATAATCAGAAAGGGTAAAAGTATAATCAGAAAACAAGAAGGCAAAACTACTAATTTGAAGTAAATTAAGCTATTGAATAAAAATATACTATAGAGCAATATAAATCTTATGTATTATTATTAATACCAAATGAAATGATTTCCAAAACCGATATCAGGTTAACTTGAGAAGTTTATTACTCCTTCCGTTTTATAAAATTACATATTTAGTAAAAAAAATATTTCAAAAAGATCTTTTTCTTACATCTTAATACATTTTTATCAGCTAATAGTAATTAACTGAAAATTTTAAAAACTTAATTGTACTTATTAGATTTGTATTGATTTAGAATTATAAAAAATCCAATCACAAAAAAACTATGCATATATAAATAGAACTTAACATGTTTTATTAATATGTATGAAAAGTATAAAATATGTATACTTTTAAAACATGGGGAGTTTTAAGCACAAAACAAGAACATTATAAACTTTTACCAAAAAGAAGAACATTATAAACCATAACTACTTGAGTTGTGTCTATCTTGGTATATGCCCCCCAATAATCACATCGCAATACTCTAATAACTATTATATTTTTTCAGTACTTTGTTTACTAATTTCACTAAAACCCTAATTGGGTTTACTATTTTGGATGATCTCCAGCAAATATGTAACCTGCTATTCATACCATATCACACAGAAAACTGGCAAACATATACACACATCAATTCACCTCTAGTCCTAAACAAAATAATGGGGTTTAGCAAAACTTGAAGTTAATTATAAGCAAAGCAATGACAATAATCCTAATCTTCATGTTTCTTTGTTTGCCCTATAAAAGCAGATTCTAAGCTCTTATAGGCTTTGTCTTAAACTCTTAATCACACTGTGAACAGTAGTTTCTAGGTCTAAACTTTAAAGTTATCGCTTTTGACCCAGGATTACTGAAAAAGAAAGCACTTTTTGTCACCAATTATGTAACATTCAATCTGTATTATCTATGAAATAACAGAAAAGTGAATAATAATGGAGAGTATTTCACAGTGGCCTACCAACAGTTGGGTGTTTTTTTTGTGGGTGGGAAGTAAAACGGCATGGTTTGTTGCATAAAAAACCCACATTGTCCTGTGATTGGTTTAACCTAATGGGTCCCAAGAGCCGATTGAGATTATATGTCTCTCACCAAAAGCCAAAAAAAAATGATGATAATAATGTAATTCAACTCTCAGGTTAATTATCATCTGAACAGATAATTAGCAGATACACAGTGGTTGACAACAAGATCTAAAAGCTGATGTCTACATTATTTTGCAATAAGATCAATCTTGAGTTTGACCAGTTGTGATTTTTTAAAAGTAGATGAAGAGAAAAATGAAAAAAAAATGATAATGATTAAAAACACATGACAAGCAGATCTAGAGAGGAGATTCTGAGCATGAATGAGAACAAACTGGAAAGTACTTATTATGTTAGTTTATTTTGCTACCCTGGTGTCAAAGATTGCATAAGATACAGGGATTTTTAGCATAGATATGAAGGAGGAACACTTATCAAGTCAGTAATGTAAAGCTGGAAACTCTTTTTTGAGTTTTTCCATGTGTAATAACTATATGAGTCAAGTTTCAAGTTACAACATCACCAATATGTTATCATTATCATTACTTTATTATCAAAATCTAGTGGAGAGGAAGAGCCCACAACTGATCTCCTAAAATGAAGCTGGAAACTTGCCAAATGTTCAGAACTTCAGACTGGTGTTTTAATGCCATATGATGATGCTCTATGAAACACAATAAACTAGAAGGCAAGAGGAAACTTCATTTAATTTCATGATTCCTGATTCTTTTATTACTCCAAAATAAAGCTGCCCATTCACACGGATAATAAATAATGTATGGTTTCTATAAACAGATTAAATTTCTTTTTTAATGGTTAGACCTTTTTTCATTCTGCAACTACATTATTTATTATTATCTAATCAGGGTTATGTGTACAGACTTGGCTTCCCTATTTAAGCACTCATCATAATGGTTGAAGAATATGGGCCAGCACTAAACTCCTCTTTCTTCTCCTTCTTCTTTGTCTCTTTCCTCTACACGTTTTCAGTTTCTGTCTAAAGAAAGAACACAAACCAAAGAAACAAGTCATATATACTCTTAAATTTTACTTACTGTGATGTGGGCATTGTTCATATGGGTTTCTTTGCTTCTCATAACCATCACACATTGGGTTTACAGCTGGAGAAACCCCAAATGCAGAGGGAAGCTTCCACCTGGTTCCATGGGTTTACCACTACTCGGTGAGACTATCCAGTTCTTCAAGCCAAATCCAACTTCAGACATCCCTCCTTTTATCAAACAAAGGGTTAAGAAGTGAGTCATGTCTCTTTTCTCCTTCAAACCAATGTGGTTAATGCTTTTATGTGTACACACAGGTTTTAAAAACTATTGTTAATATCTGCAGGTATGGACCAATTTTTAAGACCAATCTCGTGGGGAGACCAGTGATTGTATCAACAGATCCTGACCTAAGCTACTTTGTATTTCAACAAGAGGGTCGGTGTTTCCAGAGTTGGTATCCAGATACTTTTACCAATATCTTTGGGAAAAAGAATGTGGGTTCATTACATGGGTTTATGTACAAGTTTCTTAAAAGCATGGTATTGACTCTATTTGGCTACGATGGTCTCAAGAAGATGCTTCCTCAAGTAGAGCTGACTGCAAACAAGAGATTAGAGCTTTGGTCAAATCAGGAATCAGTAGAACTTAAAGATGCAACCGCAAGCGTGAGTCTCAAACCTATACTCTTCTGTTTCAGATATAATCATATAATGACTTTTTATTCCTTGTTGCTAACATGTTGGTATCATCTTATCAGATGATATTTGATCTCACCGCAAAGAAGTTGATCAGCCATGATCCAGACAAGTCATCAGAGAATCTAAGAGCAAACTTTGTTGCTTTTATTCAAGGACTGATCTCTTTCCCTTTTGACATTCCAGGCACAGCTTATCACAAATGTCTTAAGGTGGTGAATCATCATCATATGAATGAATTATTTAAAATGCAATGGTACTAATGCTAGAGATGATCTTGCAGGGTAGGGAAAATGCAATGAAGATGCTGAGGAATATGCTTCAGGAAAGGCGTAAGAAACCTAGGAAGAACCCAAGTGACTTCTTTGATTATGTCATTGAAGAGATTCAGAAAGAGGGGACAATTTTAACAGAGGAGATTGCTCTAGACTTAATGTTTGTCTTGCTATTCGCCAGCTTTGAGACTACTTCTCTCGCTTTAACTTTAGCCATCAAGTTTCTTTCAGATGACCCTGAAGTTCTAAAGCGTTTAACGGTCAGTGAACATAGAGAAAACCATAAACCTCTTAGCAAGAAGTGATCAACTGTCTTGTGATTATTATAAAAAGAATGCTAAACTGTGTTTATCATCATCAGGAAGAACATGAGACAATTCTGAGAAACCGGGAAGATGCAGAGTCTGGACTTACATGGGAAGAATACAAGTCAATGACTTACACATTTCAGGTCGCTTACGAGTTTCATAAAAGTGATGATAGTTTCCTACGTTTCAATACATTATTCTTAGCTGACTAAGTCTTATATTCTGTAAAGCAGTTCATTAACGAAACAGCAAGACTAGCAAATATAGTTCCTGCAATCTTCAGAAAGGCCTTGATGGATATAAAATATAAAGGTATGATAAAAATAAATACATAATGATTTAACAGCCTCTCTTTTTTTTCATATAATAATATCATAATAAGACTTTGTCAATGATGCAGATTATACAATTCCAGCCGGCTGGGCGGTGATGGTCTGTCCTCCAGCTGTACATTTGAATCCAGACAAGTATGAAGATCCTTTAGTCTTTAACCCATCAAGATGGGAGGTTAGGTCAAACCCTTTTTAAGTAACTTGTACTACAAGTAAAACTGTGAAATAACTAACTTTGTAAACTTGATGTCTTGTACAGGAATCAAAGTCTAACAATGCATCTAAGCACTTCATGGCGTTTGGTGGTGGAATGAGGTTTTGTGTTGGAACTGACTTCACCAAGTTGCAGATGGCTGTGTTTCTTCACAGCCTAGTAACAAAATACAGGTTCAAGAAAAGCAAATCACTGTTTTTTTTTAATAGATATATAAGGCTGATTTTGATCATTATGTTCCTTGAAATCATCAGGTGGGAGGAGATAAAAGGAGGGAATATACTACGAACTCCAGGATTACAGTTTCCAAATGGTTACCATGTCAAACTCCATAAGAAAATAGATTAGAGAATGTTATAAGTAAAACATAAGTTGGTAGGATAAGGTGTTATACATTTTTTTTTTCCAAAGACCTCATTTCATCTTTAACACCCAAAGCTAAACGGGGAAGATGTTGGGGTCAATCCATTGTCTTAGCTGCAAGGTGAATACACAATTTTGATTTCAAGCAGGGGCTTCTTTGGTGTGTGTCTGGTCCTAAACTGTAATAATGTATAGTATTTGATCACATGCATGTAAAAAAACTACTACAAGTGAATGTACTTTTAACTCCTGAGATGCATCAGGGGATTTATCTATGATTATCCATCTAATATGGTCATATTTAAACAATTAAAACTTTAGTTATAGTTAGAAAAACAGAAGGAGAATATATGGAAATAGTCAGAGAGCAACACATAAAGCACAGTGTTGACACTGTACACAAACAAAAATGATGTTTGAACATCAACAAAGACCACTTGGACGTAGGTGATGGCACCATTTGCGACACTAGCCATGACGTCCACTGGGTGGTCCCTCTGTTCTTCCTACTCGTAATTTGTCTCTTCTTTAACTGAGCATAGATTGAGATTCAGACACAAGTTAACATTCTCTTTTGAGTATATTAACATGAGAGAAATAAAAAAAAAGTCTTAAGGCCAAAATGTCAATTAAGGCATCTTAATAAGTTACTAAAATAGAGTATATGTAAATGTGCTTGGCACTCTTCATTTTATTCACCTGACAAAGACTAATAGATACGGTCAATAACAAGACCGCGTAATTAAATAACAAGTCCGGTTCAGCTTCTCAGTCTCACCTGGCTTGGTTGGCTGTTTTATGAACTAGGGATAGCTTAGCCTAAAGACTCATGCATATCTTGGAGATACAATCCAACATACAAGACACTTCAGTGACTTTTTAAAGTTTCAGACGCCCTGTCATTGCAATCTTGATAAATGTCGGGTAGATCATTTAGACCATAACATGGATATATATATATATATATATTTACTCACATGTTAGTGGTCGGGTGGTATATGTCGTCTCGCAATAACTCTAAAGGCCGTGATTTAAATTTGTTGCCTTCTAATTACTCTAGTATGTAACGAAACGACATGATTATCTCACTCTATTTGTGAGTAACTGAGTCTGATTGACGCCGATTATTACTTTAAAATTTAGTCGGTTAGACCAGACCCGAATCAACAATAAAGCAATATATTGAGAATCATATATCTGATGTTAAGTGGGTAAGGCTAGTCACAGAACTGATAAGGAGGAAACTTGTGAAGAAGATTCAGGAGGAGAATCCATGTTATTATGTTGCTTTCAAAGGATTATCAAATATTTTTAGCAAAAAAAAAGAAGAAAATATGAATTTCAGACACAGTTAATGCAAAGTTATAAATAACCTCGTATAAGTTCATTATTTACCCCGGTTACTTGTCCGAGTGTTGACCGTTGACCAATAAATATTCTGTTAATTTTCCTTAATCATCATCATCTCTCGAAACCCTAGCAATTCCAATTTCGTCTCCGGAGATCGAATCATCAACTCTTTATGGCGTAACTCCACACAAATTTAGGGTTATTTTCCGGAAGAATCTAGGGGGAAAGAATGTCAACGGAGACTACAAGGACTTCCTCCGACGCCATCGATCCGGCACCGTTTCTTTTAACCGGCGATGAAAACGGTGGGGAACGGAGATCCGTGAGGAGACAAGGGCTAAGGGAAGCAGCTAGAATACTAAGCCGCGCGAGCAGCGGGCGAGCGATGCGGGAGCCGTCTATGCTCGTCAGGGAAGCTGCGGCGGAGCAGCTCGAGGAGAGGCAGAGCGATTGGGCTTACTCGAAGCCCGTCGTGGTGCTTGACATCGTGTGGAACTTGGCGTTTGTCTCGGTGGCTGTGGCTGTTATTGTGATGAGCAGGAATGAGCATCCGATCATGCCGCTTAGAGTTTGGCTCTTGGGGTATGCGTTGCAGTGCGTGTTGCATATGGTTTGTGTGGGTATTGAGTATAGGAGGAGGAATAGGATGAGAAGTAATAGGACTCCTCGGTCACGTTCTTCTTCTTCTTCCTCTATTGAGGAAGATGCTTTGGGTTCGAGGAGGAGTTCACATGAGCTGCTGGAGAACGAAAGCAGCAGGTATCTAGCTACACTTCTTATCTCCTGATTAGTTGTGTGTATATTTTGGATCAAGCTGGTAAAGATATCACTTTAGAGATACTTGCATGACTTGTGTGTGAGCTTTAGCTTGGTAGCCTTTTAAAAAAGCAGGCTTTTTGCACTTGACTTGTGGTTTCTATTAGCTGATGAAGATAAGAATGGATGTGAGTTTTGGTTTGGATAATGATCAATTCAAAATGCTTGCTTATTCTATGATCTTCCCCTAATTGTAGTGGTTTCTTAGCTAAAGCTTTGGTCAGAACCTTTTACACAAAGCGTCTATCTTTTCTGTTCGTTCCTTGATGCATTTTACAATCTAATTGGGATTGAATGCTACTTGTGGAGGTTACGTTACTATTATCATTTTGTTCTCTGTTAGTTATTACATAGTTACGATAGACTCACTCTTTTGTTATTACATAAAACGAGGGAATCATGCACTGAATCAGCATATCTTCTTCTTTTACACTTCCAAAAAGGGTAATACCATGTCTCTGGTTGTTTTTTTTATCTCACGTACTGTTTCCAAAGCAGTTTTGCAAAACATCTGGAATCTGCCAACACCATGTTTTCGTTTATTTGGTGGATCATTGGGTTCTACTGGGTATCTGTTGGTGGCCAAGAGTTGGCACAAGAATCCCCACGGATTTACTGGTTTGTTCTAACTTCCTTCTCTGTTATTCATAAGGTATAAGTCTACTACGCCGCCTTAAGTGTCTGAATGCCTTGCTTATTTCAGGTTGTCTATTGTCTTTCTTGGTTTCGATGTGTTCTTCGTTGTCTTCTGTGTTGCCTTGGCCTGCGTTATTGGCATTGCTGTTTGCTGTTGCCTGCCATGCATCATTGCTGTTTTGTACGCTGTTGCAGATCAGGTGCTTGTCATAACCAATTCATCTTATACTTAAGTCGCTACATGGTGCTATTTTGTTTTAACAGGACATGATGAAAAACAGGAAGGGGCTTCGAAAGAAGACATTGAACAGCTCACCAAATTCAAGTTTCGAAAAGTTGGTGATGTTAACAAACACGCTGGTGATGAGGCTCAAGGAAACACCGATGGAATTATGACTGAGTGTGGTACAGATTCACCCGTTGAACATACTCTTCTGCAGGAGGATGCAGTAAGTATACTCTACAACACACAAATTCATTCCTCTCATCTTAAAGATCAAACACTAGATATATTATTGTGCATTTATAGGAATGTTGCATCTGTCTATCTGCTTATGAAGACGGAACAGAACTAAGGGAACTTCCTTGTGGCCACCATTTCCACTGCTCGTGCGTTGACAAATGGTTATACATAAACGCGACGTGCCCACTCTGCAAATACAACATCCTCAAGAGTAGCAACTTGGATCGTGAGGAAGTTTAGAAGAAACAGCTTTGCTTATTCGTGACCCACAAGGAACTTAAGGGTCCAAAAGTTAAAAAACGTCTGGTGTTTTTAGGTATGATGCATTGTTTGTGAGATGATATCATATATATACAAATTATTATACTTTTTGTTTGTCTTGTATATTATGGTTTGGAAAGGAACCAGGTTCTGTAAATCTTGTATCTATCATCTTTAACTTGTAAGTCTTTTGTATTATCTCTCTCTGTGTCGACCTCGAACTGTCAAAGACTTTAATCATCTGGAGATCGGCAATTGAAGATTTTGATCTGAGGATTATAAGTTTTTCAAGTGTCAAGTTCGGTTTGGTCGATGGTTAAGAGTCCTGAAGGGATATTTTCTGATATTACAATCATTCATCTAGGTAGCTCAACTTGAAATTTTGAATGAAATGGTTCACTATTTGAATTGAAATTGATCTAAACAAAAAGAGCCAAATTTATAACCCGAGATTTTACTAAACCAAGTTGAGTCTCGTCCTCTCCCTACACTCGTTAAATTGTTTAGTGGTATTGCTAAAACGAAACAGTATGATCTCGTGTTGCATCTCTGCAAGCAAATGGAACTGAATGATGGTAAGACATACACCGTAATGATTTCGAGATTATGCAAGAAAGGGTCACTGCCTGAAGCAAACATCTTGCATAGAAAAATGGAGGAAGATGGGATTGCGCCAAATGATTGTACATACAGTACACTAATCCGAGCATATCTTCGAGATGGTGGTGATATTGCCAAATTAACTAAACTCATTGAAGAAAAGAAGAGTTGTGGGTTTTCAGCAGATGCTTCCACTGTTAAGATGGTTATGGATATGTTATCAGTATTAGGGACAAAGGTACCACATCGGTTGTTGGAAGGGATCCTTAGTAGTATATAAGAGAGATGGACCAATGCACTTATCACTAATTGGTTTTAGGTTGGAAGTCCATCTAGCTTAACAATCAGATGGTAGATTGGAAAAAAGCTTTTTGGATTTGCTTTCTTAGAATGTTTGGATCTTAGTTGCAAGGAACAGTGTTTCGGTTAGTGTTTTATGAAGTGTATTTGGGCTTAATAGTATAAACTAAGTTTGTTTGTTTACATCTAAACAGATGTGGATGTCTTCTCCTTATTATACCGCTTTGTTTCTGTCTTGTCATTGGTTCATTTTAAGTGTATCATGTTTGTCATTGTTCAGTTGAGCATATGGCACTTGTTCCGTCATGAAGTGTCAGGTGATGAGAGGTCTGCGTGTGTTGCTATGATCAGTGCAGACATCAATTAGAACTAGTTTGGTTGTGCAGTCTTTAACAGAAGACATGTCTCCATGGTTGGACTTTGGGAATTAATTAGCCGTGAAAGTCTAGTTGTGAACAGTTAGTTAATGGTCCTTTTCGAGAGAAATCATCATCGTTGGATTGAATCACAAAGATTCTGACTCTGGTTGCTCCTCTTTCCTCCGTGGCTGGTTGAGAATCTATGTTTCCAGAAAACTTGCGTGTTTCTGGTCAATATTGGTTAACTCATTGTGTCGGTTTAAAGCTATGATTAAGAGCTTGAGCTTTTATTCTGTAAGATTCTCTTCTGACCAATTGATCGATCTGTGACACCTTTGGAGCTAACTGTCTGTGGGTTTAAAGGATCACTCACTAGTCACTAACTAATGTTTTTTTTGGTTCATTGAACCAACCAGTGTTTTTGTTTTCTGATATTTGGGAGTCTTAGGATCAGAACCAGATTCCTTGAGTTATTGATCCTTAGTTTTAGTTCTTTGAGTGCTCTTTTGATCTTCTAAGGAAGGTTCTTGGCATCTATGATGACTGATGATTTTAGAGCACAATAGCCACTCTTTTGGACACGATCTTTCACTTCCCAATGAATCTGGTGGCTGGCTCTCTTCAGAACTGCCTAATAGCTAGGTAGAATATATCACTAACATTACTTTTGTTATGTCAATATCATCCACAACTTTTGTTATGTTCACTTGAGTGACAACCTCATGTAGTAAAAGAGTTGTGATTGGCTTAAAGTACCCAAATCTTCTGTTGGTGTATTCTCATCTTTTTATTGTTAATCTAAGATTCAACCTAAGCATATTGTTCCTTCTGCTTATTAATTCTCTTTGTGTTCCCTTTAACTGTATCTTTTTGGCTGGTGGGTTGTGCAAATTGTAGCATTGCTTCTCTCTGCTGTTGTTGTGTGTTGGAGGAATGTTGCTTCTGAGAACTCCCTTCCTTCTTTGTAGATCTCTTGTTTGTCATTTACAGTGACATTATTTTTTTTGTTATTGTTCAGTTGAGCATATGTGTAATGACAAATGCTGAAATTTGATAAGCAGTAACACTTTTGGCACTTCTCTTTCTCCAAAATTTTCCAGAGCTCACTCACTCGGACAAATCCATCTTGGTGTGCCTTAAGAAGATGAAGATTATCTGAAAGCCTAAGATGATGTTGATGACACAGAGATGGAATCATCTTACCACTTTGAGATTGGTTTTTGGCGGTTTAAAGAGATACTAAAGTTGGTACTGTAGTGAAACAGTTAATAGCCTCCTGAACATAAGCTCACACTGTGTTTATGTATATTAAATTTAGTTGAGTTGATACTTCCTGTCTCTTTCAAATATGATTTTAACTATAACTAAATGGGTTTTTAAATTATTTAAACCAAACCAAAACTCTGATTGGTTGTTAGATCTCCACATCAATATTACAAATCAATTGCTTCTGCCGGCGTCAGAAACTCGGGTTTGCTTTTTCTGTTATAAGAAAGATGTTGAAATTTAAATATGATCCCGAGACAATCACATTCTCCACTTTGAAGATACATTCCCTTTAACTGTATCTTTCTATGTTCCACGCCCGACCGTCCACGGCTAATGGGTCACCCACGCCCGTTTTCTCGGCCCATGGGCCTCATCCCGTTCCAAAGGTTGGTGCGTTAATTTTCCAAGGCTCAAAATCATTGTTTACTGATCCTGCAATCACCACCCGACCTTTCCTCGTGTTTTGGCCTCACTCGCACGGTATCACGAATCACTTCCCGATAGGTCACCCATCATTTCACTACTTCAGCATAAGCACGCTTAACCCTGAAGTTTTAAACGGATGTGTGACGGAAAAAGTAAGTCAACTTTGGTGACATAGGTAGCCAAATCAATTCTCTTAAGCTTTTCCACATATCACAGCTCGGGATGTTACAATTCACCCACTCTCAAAGAACGCAACGTCCTCGTTGCGCCCCACGACATGTTTCAAGACACCTCTCGGGTCAGAACCGAGATGGCTAACCAGCTCTGATACCACTTGTAACGCCCCGACCGCCCACGGCTAATGGGCCACCCACGCCCACTCTCTCGGCCCGTGGGCCCCATCCCGTTCTAACGGTTGGTGTGTTAATTTTCCAAGACTCGAAATCATTGTTTATTGATCCTGCAATCACCACCCGACCTTTCCCCGTGTTTTGGTCTCACTCGCACGGTATCACGAATCACTTTCCGATAGGTCACCCATCCTTTCACTACTCCAGCATAAGCACAATTAACTTTGGAGTTCTAAACGGATGTGTGACGGAAAAGGTAAGTCAACTTTGGTGATATAGATAGTCAAATCAATTCTTTTAAGCCTTTCTACATATCACAACTCGGGATGTTACAATAATATTAGCGAGTTACAAGTTTATAAAATTTGTATTACTTCGATACATGAATCTACTTCTTCTATGACTTCTCATGCATTTGATTTGTATAATACTGTTTTCAAAAACATATGTATTAATGTGTGTGAAAACTACTTTTCATTTATGGTCACGTATTTTATTGTATTTAAATTCAGTTGTTTACAGTTGTAGTAGTAACCGTCCAATTTTATATGAGAGCAATGTGGAGATATATTATATTTTGTTGCATTTTGCATAAAATCTCTTCTAAAAAGAAAAACAATTTAAGTGCATGCATGGATTATATATTGTGCCATATATACTTTAAATTAAAACTTATAACTTTTTCTAAATCTTAATGTATGTATTTAAATTCCGAGATCTAAATACAATAAAAAAATCTTGAAATGCTTTACATACTAGATATTATATATAATATAGTTTTCCACTCGAAATAAAAATCAAGGAATGTTTGCTTAAGGCCATGTTTATCCACGGTCTCTTAGGCGGGGTTCTTAACTTATAATTTCACGTTTTTTCTTTTTTTTTTTAATTTTTTTTTAAATTTTTCCGTTAAGAGACGTCTCTTAGGTTTCTTATTTAAGAGACGGTTCTTAAGTTTTCTTAGTTAAAATTAAGATACGTCTCTTAGAAAAGCTAAGAACTCCATGCTAAGAGACATGCAATAAACATGCCCTAAGGTAATTATGAGATTGGGAACTGAAGTATAAATTACATCAAAGTGGTAAAAAGTGATGGGGTCTTATATAAGAGGCATCGGGTGTTCAATTGCAACTGCAAGTTACCATTTGTTATCGGGATCTTAGGTTTACGTATATGAGTACGTACTCTACAAGAAAAAACAAAGAAACCTAACCTACATTATGCACTCACTCCACCATTTTGGAGTGAAGAGGGCTCGATGTTGAAATTAGTTAGTCTCTATCAATAACTGTATCATCTATACTCAGATTTGGTCAGTAAACCAAACAGGCTTGTGCTCTATACATTAGTATTTATTAAAAAATTAGGAGCACCAAACTTAGAGAAAACTGGTAGCGGTGTTGAGCTTAAGTGGAGGGGAGAACCAACCAGATCAGTTATGCATGGTATATTACAATTCTATAAGATTGTCACAATAATCTTAAACATCCTCTCTCTTTTTTTTTTCTTAGGTCGACAGTTTTATCTATTGATTTGCTTGTAGTACAAATAATTTCATCATGAAATAACTATTTATTCAAATTGAATATTGTAGCGATACAAACAATACACTAGTTTATATCTTTTTAATATTTAGACATCAAGTTTTATCATAACAAGAACATTTAAGAAAGTCGCTTTTAGTTCTTGTTTGAGCATTTGTCTGAGCATGAATCCACACAGTCCGCAACTTTCTCTGCATCTGTTCATTCCACAAACAAGAATACTAAACCATCAATTATATAATCTTCAACTAAAATCCATAATAAATATTATGTTTTGACAACAAGATACTAAGTGTATATAATAGAAAGAAAAAAAAAACTTACTGGGGTTTCTGAGAGAAGAAAGAGAAGCACAATGATGAGTAGCACAACCAAGCTTGCAATAATAACCAATATGATCAATTTTCTTTGCCAAAATCATTTGAGAATGAGGAGGAGGACTATTTGATGTTGGAGGAGCAAGACAAGTAAGGAGACAAGTGAATGGACACAAAAGTAATTTTGGTAACTTCTTCGCAATGACACAACCATCAATACAACCTGGATAACAAGTTCTAAAAGAGAGTGTGTCTTGAGCTTGTGTCTGAACAAAGTTCCCCATTACTATCACTAACATCATTGTAATCAATACTATGTTCACTCTTTTGCTTCCCATTTTCTTTTTCTTTTTTTTTTGGTTTGAGGAGATGATTATAAAATTTGAGTTAGTTTGTTTGTTTATCGTGGATGTTTTTAGCTTTGGTTGTTAATGTTCGTTTATATAGAGATTGTGGAACCTTCTGTATAATAAGCTATTGACAGAAAAGAAAGAAAGAATCTTCTGTAACAGTTAGCATTTCTATACCGTCAACAACGTTACATATTAGCTAACTGTAATTATGGAGTGCTTATATGTTAGCACTTTTTTTTATCTCAGTATTATCTTTTCTTTTATTTGTTTCCGATTTGGTGATTGTATTATTCTCTTGTGAGGTAAAAATTTGCATAATGTAAATATGTGCAAGCTGTTTTCAGAAATAAATCTACTTTAATACATGAATCTATTTTTTCTTGTTTTGACGTATCATGAATATGTGTAATTGTGTTTGGAAATTATATGTATTATCTTTATTGTTTCCCATTTGGTGATTATATTATTCCCTGTTTGTGACGTAAAATTTTGCAGTATTGTAAATATGTGCAAGCTTTTTTCAGATATAGATCTACTTAAATACATGATTTTTTTCCTTGTTTTGACGTCTCATGCATCTTTATAATAGTGTATTCAAAAATAATGCATTAATGTGTAATGTATGTTAAAAATACATTTCATTGATGGTCACATATTCTATTGTATTTACATTTAGTCGTGTACAGTATTAACCATCTAATTTTTACTAAAACAATGTGGAGATATATTATATTTTGTTACATTTTTCATACTAACTCTCATAAAATGGATAATGATTTACGTGCTTGCCTTCCATATAATGTCATTCATATTTTAAACTTAAACTTGTGCCAAAAATAAATACATGTATTTAAACCTTGAGATCTAAAATCATCACATGTACTGCTATTATAACTTATTTGCTTAAACCAAAAGAAAGTTATATCTTCGAGATCGCTTATTGGAACCTATATACGAGCCAACGTTACAGTTTCAACTGAGGCCAATAGCCACTGCATGTTACGGTTTGTAATCGGGATCTGAGATTTAAGCATATGAGTACGTACTATACTGCAAGAAAAACAAAGAAACATAACCCTTATTACGCACCCGCTCCACCATTTTTGGTGAGGAGAGAGCTCTATGTTAAATATAGTGAGTGTCTATCAATAGTTGTATCATCTAATATTCAGTCTCGGTCCTAAAACCAAATAGGCTTGTGCTTTATGTATTACTATATTTAGGGACACCAAACTTAGAGAAACTGGTATCACAATAATATTATTATTTTGGCTATATGATTCTATATATTGCTTGGGGTGGAGGGAAAGAATCAGATTAGTTATGCATGAGATATTACAATTATTTATATGATTGTCGTAATAATATTAAACATCTTCTCTTTTATCATTTTGTTTTTCTTTTGTCAACAGTTTCATATATTGATTTGCTTGTAACAGAAATAATTTCAATCAGGAACTAGATATTTATTTTTGATTGAATATTGCAGTGATACAATATTTAAGAAAGTAGTTTTTAGTTCTTGAGGAAGCACTTGTCTGAGCATGAATCTACACAGTCCGAAACTTTGTCTACATCTGCACATTCCACAAACAAGAAAAATACACCATTAAACAAACAATCTTCAGGTAAAATCCATAATAGTAGATATTATATATTGTCAAAAAGAAAATACTGAGTATATATATTGGTTATTGATTAATAAGATAATTTTCATATAATCTAGAAATAAAATGTATTGTGTAAGCAAACAAAATAGCGTTTTTTTTTAAAAGAGAAACTTACTGGGATTTTGGAGAGAAGATAGAGGAAGACAATGGTGAGTAGCACATCCAAGTTTACAGAAATAATCAGTATGATCGGTTTCTTCGTTTGCCAAAATCATTTGTGAAGGAGGAGAAGGAATATTTGATGTTGGAGGAGGAAGACAAGTCATGAAACATGTGAATGGACACATCAAACCAGCTGGTAACTTCTTCTCAATGACACAACTCACAATACAACCTGGGTAACAACTTTTAAATGGATGAGCTTGAGCTTCTGTCTGAACCACAAAGTTCCCAATGAACATCACAATCACCATTGTAATGAGCATTATGCTCACTCTTTTGCTTCCCATTTTCTTTTTCTTTTTTTGGTTTGAAGAGATGATTATAAGATTTGATGAAACTTGTTTGTCAATCGTGGATGTTCTTAATGTATGTTGTTAATGTTTGTTTATATAGGGATTGTGGAAACCTTCTGAATAATCTGGTGACAGAAAAGAAAGATAAAATCTTCTTTAATAGTTAACATTTCTTTAATTTTATTTGTTTCTGATTTGGTGATTATATTATTCTGTTTGTGAGGAAGTGACCCTGTGATTACATTATTCTGCATGTAACGTTTAAATTTTTAGTGGAACAATGTGGAAAATATATTCTGTTACATTTATCATACCTCCCAAAAAATGAATAATAATTCAGGTACATGCATTCAATATTATACAATACAGATTTTAGATTGAAACTTGTACATTGTGCTAAAAATAAATATATGATCAAATTTTGAGATTTAAGGCATCAAATATTCTTAAAAGTTAAAAGTTAGTATATCGTTGTTATAACTTATTTGCTTAAAATTTCTGACCAAAAGAGCTTGAGACCAAGGTCGAATAACATTCGTGTCGCCTTTATGGTAATGTATATATATATATCATTTGATCCCTAAATTGATAAATAAAAATATATAACCATTTAGCTCTTATTCGAGAATTGTTTCAAATTCCATAAATCTCAAAACGGAATTTTGAAACCAATTTTAATAGATAACTATAGATTATTTTAAGGTTTTCTGCAAAAAAATCTTAATGTGTTTTTTTTCCAACTTAAACCGTAATATCAAAAACTCATCTGTCAATCCACAAAATAGTAGTCGATCCAAAATATAATATACTCATGTATTGATGACGTGTCAAAATTTAAAGTGAACCAACAATTTAGCTGGACTTGAAACTCAATCTTTTAAATAACAAAAAAATAAAATAAGAAATATAAATTAAAAATATTTTAGATTAATCAATAAACTGGTTCTTTTTTTAAATTCTTTATACTCTTAATGAATGAAATTAAGTTTTACATCGATATAAATAATTAAAAAAAATAATTAAATAATATATACAAAGTTAGACTAATCTATTTATTATCAATTAGTTTTTAACTCATATTTAAAAAGTTAGGGTTAATCCTCCTCCTCTGACTCTAGATTTGAAACTAGATGAGCTTATGCTTCTGCTTAAAGAGGAGCTACAACTTCTTATCTTCCGCATCAAGATCAAGCCTTCTCTCTCTTCATAGTCATCCTCGTCTCCTCCATGTGTGTCATCCAACCAGATCAGTTATGCATGGTATATTATAATTCTATAAGATTGTCACAATAATCGTAAACATCCTCTCTTTTTATTATTTAGTTTTTTCTTCTTCAAGGTCGACAGTTATATCTATTGATTTGCTTGTAGTAAAAATAATTTCATCATGAAATAAATATTTATTCAGATGAATATTGTAGTGATACAAAAAATATACTAGTTCATATCTTTTAATATATTTTTTTTTGTAACTAGTAGTGTGTGTTTTTTTTCATATCTTTTAATATTTAGACATCGATTTTTATCATAACAAGAACATTTAAGAAAGTCGCTTTTAATTCTTGTTGGAGCATTTGTCTGAGCATGTATCCACACAGTCCGCAACTTTGTCAACATCTGCTTATTCCACAAACAACAATACTAAGCCATCAATTATATAATCTTCAACTAAAATCCATAATAAATATTATGTTTTGACAACAAGATACTATAAGTGTATATAATAGAAAGAAAAAAAAAACTTACTGGGGTTTCTGAGAGAAGAAAGAGAAGCACAATGATGAGTAGCACAACCAAGCTTGCAATAATAACCAATATGATCAATTTTCTTTGCCAAAATCATTTGAGAATGAGGAGGAGGACTATTTGATGTTGGAGGAGCAAGACAAGTAAGGAGACAAGTGAATGGACACAAAAGTAATTTTGGTAACTTCTTCGCAATTACACAACCATCAATACAACCTGGATAACAAGTTCTAAAAGAGAGTGTGTCTTGAGCTTGTGTCTGAACAAAGTTCCCCATTACTATCACTAACATCATTGTAATCAATACTATGTTCACTCTTTTGCTTCCCATTTTCTTTTTCTTTTTTTTTTGGTTTGAGGAGATGATTATAAAATTTGAGTTAGTTTGTTTGTTTATCGTGGATGTTTTTAGCTTTGGTTGTTAATGTTCGTTTATATAGAGATTGTGGAACCTTCTGTATAATAAGATATTGACAGAAAATAAACAAAGAATCTTCTGTAATAATATTTTTCTTATCTCATACTATGTTAGTGTTATCCTTCAATTTTATCTGTTTCCGATTTGGTGATTATATTATTCTTTTTAGGTGAAAAATTGCATTAATGTAAATATGTGCAAGCTGCTTTCAGAAATGCATCTACTTAAATACATGAATATATTTTTCTTGTTTAGACGTATCATGAATATGTGTAATTGTGTTTGAAAAATATATGTAATATCTTTATTTGTTTCCCATTTGGTAATTATATTACTCCCTGTTTGTGAGGTAAATTTTTGAATTAATGTAAATATGTGCAAGCTTTTTCAGATATAGATCTATTTAAATACATGAATTTAGTAAAAAAAACTGCGGAAGCACCAAATTATAGTGGTTAAGGTTTAATGGATTCTACACCAAAATTTGGGGGTTTGAATCTCAGACTATGCAATTTCTTGCAGATTATAAGAGGTCCAAGTTTCAATTTTCGAAAAAAGCGATTTATTAAACAATTAGGCAGACGACGAAAGAAAAGTTTACAAGGGATCTTTAACATGGTTCAGGTGTGGATCTTTATAGGATGGCTTTGGTGATGCAGTTATACGTAAATTTTCATAAGGCAAGTAGTATTTTTGGTTGTTGAATCGTTTGTGCAATATTTCTCATAACTGTAATATTTTAGTAAATCAGGTTAAAAAGATACATGAATTTACTTCTTTTTTCTTGTTTTGATGTCTCAAGCATCTGTATAATAGTGTACTCAAAAATAATGCATTAATGTGTAATGTATGTTAAAAATACATTTCGTTGATGGTCACATATTCTATTGCATTTACATTTAGTCGTGTACAGTAGTAACCATCTAATTTTTACTAAAACAATGTGGAGATATATTATATTTTGTTACATTTTTCATACTAACTCTCATAAAATGAATAATTATTTACGTGCTGCCTTCCATATTATGTCATTCATATTTTAAACTAAAACTTGTGCCAAAAATAAATATATGTATTTAAACTTTGAGATCTAAAATCATCACACATACTACTGTTATAACTAATTTGCTTGTAACAAAAGAAGAAGAAAACATCAAATACAAAAAAAAATGAAAAACTTATACAGTTATACTAGATACTATATAAAGTTATTCATTTAGAAAAAAAAAATCAATGAATGTTTGCTTAAAGTAGCTGTGAGATTGTCAACTGATAAATAGATTACATCAAAGTGGTAAAAACTGTATTATTATTTTTGACGAAAGTGGTAAAAAATGTTTTTTTACGACAGTGGTAAAAACTGATTGGAAGGCAAATTATTGGAACCTATATAAGAGCCAACGTTACAGTTTCCACTTCAAGTTACTGTTTGTAATCGGGATCGGAGATTGACATAGATGAGTGTAATCTACAAAAAAGAAAAAAACAAAGAAACCCAACCTATACATTACACACTCTCTCCACCATTTTGGAGCTAAGAGAGCTCGACGTTAAATTTATTTAGTGTCTATCAATAATTGTATCGTCTATATTCAGACTCGATCCTAAAACCAAATAGGCTTGTGGTTTATACAATTATATATGTATTAAGAATTTAGGGGCACAAAACCAGATCAGTTATGCATGATGTATTACAATTTATAAAATTGTCACAATAATATCAAACAACCTCTATTTCTATCATTTTGTTTTTCTTTGGTTGACATTTTCATCTATTAATTGATTTGCTTGTAACACAAATAATTTCATTCTGGAAATAAATATTTATTTGAATTGAATATTTCTGTGATACAAACTATACTAGTTAAAGTCGCTTTTAGTTCTTGTTGGAACACTTGTCTGAGCATGAATGTACACAGTCCGCAACTTTGTCTACATCTGCTCATTCCACAAACAAGAAAAAAGACACCATTAAACAAACAATCTTCAGGTAAAATCCATAATAGTCAAAAAGAAGATACTGAGTATATATATTGGTTATTGATTAATGACATAATTTTCATATAATCTAGAAAGAAAATGTAATTTGTGTAAGCAAAAAAAATAGCGGTTTTTTTTTAAAAAAAAAGAGAAACTTACTGGGATTTTGGAGAGAAGATAGAGGAAGACAATGATGAGTAGCACATCCAAGTTTACAGAAATAATCAATATGATCGGTTTCTTCGTTTGCCAAAATCATTTGTGAAGGAGGAGAAGGAATATTTGATGTTGGAGGAGGAAGACAAGTCATGAAACAAGTGAATGGACACATCAAACCAGCTGGTAACTTCTTCTCAATGACACAACTCACAATACAACCTGGGTAACAACTTTTAAATGGATGATCTTGAGCTTCTGTCTGAACCACAAAGTTCCCAATGACCATCACAATCATCATTGTAATGAGCATTATGCTCACTCTTTTGCTTCCCATTTTCTTTTTCCTTTTCTTTTGGGTTGAAACTTGTTTGTTAATCGTGGATGTTCTTAATGTATGTTGTTAATATTTGTTTATATAGGGATTGTGGAAACCTTCTGAATAATCTGGTGACAGAAAAGAAAGATAAAATATTCTTTAATAATTAACATTTCTTTAATTTTATTTGTTTCTGATTTGGTGATAATATTATTCTGTTTGTGAGGTATTTGCGTTAACGTAAATATGTGCAACCTGTCTTCAGAATATATTTACTTAATTAATCTACGTTTTTCTTGTTTTGAAATTCATGAATTTGTGTAATAATGTTTAAAAATATTTGTATTAATGTCTATGAAAAAAAATACTTTCATTGATTGCTACCTATTCTATTGCATTTAATTTCAGACGTTTAGAGTAACGACCCGGTAATAACACGAGTATAAAACAATACTAGTTCCTGAATATGCATAAACATATCCGTCTAATTTCTTAATAGAACAATCTGGAGATATAGCTTGTTACATTTTTCGTACAACTTCTCACAAAAATGAATAATAAATTACGTGCATGAATATCATATTATGCAATACAGATTTTAAATTAAAATTGTAGCTTGTGCAAAAAATGTAATTAAATTTTGAGATTTAAAATCATCAAACATTCTTAATAATTAATATACTGCTGTTATAAAAAAAATTCTTAAAGTTTCTGACCAAAAGGAAATATATGATTGAGACAAAAGTCCAAGACCGGTTTTGAACATAGCAAAATGATAAAACATTCACCTCGATCTCCAATTTTTCTTTTTGTAGTTAATATGTATAGTTCGTTCGATTTCCAAATTGATCAAAAATATATGTATTGAATATTTAGCTCTTAATCCATAATTGCTTCAGGCACCATATAAGTTTTAGGGAGGGCATGTAAGAGACCCCTATTTTTAATTGATAACTATGGATAATCTTACAGCTAAATATGATTCTGAGTTCAGTGTTTTATTTACTTTTTTTGAAACACACAGTTTTATTAACTTGTAACTGAAGAAAAAAAAACATCTAACCAATAAATAATTATACAATAGATTTATTAAAAGGAAAACATCTGTTTGCTCTGAATAATAGCATCAATACAAATGAATAACTCGGTTCCGTTAATATATCGATGTTCTAGAACTTCTCTTCTCCTAATTAAGAGCACTTCTCTGAGCATGAATCCACACAGTTTGCTACGTTCTCCACATCTGCCCGCAACACAACAACAGCAAAACACATAAATAAATAAAAATTCTTGAAATAATTAGATATATATATATATATATATACATATATATTCCACCTGAAAAAAAAAATCAATGAATGATTTAAAGTAATTGTGAGATTGACGAATGATGTATAAATTGCATTTAAGCCGTAAAAAGTGATTGAATGAAAAGATTGGATCCAATATGAACATCAAAGTCACACTAAAAATTACATCAAAGAGGTAAATAGTGGTAAAAAGGTGATTGGATTAAATTATTGGATCATATACATGAACATCAAAATCAGACTGCTCCACAATATATTATGCTTTATATATTTCTACAATCCAAGAAACCATTAAAATCGAATTTATCAAAGTATTCTGCGGCCACAGTCATGTAAAATTTGTATCAAAGAGAATATGCAAATTTGTATCCATTTTGTTGTTGTGCTTTATGCTTTGTTTAGAAGAGGATATAGTTTGTATCCAAAACAACTTGAATATACATGCAACTATCACTAAACGTATCTTACTATACAATGTGAGATTTACCACGATGCAAACACATACACATGATTAGATTTTAGATTTATGAACAAATATGAAATGCAAAAAAAAAAAAAAAAGCTTACTGGGGTTTTGGAAAGAAGAAAGAGAAACACAATGATGAGTAGCACAACCGAGTTTGCAAAAGTATTCAGAATCATCGATCTTGTTTGCTGGAACAGTATCAGAAGAACGAGATGGAGATGGAGATGGAGATGGAGATGGTAAAGTAGGAACAATACATGTCATGAGACATGTGAATGGACACAAAACAGATTTTGGAAATGTAGTATGAGATTTACACACCCCAAGACAATCTGAGTAACAAACACTAAAATGACTAGATTGAGCATTTGTCATGTCTAGAAGGCTTCCCATTATCGTCACTATTATCATCAACATTGCCATCTTTTTGCTTTCCATTTCTTTAAAGTTAATCAAGTTATTTTTTTATCGTCAATATTGTTTGTGTTAGTGTTGTTTATTTATAAATAAACTGCGGAATCTTTTTCTCTATTAGTCATAGTGAACGACGAATCATGGTAGTATACTATCGTGTGGTGATACGATACTTAAATGGATAATTATTCTCTTCTATGTATTTCTGATTCGGAGGTTATTATTTTTTTCTTTTTTGTTAATCTGAGTGTATACTAATGGATAGTTATTTTTTCAATGTATTTTTAGATTAAGAGATTATGCGTTTTTTTAAATCTGGGTGTGTCTTAATATCACGGCCAACGGTATTGCCGGTTAACAAAGAACAAGAAGTGTGATAGTCATAATTCAACTTCTTGTTCTCAGTATCTTGATAATTAGAAACATCGAGTTTTATATATTTTATATTAAAGTTTAAAGTATTTGATATACTAACACTTTTAGATATATTTTATGCATATTTTTATTTTTATTATAAAAGATTCAATATTATTTGTTCAATGGTTCGTGACAATGTTGAATCGGCCCTAACCACAATACGACTAATTTAGATATACATAATACATGATTTACAATGTTTAGTCTTAAGAAATGTGTAGTCTCTTGGGAGATGCATGGGTTCCATTTCGTCAATTAATCATAAGATTTTTCTCTATAACGA
The DNA here is from genome assembly GCA_905132885.1 of Moricandia moricandioides. Classification (NCBI taxonomy): domain Eukaryota; kingdom Viridiplantae; phylum Streptophyta; class Magnoliopsida; order Brassicales; family Brassicaceae; genus Moricandia; species Moricandia moricandioides. Next base: position 61,221 of record CAJHQQ010000293.1, read on the forward strand.
AAATACAAATAATTAACGATAGTGATTCAGTAATTCGTTATGATTCAGTAGTAAAAGCGGGATCGAATATAGTCCATCCGTTTCAAAATGATGTATGCTTTAAAGTTTTCACGCTTAAGAAAATAAGTAAATTTTAGATTACTAATGCATTACTTTTTGTAATTAGCTATTTCACATAACTTTTAGTCAATCAAAATTCAGTAAATCAAGTTAATGTTTTTGGAATCTACAATTTATCATTATTACTTGCATTGGAAATGTAAAATATAGATCTTTTAAAAACAAATAGTTTTTCTAAAACATATATTATGAATGAGATGGAATATATTGCAACACAAATAAGATGGAAACGTGATATACATTGGAAAAATTAGTAAACTATTACTTAAACATCCTTTTCTTTATTATTTTGGACTCTCTGTTTCCGATCAATAGTTTTGTTTTCGTCAATTTATTTGCTTGCTTGTAACACAAGATATATGAGAATTTAATCGATACAAACGACTACAGATTCACATCTTTTAATTTAGAGATTTTTTTTTTTGTAATTGGCTTTAAGAGATTTTTTTTTTCATGGAAGTATAGAACAATAACAAACTAATTTATGTTTTAGTTTTCTTTTTACTAAAGGCTTTCAAATTTAACAAACATAAAGGCTTACTACAAGATAAAATTAAATAACCTTATATCAGGAAAAAGCTTGCATGAAACATCTCGTGAAAGTGTATATCTCCATCCTAAGCAATAACTAAGTCTGAGACTAGAAGACACAAGAAAGCAATGAAAAACATATGCTAATGGTAAGAGCCATGAACTTCTAGTCTTGATAGGAAATCTATGTTTTAGTTCTTGCGGGAGCACATATGTGAGCATGAATCCACACATGCTGAAACTTTCTCTACGTGATCTGCTCATACCAAAAAAAAAAAAAACAATAAAACCCATAAGAAAGCTAATTAGTAGACTCCAAATATTTTAGAACATCTACTTAATATCCTTAGATCGGTCCACATGATTAAACTGTTTATACATGAAAGTATATATACAAGAACTGAAAGCTTACCCTTATCATGGATCGAGGAGGATGAAGCACAACGATCGGTAACACATCCGAGTTTACAAAAATAATCAGTATGGCCAATATCATTTAGATTTGAAGGTGTGGGATGTTTACAATCATTGATACACAAGAAAGGACAAAACAGTTTCTTAAATGGGTTAGAAGATACAGCACACCCCTCAAAACACGTTTGATAACAATCTGTAAAAGCCGTACCCTCTGCCTCAATCAGAATGTTCCCCATCACCAACATCATCACCACCAACATCGCCATTCTTTTGTTCTCCATATTTTCTTGAGGATTTAAAAGCTGATGGAGAGTGTTTATTAATTATGAATGTTGGTTTTGTGTAATGAGGTTTCTAGGTTTTGTTTATATAGGGACTCTGTAACTTTGTGTTATACGTTAACATTTTCATAATCGGTAAGAAATTAGTTTTGATTTTGCTGTAATGACATAGTAACTAATTAAATATACCATTCGTGTATAATCGACGGATTTTTTCTTCTTACATCCAGAATCTAGATATTCTTAATATTATATGTTTTTTGTAACTAATATTATATGTTTCTGACACAAAGGTGTGCTAACCTAACATGCACTTGTTATTTTACAAATATTAATGTACTGGCTTTAATTGTTTTGGATCTCATATGTGTGTACATATATATATTCATGCAAGCTAAAATATTAATAATATCCAAATTAATTAAATTTATAGTGTGATTATGGTTTTGTGAGGTTGCTATCTTTACAAGTTAAACTGTATTAGGTTAAAGGTGAAAGTATTAGCAAAGATAGATAAAATACTGGCTTGGTCCATATATTGATTCCACTATGTAGTTCTCACTAGAGTCTCGTGTCTTTGACAGAACCACATGAAAAGTCTAAGCAGCTTTTGTAGTAGATTCGGGCTTTCAATTAAGCAAACGAAAAAAACAAGTAAAGCTACATTTGGCTTTTAATTCTCATCATAACTTTAGTCCTACCATCACAAAAAGTGCCACAAAGCTCGTCATGAACCAATGTAAACAACCAGTCTGAAAGCAATATTGTCTCTCTCTACTGCTCTGAGGTATCTGCTCGACGATACGGCATGTACCTATGATCCTTAGTTGCATTCTTCTTCCTCCGTTTGTCAAGAAACGATGAAAGCTTACCAGATTCCTGGATTGTACATCAAAAAGTGATTCAATGATTCTACAAGTTTTTAAAACTTTGGAGTCAAAACTGATTTTACATACCTTGAGACTGTTGTACTTTTCGATGAGCTCTTGCTTTCGGATCTCAGCTGCATAAGATGAAAGAAAACAAATCAGCAAATTGTTGGCAAATAAAAACTCGAAACTGCTATATGTTTTAGAGTAGAGAACTAATAACATACATTGTTTGAGATAGTAAGGCTTTTTGCCCATTTTTGCTGCTTCTCTTTCTTTCTTTTTGTGTTCTGTTAGTATTGATTTTCCTTTGCTATTTGTTGACGGATCATACTTCAACAACTTCTCCTGAGGTATTGCAAAGCCAGAGAAACAGATGATTAGAGATTAACATGGACAAGAGGAGAGGCAAAAGAAAGGAACACTTACAACATAAGTTAACTGGTCCTTGAGTTCGTCGACCTCTTCTGGATTCTTTGTTTTCTTTAGCTTCTTCTTAAGTTCCTGTTTACAAACCAAAAGGCTTCGTTAGAAATTGGAAACTAGTGGAAGTTGTTTTCACATCAGCATTAATCAATACCTCTCTTTCTACAGGAAGTTTCTCCTCGAAAAAGAAACTGTATCGCTTCCTGAACCTGCAAAAGATACACAAAACTTAGCTTCACATCAAACAAGAACAATGAGCACACTATAACTACTTTCATGTTTCACAAGAGAGGGAAAGATATAGATAGATACCCCTCAGGATCAACGTTCCCAGCCAATGAATCAAAACGAGGATCACGAACCACCTGAGTACAAATAAAGAAAGCTCTCACAAGATCAAACACTTGAGGAGGAGAAGATTCAAAGAAACAGTGATTTGAAACTTGATAGTACTACCTTCTTTGGAGCTTGAATAACCTCTCTATAACGACTCACTGGTTTTCTAGAACTCAACTCCATTGGTCTATTTCCATCACAAATAAAAACAAACAAGATTAAACAAAAGACAAGTGAAACCAAACAAAGAGTAAGTTACCTGTTCTTGTTTGCACGAGCCGGTTTCTTCGCTTCAGAGAAGGTTATGTTCTTGTCTACGGCACGACCAGTGTTCTTCTTCACTTGAGAAGACGATGGCTTCAAGGGAACAGCAGGACGAGGACGAGACCCATCAGCACGCAATCTATGTATTTCCTCCAATGTTAACTCTTTCTCTTTCTCTTCTTCTTCCTCCTAATCCCAATTATAAAGAAAAGATTGTTCAAAATTTATAAAATTCTTAAAATAAAATAAAAAAACAGTTTTTAAGAGATTCGGACAGACCTCATCTGAAGAAGACATAGAGGATAACGATTGCTCTTCGTCATCATCTTCACTGTCGTCAAAAACAATCCTACTCGAGCTCGGTTCAAACTTAGTAGCTCCCTTCATTGTCAAACCTAAAACGGATACAGAGCTATTATCATTCCACCAGTTTCTACTGCTCTTAATCATGGAATGTAATCCTAACAGAGTAACAATACACAAAACTATAAAACTTACTTTGAACCAGAGAGAATCTGTAAAGGTAACGACGGAGAACGGCGCAACAAGTCGAGGAAGGAGGAGGAGTAATGAAAATAACAATTGGGGAATTGGATTCAGAGGAAAATTAGGGTTTTTATTTTTATTCAATTTCAGATTCGGTTTATTCTCAAACCGAACCGAATTCGATAGGTTTCAATAGTGTACCGATCGGTTTATTTAATGGCTGCCTTGATCAGAATTATAGAGAAGTAATAAAAAACATGTTTCACTGTAGTTAATTCGGTAAAATATTAATACACGGGATTTACGTATGAATGGCTATGATAGTATGATTGCATATTATAAATGTTCAGCTAAATATGATTAAGACAAATCTTATTTCTTTTGTCACTGTGATTAAGATGAATGAAAGGACACGCGCATGTGCCACTCACGAGACAGAATGAAACCCTTAATTGCTTACGTGGCAACATGCCTTGAGACAGCAAACGGTGTGTTACGCGCGTAAATTTTGCTCTTTGTGGGTCCCATAACCGTAGCTTATATAAATCACACTCTTCTTCATACTCTGCTTCACAACTCCCAACAGAAAACAAAACAGAGCATAGACAACCAAACACACACAAAAGAGACTTTTTATTCGGACAATCTTTAAATTTAATCCTTACAAGAAATCGAATTTTTCATCTCTTCTCATAGAACAGAGTGAGATCATTCGATTTTTAACTTTCTAGAAGTTAAACCTTCCTTGTTTTTTTTTCATTTTCAGGCGAATTAGTATTCCAATGGATAATAACGATGAGATTGCTCTGGCGGAGATGATCCCTGTGAGGCGTGCGGGGAGGACAGTATTCAAAGAGACACGTCACCCAGTTTACAGAGGCATACGGCGGAGGAACGGTGACAAATGGGTCTGCGAAATCCGGGAACCGACGCACCAACGCCGCATCTGGCTAGGAACTTAAAGCGAACAAGATGTCATAAGGCGGGTCGCTGCGGAAGCGGCAGAGATGTTCAGACCGACGGAGTTCGAGAGTGGAATTACGGTTTTGCCCTCTTACGGTAGTGAGGTGCATTTGGGCTCTGGTTCTGGTTCTGGTTCAGGATGGGAGGAGAGGCATATGTATGGATACGTGGAAGAAGAAGAAAAAGAAGAAGAAGAAGTCTGGGGCGTCTCGACGATGTTGATGAGACTGGCGTCTGAGCCGTTAATGTCGCCGCCACGATCTTATATAGAAGGGGAAGGCATGACTTCTAGTGTTTACATGGGAGAAGAGATGTGTTATGAAAACACCTCACTGTGGAGTTACAGTTATTAAGCAGGAAGCACCTTTGATTACATTATATATTTAATAGTAACTAAAACATATAAATATACATTTATATTTATATTTATGAGATTTTTGTTACTATTAACGGATGCGCGGTGCGGTTTGGTAACAATTCATAGCCTAAATGTGTGCAATAGTATGTATGTGAGATGTTAAGATTTCTCTTGTGAGTGGGTTTTTAGATCTTTTGCTTTAGTTAGAAGGTTCCTTAATGACATAATTTTGTATTTTGTTTAAGAAGATTTTATAAAATCATTGGGCTTTATGAATGTATATACAAAAGCATAAGCTCAATTCGTAATGGCAATTGAAATGCCTAGCCTAGATAGTGGAAAAGAGGATGACCCAAACTAAAGCTCGCGAGAATCTATATATTTTAAGCCCAAGAGGCTTCAACCTTGACAATGATCCAATAACCTATGTAATGTCTATGATGAAGACCCTATATTTAAAAAGCCAGGTGAGGTTGTGTTACAAAACCAAGTTATTATTTGTGAACTTCTTTCTACATGTTTCATTTTGTTTGTTGTGTGCTCTTCTTTCTTTCTCATGACTTGAGACTTCTACTTAGTACTTATATATAAATCAAACCATCAGCAAATCAATTGTTCAGCGTCTGTAGTCCAACGGTTAGGATAATTGCCTTCCAAGCAATAGACCCGGGTTCGACTCCCGGCAGACGCATCTCTTTTAAAAAATATTCGTGAAACCATTTTGAACCAACCATAATCCAGCAGCAACTTTTGTAAATAAATCAAAACCACACTCTATTTTACTACAGAACAAAGACAAAACAAGACCAAATCAGATGTGTACAGAGAATAATTAATGCTCTTAAGAGTCTTCTTGGATTTTGTTACTAGCAGACAAGCGACAATGTGAGGGATGGAGCCGTGGGAATATGCGTGCAAGATGCCCATCGGATTATCGACTCAGTGACTGAAACATCCACCACCAACTGGTCTAGCTCACCTAGTCCTATGGTCCTGTTTCTTTTGCTGTGCAGACCTGATGTTCTTGACCAGTTTCCTCTTTCTCTTCTTGTCTCTGTCTTTCCTGCTGCTTCCGTCTGACTCTCACCTTCTTCCTCGCCCCTCTCAAGTTGTGAACAAGAATCTGGTGATGGCAGTAATCTCTTTGGGCTTGAGTCTGTGAAAAAGGACAAGATTGTTTGATCATTTTGTGGTTTAGTCCATAGGTTACCGATAAAAAGATAATACTAATGCCAACTCTGTCCAGTGGAACCACTAATATCAGCAGAAAGAATCTCAATTTCTACTAAAGTTTAGCTGGCAGGTTTGAAGTGAAAGAGGAGGAGGTACCTCGAAGTTTCTCATCTGTTTCATGAATGTTGCTGTTCTGCCTCGTCGCTGGACCCGGACTAAAGAAGGTAAAGCTTGGCATAGATGGGACTCCAGTTGATGAAAATCCAACAGATGCTGATTCAGGTTGTTCCCCATTAAAAGAAAACCCACCAAAACCAGAAGCTGGCAGTACGTTGTTTTTATCCGCAGGTAAGAAAGAGGAGAATGAAGATCTACAATCGTTAGCTGTAGATTCCTCTAACTGCACCATGCTAAAGCTATAGTCTTGTTCCCGAGAAACATATTGTTTGGAGAAAGAACATCCACCACTCTCCAATCCTTCACATCCAAACCCATCTTGATCATATTGTTCTTGGACTGACTCGGATAACTGCTCCATCCAAGAGTGAGCTGCAGACAAATCATCATTTCAATATAAGTACTTTTCAAGCCTTGTGACAAACGATAGACAGGATGACATACCTAAGACATCATCAGCTGTTAACCTTTGGGAAGGATCAACACATAGCATCCCGCGGATCAAATCCTTGGCGTATGAAGTTATATGGTCCCATGGCTCTGCAGAAAACCTCAAATCTGCAGCCTTGACAGCATCAAAAATCTTTGACTTAGTCTTTCCCCAAAAGGGAGGCACTCCACTGAGAAGAATGTACAAAATAACCCCTGCACTCCATACATCAGCAGCTTGGTTATATCCCCCTGATAACACTTCTGGTGCTATATAAAACGGACTACCAACCGTCCCGTTTAACTTTTCTCCTGTTTCATAAGAAACCCATATCTTAGCATACAGAATCTCCATGAAAGTTTAAGAGACAGTGTTATCTATCTTACCGGGCTTGATATAGGTTGCCAAACCAAAATCAGCCAACTTGATAGGAGAGGAAGAAGACACTGTGGCCATGAGAATGTTCTCAGGTTTCAAGTCCCTGTGGACAATGCCATTATCATGACAAAACTTGACCACTTTCATCAAATGCTTGAAGAGCACCCTGGCACGAAACTCAGAATACCTTCCATACTTCTCAAGCTTGTGAAAAAGCTCACCACCTGCACAAAGCTCCATCACAAGATGCACATAATCCTCCTCCTCGTAAACCGCTTTGAGATCCACAACATTCGGATGGCCAGCTAACTTAGTCATAATCGCAATCTCAAGTTTGATACTTTTCATGTCCTCTTGTGTAACCAGTCTATCTTTAGAGATAGACTTGCACGCAAGCCTCTCTCCAGTGAACTTATCAGAACATACTCTGATCACACCAAACTGACCCAAACCCAACTGTTCCCCAAGCACATAACGGTCTTTCAAGCTTGAAACGTTAACCGGATTTAGAATGGTTTGTGTAAGGCTTGCAACTTTGTAACAATTGATGAATTCAAATAAAGGTGGGGTCGTGTTCTCCTTGTCAGCTAAGTCCATACCCATATCCAAAGATCAAAAACCTAACTTGTGCTTCAGCTATAGCAACCTTTTCTTGGCTGCAATGAATCTCCCTATGCAAGGTGCATCCTCCTTTGGATCCTCTGATCTGTAAATAGTTTAAAGACCTAAAACCTCAGATCCAAGCAACTAAAAATGGAAAGGTTTCAGCTTTGAATGAAAACAGAACACATAAAGTCAAATTCATGATCAAAGAGCTCATCAACTCTACGGATTACGCAAACCCTCGAACTGAATCAACTAGAAAGCCTCGTATTTAGCTACAAAGATGAAAACTTGCAGAAAATCATGAAAAGATTGAAAATTTATGAAAAAGTTTTACCCTTCTTCAGCAGAAGAGGAATCCGTCGGGAGAGAAAGCAAAAGGTATATGTCGAAGAGAATAGAGCAGACCCAGTCGTCTTCTCGGGTAGTCTCTATCTCTCTTCTCTTTTAAAAACAATGTCGTGTCAACTGGTTACCGGGAGAACCAGCTTTACTTTAGCGAGAAGAAAGTTTTATTTTATTACAATTTAGTTCACTCACTCTTGTTTAATTCTAATTAGCACCTCATTCTTTGCGATTTTAGAGTTTAACCATCATTCGCGACCACGTCCAAGTCTGAATCAAATGTTCTCAGTAGATCGTCATTCAGTGTTAACTAAACAAACTATTCAAAAAAAGTCATTTAAAATGCAGGTAAATAAACGTTATTTACAGTAATTTAACCGTCGGTTTGTATCAAATTATGGTTTTAGATGAAGGATTTGACAAGAAAATAACATTTTATACAGTTGGTAAACTATATAGTAAAAGTCTTCCCTTTAAATATTCGACCTCTTGGATTTGTCTAGAGTTTAATGATAAATCATTGGCTTCAGTTGACTTTGTCTATTAGTTGACTTTGTCTATGATTTTGAGAACCGAAAGGAGAAGTCCATCTGTAATTCATGTTTAATAAGCTGTGTACAAGCATGGTCACAGAGGATTATAATTATATTTAAACTATTCTTTCAGACACTGAGCATCTGTCAATGTAGTGGCGTGAGCCATTAGGAATTAATTAACACGAGGAGATTCTACTTAATTTGTGACTTTGAATTACGAATATTTAATAAAAAATATTTTCCCTTACTTGGAATTTGGAAACAACAACGTTTTTAACTATGTGTTGCAATATTTTAAAAAACATTGAAAGCTGATTTATTCTATTATAACAGAATCATTATTTATTGATATATTTAATCTAACAACTATTTTATAATTTTACCTATTTAAAAAATAAATTATATATTTTTGAATTGCATCTAAATATATTTTTGTAACCAACACTTTAATTCCATAATTTTAAAGATCCACTAATTTATATAATTGGTTTTTGACCTATTTAATATAATTATCAAAAATTCAAATAAAATAAATTAATATAAACACAAATATCAAGTCAAAAAATAAAAATATAAAAATTAAATTTCTCAAAAAATAATTTAAAACAAAAATAAACATATCTGGACGAATCAGAATCTAGTTGGTTTTTAATTTGGAACCTCTCCCTCAGGGCCCTCACCGTGACAAAATTATACATGTAGAAAACATCATTATTTTCCCTTAACTAATCGATCAATCTAATAAGAATTAACTTTACTATATGATAATAAACCTCCTCCGTGAATCATATTCGTATAATTCCCAGCCAACAAACAATATTTTTTCTTATAACAAAAACAAATGAACACCAGGATTAGAAATGACAAAGTATTAAGGAGACTAACTATTAGTATAAAGTATAAAGCGTGAGAAACTTGGGAGATTAATAAGGTAATGACGAACTTAGAATTGCTAGTATTTGAAGGAGTTAGGAGAGGATGTGCGAGTTCCAGTTCCTATTGCTTTGATTGATGAACCAATAGTTGTTTTGCTTAAGTTCAAAAAGTCTTGTCTCTTCCATTTTTGCTTTGTGGTCTTCTTCCATTTTACATTTGTAGGAAATATTTTCGAAACTCTTAATTTTCAGAAAACACACAAGGATAATATTTGTCCATATTGATGATTTAGCGATCAATACTCTTTAGTCTTTAGCTATGTAGAAATTAGAAAATCATTGTGAAAAAAAAAGAAAGAGTTCTATAAAATATTGGTTAATTTGTATATATATATATTAGTAGAATACTTGTCCTTCAAAGTTCACTCAGATAAAAAAAGAGTTCTATAAAATAAAAACATGCCTAGGATTAAGAGAAATCAATCGAAAAATCCATCTAGAATGATCAATTGAGATTCGGTCGACAAGATGAGAGATATCATTAAGAAAACTATAGTTTCTTAATTTATTATGCCCATTCTACAATTCTCAGTTAGTTATGTAGAAATTGGAAAATCATTGTGACAGCTTAAATTAACCATTTTATAAAACTCTAGTGATGTATATTTTTTTTTGATCATGATGTTTTATTTGCACACTAGTTTTAAAAATCTATCAAGTCATTTTCCGAATTGAAAAAGCTTCTAACAAAAAAAAAAATGGAAATGTGGTTATTGTTAGAAAATTACCAAAAAGAAATGAAAGTCTCTTTGATCAAGATGTAGTGTTGACTTACTCCGATTATGAAGAGTTTATATCACAATTGCATACATACTTCATACATTCATAACATAAAGCCGGGCCAGTAACAACAGAAGGCCACCGAAACTTGTAAACATCCCAAAAAACAAAACAAAAGAAGAGAGTAATCATAAAAGACAGAGATCATGTTTGTTCTTTTCAGCGGAAATTGGCACCACTCTTGTAAGTCATACCGGCGTTCCAGTTAGCCGGAGCAACGTTCCAAGCGTAGACGGTTTCACCGGTTGTGTAAGAAGTGACCCTGAAAGAGAGAGACTGACCATAGAGAGATGAAAAAGCTTGGTAAGAGGCTCCCCAGTTGTGGCTCATGCTTATCCATTTCGTCCGGCTACCTTTCACGGCCATGCTCTTTATGTCTCCGGCACCACCGACATTCATGACGAAGATGAGAAGCCAATAAGCATTGCCTTGGAACTGAAACCTCATACCTCCACTCCTTTTGCATGGGACTCTACATATATAAATCGCATAACATATACTATCAGTTACATGTTTTGGAAAATATATAGTAAACATTTACGCAAATATTAATAAAAAGATTTATACCTGCGGTATGCAACAGGGATGATACCGGCTCTCCAGTAAGCGAGTTTCATGAAAGCCGGTTTAGCCATATCGAAATGGGTTCTAGGAGGATTGCACCAACCACCATTGTTGGAGTCTTGGTACCAATTAGGAGGGCAAAGGTTGGTGGCTGTGACCACCGTAGATGGGCGTCCATAGTTACAATGTTTCGAGTTCACACATACTATCTGGAAACATTGGCCGCATCCGTAACCGTCTTTGAACAAAGTCGTGCTTAGCGCCGCCGTGTCCAAGCCGTAGCCGCTGTTAAATAGGTTTCCGTACCCACATGCACCACCTGCATGCATACGTAGTTGTTATGTCACTGATTCTTGTATGTGTGAGTATGTATGCAAGTAATATTTTTATAATCAGGTAATGACTTGACTTATAGGAATAAACTTTGGAAATTTACTTTTGATAAATTTTCTACGTTAACAAGCGAAGAAGATATGCTGATTAAAACATATTTTTAAAAAACAAATTGAAGATGTTTTTAATTTTGCTGATTATATTGTATACTACTTCCTCTATTTCATATTAATTGTCGTTTTAGAGAATTTTTATTTGTTACAAAATAAATGTCGTTTTTGATTTTCGATATAAAATTTATTAACTTTGTACATCAATTTATTTTTATTGATTGAAATATGGTTAGGTGTATGTAGTTGTGTTTTTATATAGAAAATATGTAAAATTAATTATTTTCTTAATCTATATGTATAAAGTTAAAGTGACAATTAATATGAAATAGATGGAGTAATATTTGCATGAGCATGCACAATTTTATCAACGTACCCATGGTTTCACTACCGGTTTCGTCGCCGTAAAAAGTGGCATGGGCGTATCTCCACGGGCTGGGCCTGTAATATCCGGCGACTAGTTCACCGGAGATGGAGAAGACGACAAAAACTATTGCGAAGAATTTGTTAAAGCTCCATGAACTTGAGACTAGACCCATCTTTCGTTTCCAATGGATTTTCTTAGGGTTTGTTTTATTTGTTTGTTTGTTGATGAAGTAATCGAATTAGAGACAAACTAATTATATAGAGGGGCTATTCAACGATAGTGGTGGTGACTACGTGAGGGCCATGATTCCATTTTCCATTGTATATGGTAGACTTTTGTCCGTGCTGATTGAGATTTGATTCATTTCATTGATTTTTTTTGCAATAGAACCATTGAATAAGAACTAGAGAAAGCAAGTCAATTTATTGTTTAAGTGAAGTTTTAGAATATAGTACAAGATTTCACTTTGACGTGCAGGCAGGTTCTATAAGGCCATCATTATCCCTAGAACCCCTAATGGGGGTTCTTAAATTTTTTTTTTTGCTTTTTTGCTGCTTAAAAAAAAAGAAAAAGAAAATTAAAAAACGAATCAATCGTGGGCCGCCACGTGTCAGTGGGGCCTGTAAACAGTGTAAGAAACTCTCTAAAACCAGTTCTTATTTAGTAGTTTTTAGAAGCGGTTCTTGCACTGTTCATAGACCCCACTGACGCGAACAGTGCAAGAAACCCTCCTAAGAACCCCGGATAATCATGCTCTAAGTGGTTCTTGTACCGACCTTATCCAAAATCCCCAACGTGCGTTTATCTATATTATATAGTACTACTTATTCTCAATTTTAATGAGTTTCTTTTCAATGATTAGTTGATTTATATATATATATATAGTCGACAAAAAAATGTATATTAGTTTTTGTATTGTCGTTCTAATGTTGTCATATTATATCTATGTAACTATTATAGGTTGTGAATTTAAGGTTATAATCGGATTTAGAGAGCGGAGTAGATTAACAAATTCATCTCTTTTAGCGAAAGAAAAAAAAAGTTCATCTTCAAGGCTTATGCTTATGATCTTGAATATTCTCCTATTTTTCAATCAAAGCATCCTAGAGATATGCATGATGAAAACAACAAGCTATGATTTTAAAAGTTATATAGAATTTGATAGAGAAGTAATGTGTAATAATATTTTCTAAGAAAATGAGTTATAAGATTAACCATACACTTAATTAAACTAGTAGAATAGTTTTTGAAATACTAAAACGGAGTACTTAACGAGAAATATCCCTAGTTAATTGGTCCGATAAGTACTGGCAACAAGTTACTTCTCATGGATACAACAATCCAAATTATTCAAAGCGTAGCTAAAATCACTCCTTCCATGAGACACTTCACCATCTCCTTCTCATCGATAAGCCCACCTCGCCCGATGTTTATTACAACCCCATTCTTCCCAAGCGCCTCCATCACCTCTCTGTTCACAATGTGGTGTGTTTCATCAGTAAGATAATTGTCTTTTTCAGTTTTATATGAATAATTCCCTGGTGAAGTTGTAGTATATACTTACACATTTATAAAAGTTAAGTCTCATACTATAATACATAGGGAAAAAGAATGTGAAATTAGTTTCTTGTCAGGTATTCTACGATTTTTATTAATCCAAGAGATTAGGAATATTAAATCAATATGGTATATATCAATTTTACAAAAGAGTATTAAAAAGCTTTAAAAGAAGAAGAAGAAAGAAAACATTGGCGATGACACTTGAACATGAAATTAAAAAGCTAATGTAATTGGCAAAAGCCTTAAATAAACTTTTATTACTGACATTTTCAAGTTGACCCCTAACTTTTTAAAAATTGTACTGTAAATCATTATTTATTCATTAAAATAATTTCCAAAGTAATTGAATTCCTCCACAGATCGCTCCCATAATCTACACATTAGCATCTTAATTTTAATACTCTCTCTATGTCTTCTTCTATAACATAGGAGAGTCAATAATCAACAATACACTCTTTTTTTTCTTAATCATAGTAGTTCAATAATTAAAAAAAAAAACCAGATTGATAATTAGCCGCTTTCATCAAACAGGACGATCTCTCAATCAAACCGAACCGGGGAAATCAAAGGCTGGTTCGAGAAAAACGCCTTCAAGTTAGCTAAAGCAAGCTGCGCAACATTGTCCAAAGACCCTTGCGTGGCCATAGCAGCATGTGGAGACAAGACAACATTGTCCAAACCAAACAACTCCTCAGGAACTCCCGGTTCTTTCTCAAACACATCTAAACCGGCACCACTAATCACACCTTCCACCAGACACTTAACCATCTCTTTCTCATCAATCAGTCCTCCTCGTCCCACATTGATTATAACCCCGTTCTTCCCAAGTGACTCCATCACTTCTCTGTTCACAATGTGACGCGTTTGATCGTTCAGATCGCAGCAGAGGACGATGACATCGTTGTTTGCTGCTAAGGAGACAACGTCCGGGTAGTACCGGTACAGGATGCTCTGTTTCTGACTTGTTGAGTTGTAAGAGATTATGCAGCCAAAGGGTTCGAGTCTTTTAGCGATAAGTGACCCAATGCTCCCTAGTCCAAGTATCCCAACTCGCTTCCCGCTTAGCTGCACAAAAACAGAGTATCATCACAACCACAAAACAGAGCATCATCACAAATACAAAAACAGAGCATCATCGCTTATATTAGGGATAAGTATCCTACATCGTGAATTCAATGAGACATTAAGTAATATATAAAGCGTATAGGCTAATCCACTTATCACCAATTAATTTTAAGTTAGAAGCGCATAATAAACCTAAATCTAACATAAAATCAGAGCTTAGATTCTAAATACCCTAAACCCTAATTAATATAACCCTAATCGATCTGATATAAAGGTCGTACTTAATTTTTCGACTGGGTATAACTGTCGTATTTGACTCGTTCAACAGAGTATAAAAATTCTAAAGTTCCGAGATTTATGCTCGATAAGAGTCATCATTTCTAAGAGTGTATTAGGGTTACGTATCCCACATCGGAAATTCAGTAGTATATTAAGTAATATATAAAATGTTATTACTAATCTAGTTATCACCAATTGGTTTTAAGTTGGAAACCCGAATCTACCGGCTACAATGATTGAAAAGAGTTGCGATTTCTTGAACAAACCTTGATCCCTAGCTGGAAGTCTCCGGATTTCACCCATTTCCCTGAGCTGACGTACAGATCAGCCGCCGGAATGTGACGGAGGACGCTAATAAGCAACCCGACGGCGCAATCCGCCACTTCTTCCGAGAAGGAGTCGCCGGCGTTGGTGACGGCGATGCCGCGACGCTTGCACTCAGCGAGGTCGATGTGTTCGGTGCCGACGCTGGTGCAGACGAGAAGCTGGAGAGAAGGGAGGTGGGAGAGGAGGTCGGCGTCGATCTTGAGCATGGCCATGTTGACGACGGCTCTGATGGAGGCGGCGTGAGGGGATAGGGAGTTTAGGAGTGGAACCGATGAGGTGTGGTGAGTGGTGAGAATAGGGAAGTTACGACTCAGAAGCTCGTCCATGAAATTAAATGTTGGTGGCCGTTGAACGAGGACGAATGGAGATTCAGACATTGACACTTTTTTGATAAGGTCTTCAGAAACTGAGTCTATCTTTATATCACTTACGTTATGTGGACCCACCAAACTATTTGTTTGTTTGGTTTAACTTATTTGCCTTTATTATTGTCACCAATTAGAAGAAAGAACATTAGAGCACTCCAATGGTGGGAATGAGGATAAATATCTAAAAATATATATATATATATATACACAAAAAAGTGGAGAGAGGTGAGGAACGAGTTTTCCAAGAAAATGTCACTAGATAGCTTTTAAAACTTACAATACTGACTTGGTCAACTTTAAATGGCTAGATTTTTAAATTCATTTTTTTAATTACTGTTTTGGAAAAACATATTAAAATAATACTTCCTCCGTTTTTTTTACATGATGTTTTAGAAGGTTTATGTTATTTCAAAATATATGATGTTTTAAAATTTTAAGATATGTTTTGAGGTTTTAAGGTTAATTTTAGTTTTATTAGAAACTGTTCAACCAATAAAATTTTACAATATTTTTTATAATTGGTTGAATGATTTTAAAATTATATCTTTAAAATTATTTTTTAGATAAATGTAAATTTTTTAATCTTTGTGAAATAAGCCAAAACTTCAACTATTAAGAAATGGAAGGAATATTATTTTTGTGAGACGACTTCATTTTGAGGATGTAACTGTTAAGGTTGCTCTTACAAATCAAAGAGGGTTTGGGGATGTGATTTGATTTGACTTGCCTTAGTCATGAAAGTTTGGAGATTTTATACATGACCAATCATTTTAGATAGACAAAGGTTTGTTCATTGATCTTTTTTTTAGGATAAGTTTATTGTTTGAAGTTGATCTCATCATTTCATCAAAGTAAACCAATGATGATCTGGAGAGATTACAAAAGTGTATCTGAGTTACGTCTAAGGTTTCATAAGTTGATCTTAGCTCCTTGAGGAGAGTGTCATCTTATTGGAGTTAGATCACAGCTATAGCTGAATCCCCTGGCAGTTTGTCAGTTGTACTTATTGTGAATTGTGGTTAGTCAAGTTACTGGTGGTACATGATAATATTGGTTGTTAATTTTTGATGGGTCTTTACACCAACCAATCCATTGTCGGTTTCCGCAACTTGGTAGGATTTGTGATTAAGACTTGGTTCCTTTGTGATGCAATAGAGATTGTTCTTTTAGAGGTGCTGATGAAGTCTCTCTAGTGGTTTCTTCTTCTGGTCTGCATGTGTTTTCATAACTTACTTGTGACTAGGGTCGGATCTGAGCATAATCGAGTGAAATATTAACATTGCTCCCAAATTTCTTTGTAAAATATTTATATAGAAATTGACGAAAAAAAAATTATATAAAATTTTTTAAATGAATATTTAGAGCCCCAAAATCTTATATTCAACTATGCTTGTGACTACTAGTAAAAGCGGAAACTTGTTTGGAGGAGGAACTACAAATCAAGATGTATCAGTTGTAAAGGAGTAAAGAGCTTTGAATGGACTGGATGATATGAAAACCAGGCAACTCTCTGATGCCATATTACATGAAGTCGGGTAAGTTGTTCCTTCTATTCAGTGACTCTTGTTCTTGTAACTGGTCATGACTTATGACAAGCATACTAATAATAAGTTTAGATTTCTTTTAGGAGCAAGATGTTGAGCCAGCTCTCAGAAGACTGGATGACATTTGAACATGAATAAAAATGCTAATGCAATTGGCAAAATATTAAAATTGTAAATCACTATTTGATCACTAAAATTATTTAAGTCCTCCACAGATCGTTCCCATACACATTAGAGATCCTTTTTTCTTTCCATACACATTAGAGCATCTTGATTTTGATATACTCTCTGTCTTCCCCTATAATATAGGAGTCAATGATCAACAATACACTTCTCTTTTTTTCTTTTCTTTTCTCATATAGTTCAGTAATAATAGCTTGATAACTAGCCCCTTTGATCAAACCAGACGATATCTCAATCTAACCGAACCGGGGAAATCAAGGGCTGGTTGGAGAAAAACGCCTTCAAGTTAGCTAAAGCAAGCTGCACAACATTGTCGAAAGACCCTGGCGTGGCTATAGCACAATGAGGAGACAAGACAACATGGTCCAAACCAAACAACTCCACAGGAACTCCCGGTTCTTTCTCAAACGCATCTAAACCGACACCAGCAATCACACCTTCCACCAGACACTTAACCATCTCCTTCTCATCAATCAGTCCTCCTCGTCCCACATTGATTATAACCCCGTTCTTCCCAAGCGACTCCATCACTTGTCTGTTCACAATGTGACGCGTTTCATCATTCAGAGCGCAGCAGAGGACGATGACATCGTTGTTTGCTGCTAAGGAGACAACGTCCGGGTAGTACAGGTATGGGATGCTCTGTTTCTGACTTGTCGAGTTGTAAGAGATGATGCAGCCAAATGGTTCGAGTCTTTTAGCGATAAGAGACCCGATGCTTCCAAGTCCAAGTATCCCAACTCGCTTCCCTCTTAGCTGTAACAAAAACAGAGTAAGTTAGTCAAAAAACAGAGTAAGTTAGCAAAAAAAAACAGAGTATCATCATAACCACGAAGACTACAACAAGATTCATCATAAGAAAGTTCTCCTTTCTCCTGATAAGAAAGGTATCGTCTTTATCCTAATAACAAAGATTCATCACAAGAAAGTTCTCGTCTTTCTCGTGACAAAGAAAGATTCATCACAAGAAAGTTCTCGTCTTTCTCCTAGAATGATTGAACAGAGTTGCCTCACTATAAGAACAGATTCAAACCTTGATTCCAAGCTGGAACTCTCCGCATCTCGCCCACTTACCTGACCGGACGTAACGGTCAGCCGCCGGGATCCGACGGAGGAAGCTAATCAGCAAACCGACGGCGTAATCCGCCACGTCTTCCGAGTAAGCTTCGCCGGCGTTGGTGACAGCGATGCCGCGACGCTTACACTCGGGGAGGTCGACGTGATCGGTGCCGACGCTGGTGCAGACGATGATCTGGAGAGAAGGGAGGTGGGAGAGGAAGACGGCGTCGATCTTTAACCTGCCGATGCTGACGACGGCTCTGACGGAGGAGGCGTGACTGGAGAGGAAGATCGGGAGTGGATCCGGTGAGGTGTGAGTGGTGAGAATCCGGTAGTGACGAGTCAGAGGCTCGTCCATGTATGTGATAGTCGGTGGCCGGTGGACGAGGACGAGTGGAGATTCCTCCATTGACTTTGAGGGGACTGTCACTGTAGGGTCTGACTCTCTTCGGATTCTATTTTGGCTCTTTATTACTTTACCAAACTATTATTCGTTTGGTTAAGGCTTTAGTATCATTCGCTATAGGCATAGACACATTTATCAGAAACTTACCAATATTAGAATGAATTTTATATCTTTAGAACTAAAGAACTAAAATAGAAACCGAACTAAAAACAGTGTATATATCCAAAATTCTATAATATAATTTACATATTTATTAACTATATTTAGTTTTAAAATAATTAAATAATTTAGAAATATTGTTCATAAACAGAAAAACCTAAAAATTGAATTAGCAGAATATTTTTTATTTGAAAAATTTAAAATTATTCGAGTTATCTAAATATTTATATGAAAAAGTAATTTATATACTTATTAACTATATTTAGTTTTAAAATAATTAAATAATTTAGAAATATTGTTCATAAACAGAAAAACCTAAAAAATGAATTAGCAAAATATTTTTTATTTAAAAAATTTAAAATTATTCGAGTTATCTAAATATTTATATGAAAAAATGATATTTAATCTGAAAAACCTAAATTTTCTGATTTAATTGAATTAATTGAAAAATAGAACCAAACCAAACCGAATCAAACTGAATCCAAAATTATTTCAGATGTTACTGATTAATAACTTAATTATCTGAACTAAACCGAGAACCGAACCAAACTTTCTAATACTTGAACGGATCATAAATCTCTTGAATCAAAAAACCCAATGTGAAGGACTAGTTCATTACATAATTTATGTTTAGTATAATTATTACTCCTTTCGGTTTCATAAGGATAGTAGTTTTGGAATTTTTATTGTTTTCACAAAATAATAGTTTTGCGTTTTCAATATGAATTTGTAGCTTTTTCTCTATTTTGACAACATTAATTAAGATAATTATTATATTATTTTCTTTTAAAATTATGTATTAAATATGATTATTTGGGTGTTGTAATTTTTCTTTAATTGTGTGAAATCTCTAAAACTACCCATTGAGAGTATCCCCTATATATTAATCCGGGAGCATTATAACTTTTAAGTGTAGCCACGTGTCATCACGAGGATGATTCTCAGAATCCTTAGAAAAAAGTTGGTTCATCTAATTATATATTATATTTTTATTAAATTAACATACATATTGATAAGTAGTGCATAAAAGGATATTTTACATTTTTTCCTTAAATAAAAGATACGGAATTACCTAATATGATTAACATATATATGACAATTAATGTTTTGAATAATAAAGATTTGATAATATATTTTGTATTCTTCATCATTTTTTAATTTATATTATTAAAAAATTAAACAATCATATTAACCATATAATAAAAAATCTAATTTTTTTTCTTACATGTTATATTATGAATTTTTAAAAACAACTATAAATTACTAAAACAGTAAAAGAATTACAATCAAAATTTTGTGAACAATGTTTTTATTTTTTGTTATAAAAAGATACAAATGATCATAATATTATTTGAATATTAAGTATCCTTTAATATATATTCAGATTAAATATATATATACTTTAATATTGTTTAAATTAAACTATATATCATATAAAATACATATATGTTAATTCTATACTTAGATGAATCATTACAACATATTTTGGTACACACATGTCATTATAACATATTAATATACGAACTATATATATTAATCGTGAAATAAAAATAAGTTATCAATCCTAGGTAAGTTATTGATTTCTCAATTATTTAATATATATATATATATGTATGTATGTATATATTTTTATTATTTTATTATCTTATAATATGTACGAGCTATATATATTAATCATGGAGCTATATATACGAACTTTTTTGGTAGTCACATGTCATCACTACACTGATTTTTAAAAATCTATAAGAAATAAGTTAGTCCATCTAAATATATATATTAGACTTTTTATTAAACTAATTATCAGATTAGTTATTCGTGTATAAAATAATAATTTATATTATTTCCTTAAATAAAAGCTACGAAATTATCTAATATGATTAAAAAATATGGGACAATTAATGATTTTGAATAATAAATAGTTGATAACAATATATGTATCTTCCATCATTTTTGTTCAATTTATATTCTTGAAAGACATTTAAAAATCACATAAGTATATAATAAAAAATCTAGATTTTTTCTAATTTACTATATATATATTTTTTTAATATAAATTACTAAGGCTGTTAAAAATCTATGATGAAATTGTTTTGATCAACTGTTTAACTTTTTTATTATAACAAGATATAAATGATCATAAAACCATGTAAATATGAAGTCTCATTTAATATATATACATTTATTTCAATATCGTTTAAATTAATATATATATATATATATATATATATATATCATATATAAAATACACAAACATGTTAATAAAAATAATATTTTTGTCACAACAAATATAAAAATGTTAATAAAATCATATGAGTATCAAGCCTCAATAAATAAATATTTATATTAAATATATTATATATCTATATCAATATCATTTGATTTTAATTATATACTATATAAAATAAATAAATGTTTTATTTTATTTTTTATCAACAAAAAGTTTTGTAAATAAAAAGAAAGATTGTTTTTATTTATGTTTTTACTCGAATTTAATTGTATACGTAATAGCTATTCGCTACTCAATTATTCAATATATTTATTATTGCATAATATGTAAATTAATACAAAATAAATAATATTATCTACAAATAATTTGTATACATAATTAATCTTCATTCTGCGCAAGCATGAATATCAAATGTCAATTGATCATATCATTTTAAAAATATGATTTTTTATATCGAAGTGAGATGGTGAATTATAACATCCGAATAATATCATTGAGTCTCAATGTAAATTAAATAAGTTTTACAAAAAATATCAACAAACACCACCCTGCTCATCAACATTATATTGATGATCCATAACTATACGTTTCAAGACTTATGACATTATGATTGAACAATCAAAATTAATATTCAATGATAATTAATATATTAATTTTACTTCGCGCATGTGCGCGGGTAATCATCTAGTTATATTAAATAAACGAAGTCTGACATTCACATTACCCATGTTATATAGAGATGCGGTCCATTCGATCTTTCTTCAGTACATAATTGTCTAACATGATACTCAACATGGTAATGACCAGTCATGATGAACATCTACCATTCACAGAAAGGTTAATGATATGTGTATATATCAACATGAAAGGAAGAGGTGAACAGTTTGCTCAAGCTTCTTCTACTGTACATTACTCTTTCACACTACTACTGCCCTCTTGATTTCCTCTGCTTTAACTTAACTTATTTAATAAGGCCTATTTTCCTATTTAGCTGAATAACCAAAGTAAACTGAAACCAATGTTTTGAAAACTGAACTGCACACCGATTCGGTATATTTATTGGTTGAACCGATTCAATCGGTTAAACCAGATTTTTTTATTTTTAAAAGAATTTAATATACATAATCATATATTTACATTATATAGGTCTCAAAAATAATTCTACATATAATATATTTTCTATTCTATTTTTTAACTAGAAAAATGAACAATAATCATAACTCTAATTATATATAAAACAAATAAGTGAATACTATAGAAAACTGAAATTGATAAAAACCAAATGATTGATTGTTTAAATTAGCGTATTTATTTATTTATACAACTAAAATCTCAGATTTTATGAATTTTTCAAAATAAAAATAATATACGAAATATTAAGCTTTAATAACAGTTGAAAATAAATTGTTTATATGTTAATTTTTTAGAACCGAGTTTTAAAGTTGACCCGGGTCATTGGTTTTACCGTTTTTTGCCGGTTTTATCGGGTTTTCTTAAATCCGAGTTTTAAATCAAACCGGACTCGACTTCTTTAACGAGTCACGGTCGGACCGGTTCAGCCGGCCGGTCTGATCCGGTTTTCAAAACCATGACTGAAACAGATTATTCTGATTTTCTTATTTTTCTAATACTAATCCACGTAGATTAATTATTTTATTTTGGCAAAAAGCATATTTCACCTCTCTTATTATCTAGACCAATTAGAAGCATGTAAGAAAGGAAAATTAGCTTCCAAATCAAAGAGGAAGGAAGGGAGTGGCGATGGCTAGGAGGAAGATAAGCAAGGAAGAAGTCATAGAGAAGCTTAAGGAAGACGGTGATTTTGACAGTCTCCGCCTCAAAATCATACGCCGCCTCAAGGATAACGTAAACTCCCATCCCCCTTTCTCTCTACGACTGTCTCTGCCTTTGAATAGGGTTTATAACTCTCTCTCGAGATTCCCAACACATTCGTGGGTTTAGGACAGTAATGATGAGTTCAGTTGATCCACAGACAGAAGTTCTGTGTTTGGAAAAGGAATGTTCTATCGATCTAAGGAATTTTAGTCAATTTTGATTTGATTATCTTAAATTGAAAGTTTAAAGCTTTCTTTACAGTAAGAAAGTTTGGTCCTTGATCTTGATTTTAGCCTGCTTGATGATCTGGAGAGCCTTGATGTTACTTCTATGGTTAATTTAGCTCATCAAGGAGACTATTATCATCTTAGTTGAATTATATTGAATCTCCTGGTAGTTTATTAGTTGTACTTGTTGTGGTTAGTGAAGTTTTTTACACCAAATCAATCGAATGGGCATTGTCGTTTCCGCAACTTGGTAGGATTTGAGATAAAGACTTAAAGGGATTGTTCTTTTAAAGGTGTTGAATGGATGTCTCTTTAGAGCTTTCTTCTTCTTGGGCTGCATGTGTGTTCCATAACGTACTTGTGACTACTAGGAGAATAAATGGTAACTTGATTGCAGGAGGAGTTACGAAACAACCTGATATCAGTTGTCAAGGAGTCTAGAGCTTTGAATGGACCGGATGCTCAAAATATGAAAACCAGGCAACTCTCTGATGCCATTTTCCAACAAGTCGGGTATGTTCAAAAGAGAGTTCAGTGATTCTTGTTCTTGTAAACTGGTTATGACTTATGATAAGCATAACTAAAGTTTGGATTCTTTATTGTTTGTAGGAGCAAGATGTTGAGCCAGCTCTCAGATGGGTTGTGGGGGATTATAAGATCAGAAGACGGGATGAAGAACGAGATCAGAGAAACTGTTCAATCTGTCTACACTACATTATCTAACCCTGCAGGCGTTCAAGCGGCAGAACATAACATCCCAACACCAGTCCCAAAATGTGAAACCTCCTCACCTCTTCTCCATTTAGAGAACAAGCCACCCAGGTTTGACCCCTCAAGTAAACAGAAGCAAGAACTGATTCAAGCATCTGTACAAGAAAACAAAGGAGAAGCAGCATGTAGTAGCAGTACTAGCAACAGAGTTAGTTACACTGACAACAACAACAACAACTGTGATGATGAAGAAGAAGATCCTGAACTCCCTCCTGGTTTTGGCTAAACATTGTAGTTAGTATTTTTTTTATTTATGTAAGATAATAGCACCAAACTCAAATCTTGTAAGAAACAACCGATTTATTCTGTTATTTTTTAAAATAAAAAAATGATAAATATAAAGGCTGCGACTTTGTGAATGTGAATGAAAGCAATGGCTTCTATTCTACTGTCAGTGGCAACGACCACAGTGGATAGAATTCAGCTATGAGAACTTTTGTGTGTCTGAATATGTTGTTGTTGTTCTTAGACCGAGTTTATGGTGGATATGAAATGTGAGGGTTGTGTTAACGCCGTGAAGAGCAAATTAAAAACCATTGAAGGTTAGTTCTTGAGATTGTTATCAACAGCTTTGGTTATGATTGTAGTAAATTTACTCTTTGGTTTGTTTGTCATGTGTAATGGACATTTGATCTTTGAAAGGGATTGAACATGTGGAGGTGGATTTGCCTAACCAAGTTGTGAGGATTATTGGATCTTCCCCTGTTAAGGCTATGAGTCAAGCTTTGGAGCAAACCGGTCGAAAAGCTCGTTTGATTGGACAAGGTGTTCCTCAAGGTTGGTTATCTCTTCTCAGTTTGGTAATCATAAAAAAGAAGATATATGTTCTCATCTCATAGAACATGTAAGAGCTGCTAGATTGGGCCTTGTATGATGTTTCATTTGGGGATTTAACATTTCATGTTCTGTCTTTCCATCAACAGTCTGTTTTTTCTCATTTGTTTTACTTTGTTACATGTTTGGCAGACTTCTTAGTCTCGGCTGCAGTCACGGAGTTCAAAGGTCCAGACATCTTTGGGGTGGTAAGATTTGCTCAGGTTAGGATGGAGCTTGCATGGCTTGAAGCCAACTTTACAGGCTTGTCTCCTGGAAACCATAGTTGGTCTATCAACGAGTATGGAGATCACACAAACGGAGCAGCCAGCACCGGGAACTTGTACAACCCATTTCAAGATCCTACAATCACAGAGGTTCCTCCAGCTCACTTTAAAAATCACATCAAATATCATCACAATTCTCTTATAACCATTCTGTTTTTCTGTCAGCCATTGGGCGACCTGGGAACACTAGAGGCAGACCAAAGTGGAGAGGCGTTTTACTCGGGAAAGAAAGAGAAGCTCAAGGTTGCTGATCTAATAGGCCGAGCCGTGGTGGTTTACAAGACAGAGGATAAGAAGTCTGGCCCGGGATTGACAGCTGCAGTGATTGCTAGAAGCGCATGAGTTGGAGAAACTACAAGAAGCTTTGTACTTGTGATGGTACTGTCATTTGGGAAGCTACAAACACTGATTTCGTGACCAATAAGGTTTAGTAACATTAATAAAAATTGACACTACATTACGTATTGTTGCAACTAAGACTTGAAACAACAATTGTCTCGGCTTAACACGTGACGATGTGAAGTTTTGTGTATGTATATATATTTAAAGTAATGGTAACCTAGTGTACAATAGATTTCGTGGTGTAGTTGGTTATCACGTTAGTCTAACACACTGAAGGTCTCTGATTCGAACCTGAACTTCATATCTTTTCTTTTATTGACCAAACGTTTTTGAATATTGTTTCAGTGTTTTGATGGCCCCATGCTTCATATCCCTTCTTTTATTGACCAAGCGTTTTTGAATACTGTTTCAGTGTTTTGATGGCTCATGCAAATAGTTTTTTTCCACTATATTAAAGCCCACTATTTACAGTCTAGCCCACATAATGTATTCTTTACGTATTAATTAAATAATAAGATTTTGAATACCAAGAATATGTGATCTACCAATGTTTTTTCTACTCTAACAATAATCTCACATTCACATAAACAAATTATCATTTTGAAGAAAATAAGTCATCATATACTTTTTTTTTTTTTATAAAATGTAATTTATTAAGCTTAAGAAAGTAGACATATATAATGTACAATTTATATTATTATTTTTCTTATTTTTGGACTTTTATTACTTTATTTATGTATATTTGAAGTTATCTTCAATAAAATATGTTTTATTTTATTTCAGTTACATTTGACACTTTTGTTAGCTATATGGTAAGACTATTAACATTTTGTGATTTTTTTGTGCTGTGAGAAGATAAAGTTTTGGATATTTTCCCTCACCAATTTGATTTAGCTCATAATTTTATTGATCATATGAAGGAAAATGTATTCTGAAGGGATAATCTACTGACTATTTGTCTATGAAACTTAAAGAATGAAGCCTATAGTTGACATTTTATCAAGTATTTTTTTTCTTTTCCTTAATTAGGATACAAACATTTTTGTTGTAACAAATAGTCTTTGGTAAGGTTTTTGTTTCAGTGTTATTTTGACGAACTTATAGGGATTGAGATCAATACCATAAGCTTCCCACCTCATGTTCTTTTTTATGTTTTATTTCTAGTTATCTAATATCATTAGTTTCTTTTCATTCTATTAAGAATATAAACATTTATCAATGACAAAAACTCTTTGGAAACATCTCTACAAGTTGTAGCATGCATGTTTAAAGAGATCAAACTTATCCAACAAATCTAAGAAGATTTGATATAACTTAAGAATTTTCTCAAAAGAAAAGAAAAAGATCGGATATAACGCATAACTGGAGCAATTTGTATCACAAAAAACCTTGTTATAAGTAATCATAAGATCCAATATAATTTTTATCTCTGTATACTGAAGCTGCTATTCATCTTTTACAACAATCTTTTGTCTTTGCTGGTAACAATGATTTAAATAGTAAAAAATGATTGAAAATTCTCTTATAGGCAACTTAATTGCTAATTTTAAAGACAATATGAATGATTGATAAGTGATGTGAGTAGTTTGGAAAGCTCTTATTTATTTTTAAAACTTTTTTTTTATAAAACAATTATGTTTTAGTTTTAAAAAGTGAATCTATATCCAAAATAATATGTATATTAGCTCTGAAAATCAAAATTTACAGCTTTTATTTAGTGTCTTGGTTGTCTTTGAAAATAAATCTACATGAAAAAACACTTAAAGCCACATCCTAAAAACTTTAAGCAAAAAATCTAAACTTACGATACCAAACCATCAAGCACAATATTTACACATTGATTTTATAAATAAATAAATATATATATATATATATAGAAAATAAAATTTCATGTTTTAGAAACTCAAGAAAAATGAGATATTCTTATTATATGTGTACCTTATTGATTAAACATTTGGTGAGAAGCCACTACCATGGAGATGTGCTTTCGAGAAGGTAAAATAAGTAAATAATTTTTTAGCACTATCTCATGCTTATTTGTATGAAATAGAATCCCTAATTTCCTCATTTTGTATTTAGTGAGGAAGCTCGTGACCAATATTTATTCACGGTATCAGAAGGTAAAAGACTGAGCTTGCTCTCCAAAGTCAAACCCCACTCATGCTTCTACTAGCCAGCATAATATCAAAAATGATAAGAAGATTGTTGTCTACGATATAATATAAAGACCGATAGAGTTAAAAGAAAATTAGCTATTGAAAACATATGGGGCAATAAATAGTTTTTCATCATTTGTCATCATCTCAAGATTACAATTTTGTTGATCAAGTCGTGGCAACAACCTCAACTACCATTACTCTAATGAGCATTCTCCTTAAAGGAAGAATATATATAGTTTCTTCAATTGGAGCTCTCAGTCCTTTGTCTACATCTACCGAGGCTGTTACACATCTTTTTGAAGGTTTCAAAACATCATGATCAGTTTGATATCAAAAAAAAATTAGGCATTGTGATTTTGATTCTTAAGGGTGTTTCTATGTCTTACACAGACAAATGGAAAATGTTATTGATTCTCTCTACAAGACTATGCAAGAATAATGACTTCATTATTTTGTTATTTCATATCTACAGATTACTAGAATAATTGTTCCTAAAGTTAAGAAAAAATGGTATTATATCAAATACTGTTTAGATACCGAAGAAACATATTTTCATTTTTTACATAGATAATATTTTTATCAAATATTTTACATTTTTAAGAAAAAATGTAAAATATTAGTGATTGTCTAATTAAATAGTTATACCTAATAGCAAAGTCCAACCAAGTTAAGTAGTCAAAAAAATAAGATTTGATACTTGAATTTGTATTTGAAATTCAATTTTAGATACTTATTACTTATCTTAATCAACGCAAGTTGCTGTTTTTTTATGGAACGAATCAAGTATATGTGTAAAACCCTAAAAATAAAAGTGTTCCATAAATAAAACTATGCCTAGGTGTAGGAGAAATAAATAGGCAAAATCCATCTAGAATGATCAATTAAGGACATGCAGTCATCAAGATAAGAGACATTATTAAGAGTAATCTACTTTGTTAGTCTAATATGTCCATTGTACAATTATCACTTAGCCTTTGTATTATCATTAACCATCTCACTTCAAATTTCAGTCATGCTTTCTGTCGGAAATCTAATATTTATACGTCACATTTATTTATGTTTGTATACAGATATACATAAACTCCATAAGTTAGATTATATATAGAAGGAAAACGAAGAAGAATTAGATTATTTAAAAAGATATACATAACAAGAAGCTCAAAATTTGAGTTGATATATATAAATATATTTACAGTACAAGAAAAAAAAGATTCATTTTCAAATGAATATAAACAAAACAAAAACATTGTCTTTATATTAAATGATCAGTTCCAGGCTTGTGTTAGATGGTGATATGTTGTGGTAAGTATGATTAAGCGTTTGGCTGGTGAAAGGAGAAAATAAAGTTTTGGATTTTTATCATGTCTCTACTTCCTCTGATTGCATCGCACTTAGCTTCTTCTTGGCATAGATTGTGCAGACTATAGTCGCGCTTGCAGTTACACAAAAGCCAAGAACATTCACTAATATCTCCACGGCCGAAAGACCGTGTCTCTTGTCTGATGCAACAGCTAGTGTTCTTAGCATTATTCCCCTGTACATAACCAAAAAAAAACACCAATTCAAGATTCTGCAGAACATTTCTTAGCATAGAAACAGAGAGAGATGATATGTACGTGTAGATTGAGACAAAGATCTCAGGAACCATTCCAACAAGAGAGCCTAAGATGTAAGGACCGTAGTGAACTCCAGTGGCCAATGCACAGTAGTTGTAAATCATGTAAGGGAATGGAGAGACACGGATTAACGTGACTGCTTGAAACTGATGAAACCATGTTCCTTCACCTGCAGCTCGAAGTATGGCTGCTTTTTTCGGGTACTGCTTCAACCATTCCTGCAGGATGGAAACCGCAAAAACGATCATCTAAATGTACACAAGCTCAATAAGATGCAAGTAAACGGGGATGATGCTTACTTGCATCTTGTGGAGGAAGAGATGGCCTATTAAGAAAGGAAGAGTAACACCGATAGATGCTGCGGATAGAATCAATAGAAACCCATTTCCATAACCAAAGGTAAGACCAGCCATCCACATGGAAGGAGAAGAAGGAAGAAGAATGCTTGGGAATAAAGCAACAGAGGCAAAGAGGAGAAGAGCAAGAACCGGGATGCTGAATGTGCTTCTCACCCAATTTATAAATGGAATCAGTTCCTGAAACGTAGACACAGCTACGCAGTTAACGACACCAGGCACACAATGTTTCTAGCATCGCTGAAGAAGTTACAAACACAAAGTAAAACTACTTTGGCACTATACAATCAGACACGTTAAATGAAATACTCCCTCCGTTTTTTTATATTTGACGTTCTAGGATTATGCACACAGATTAAGAAACATTTTTTTTTTTTTATCATTTACTAAACAAAAACATCATTAATTATTTACATAACCACAATTCAACCAATAATAAAATAGAAGGTATAATATCATTGACCATCTAACATTAATTAATAATAAATTTTACATAGAAAATTGAAAACATCAAATAATTTGGAACAAAAAATTTCTTCCAAAACGTCAATTATAAAAAAACGGAGGGAGTATTAAATAGTGTTAGCTTTCAAACCTATAAACCACAGAGATCATGAATTGTAGACAAGCTATAGTGACTGAGCACATACATCATCAGCGCCAAGATTATCGATTTGAATGTTTAAAGACCTAAAACATGCTTAATCCAAATACACAAGAACCCTAATTTCAACTATCAAACCCTAGAAATAAAGAACGAACCTTTTCGATCAAGAAAGGAGCAATCCATTTAATAATCACAAATGCAAATACACCCAAACAAGCCACCAGGGAGATCAGTTTAACCCATAACCACACAAACGTAACCGAACATCCCAATGATTCCGCCTGAGAATTTTCCTGTTCTTCTTCATCAGATTCTCCTCTTAATTTCACATAATCTCCATTCTCGATGGTCAATTTCAGCTCAGGCACCGTCTTATCGACGCCATCGATGTACGTCATGGATCGAGCCAAGATGGAACCACGAAAGTTTCAGAACTACGCTTTAAAGAATCTCAAAAAGACGGTTACGTTTTGCACCTCTGTTTCACGAGAAAATCAAAGACTAACGATGAGAGGATGAGACCGTTGGATCAAATTGGGTTTAATAGATTGGATAAAAAGGAATCTGAATTATTCGCTAATCTTTTATTGTTCCAGGCCCTTTTAAAACAATAATAATATCCCAATAATTAGTGTGGTTAATTACTAAACCGGTGTCGCGGTCAGGACACGATGTATGATTTGTTACTACGAAGCGCCGATATTTTTAAGGGAGTTGCTGAGTCACTTGCTTTATGTTCGCCTTGTCGTATGTCGTCACGATAAGTCCATGCATGCGTTTTTTTTTCTGACAATTATCGAATCAGACAAGAGGCACAAAATCAGATTGTATTTTATCATTTTCGGGTTTATATACGACATGAAAAGTGGCAGTGTAACATCAATGATAAGATGATTTTATTTAGCATTACTTTATGTGGAATGTAAAGGAAATTAGTTGCTTGACAGAAACAAAGACAATACTGAAAAGCAACCCAAAATTGATACTTCCAAGCAAGTTCAAAAGAATATCCCTATAGAAATAATAAGTTATCGGAATAATGAAGTCTTCTTCGAATAACATCTGTGAATATCACAATAGCATATCCTTCGGATGATGGTATGTTAAGGCTAGGGTAAAAAAATAACTAAACCAAGTTTTATATTGTGTGCAAACAATTTTCTCTGAATCACTTAGTCATTGAGGCTTTTGGCAAGATATGATTGTAGAATCAAGATGTTAAGATATTAAAACCGGTTCAAGATGGTTCCGATTTAAAGTATCGAATAACAAGATGACCGGTTTAATAATTTGAAAGATACGAATTGTGATTCAAGTGGTATATAAGAAGATTTCGTAAGAATCTTCACACGATGGTATATAAGAAAAGTGGTAATCTAAGAAAGAAAAGCGTTTTTTCTACTAGAAGATATCAATACATTAGGATTTTTAATGAAAGAGTGATGATAAGAGAACTCTAAAGGTAGCAATGAGGGTTGTGGTTCTTAAGAATTGGTCAGTCATAATATGTAGTCATATAAACCTGATTAAATAGAACTGTAGAGTTTGTTTAAACGATTTTTAATAAAAGTATTAATGAAGAAAGTTACGTGAGTTTAAAACTCCTATATTATCCCTGTTCTACGTATTTCAACGATACATACGGTAGATTAGTGGAGGTGGCACTGTTATTGACTAAACATGTAGAGCTTGACGCGCCACCTTTCCTCCTTTCTTTACTCTTCATTGTTATGTCATCGTCAACCAGCGAAGCCTGGCTCCACAAACCAAAACCGGTTCACATAAACCGATTATTATATACTTAAAAACTAGACCAACTTAGAGGCGATTAGGGTTTTGCTTCTCTTCCCGCCGCCGTCGGTGTGACCTCTCGTCCACCGACGAGAATCTTTTCCTTTCTTCCTCCTCTTCCTTTCTTCCTTATCGTCGGTGATGTTTGCTCAAGTTTCAATTACGATGTTTCCTCGACCAGATCCAGAACCACCACCGTTTAATTTTCCAGATCTGCTCTTCGTAGCCTCTCCTCTCGAACCTCCAGCCCCTCCTGACCCACCCGACCCACCAGAACCACCAGACTTGCATTCCCTTTGCTGGCGAGCTTCTTGCTCTTTACCTGCCGCGTCTCCCCATAGTTTGAGTTTGATGTCTACTGGCTTAGCGGGCTCGATCTTCGGGTCTTCTGGAGTATGTTGTTCTACTGCTTGGTGCAGCTTTCAATCCAGTCTCTCTTTCAAATTGGGGTTTTGGTTTCAGTCAGCAGGAACCTCATCTCCCTTCATCAAGATTTCAAAAGGTATTGTCTCTGTTTCTTTTTGGAACAAGTCATATCTAGGTGTGCTTCATCTTTTACCTTTGAATGAGGATGGTGTCTCTCTGAATCTCTTTTTACCTCAGTGTGAGGAATTTACAAGGTATTTGATTCTCAGTAATATTTTCCAGTTAACTCGGTTTGAGGATGTTTCACTGAGTTGTTCCCCTTCTTTACCTCAGTATGAGGATGTTATTAGGACTTTTGTCTTGTTGGCTCTGGTTTCTATTGTATCAGGTCCGGTTCGTTGGTGGTGGAGTTCCTCCTCTCAGCCTTCGAAATTTTCAAGATGGTGCTTTGTCGCCTCTGAGTTTGTAGCAGTGAATTCTCCGGTTGTTCATGTTAAAGAATTACCGACTAGTTCGGTGTATGGAACCTGGAATGATACTGTAAAAAGTGGAGTTTTTGGATGGTATATCCATGGTATGGACGAAGCTCCTGACTCCCATGACGATTCTTGTAGAGGATGTGTGGACTCAACCCTTGTTGGTGAAGCTTCGGCACAGCAGGTAGCTCCTAATTCAGCAATGTCAGCTGGACTCTCAAGTTTTAATGTTCACCAAGACTATGTTGTCTTGATCTTTACCCTGCGATTAGGGTTGGACCTGAATGAGATTGCAGGTTGTGTTTCCAACATCACAAACCTTGCTACTCTCTTCACTCCGTTATCTTTTAAGTTCATTCAGCGCACAACAATCTGTTTAGTTGTTGCCTTTGCAAAAAGTGTAATCGAATTATGCTCTTCCTTTCACTACAAGAAAACATCGTTATTCTGAGGGACATACCGAGGGAAACTGAATTCCTCGGAATTTTCTGATGAAAAACCGAGGAAATACCGAGGAAAGCAAGAAATGTGGTTTCCTCGGAATTTCCTCGGAATTTTCCGAGGAAATTCCGAGGAAGACCCAGTTCCTCGGAATATTCCGAGGAAATTCCGAGGAATAGGAGTTTGGGTTCTGAAAAACCCATATTCCTCGGAATTTCCTCGGAATTTTCCGAGGAAATTCCGAGGAAGGTAACAATTTTCAGGGTTTCCTCAGAATTTCCTCAGAAAATTCCGAGGAAATTCCGAGGAACAAGAGGTTTTTAACCGAAAACAACGTTTTGCGGATTGATTAACACGTATATAACCTTCACTAAAAGTCTTAACCAGATTATGAATTTAAAATTTGGTGTTTTAGACGATAACAAACAATTTTACGATTGCATGAATGAAAACCACACAACATAAGAGAAACACTTATACACTTTAATAAATGTTAAAGGGAATACTTACAATTATTTTTGAAATTTTATTATTTTATGGTTTATGATCATCTATACAAAGAATCCTCAATGATATGCATTACATTTGTATAAAAAATGAAATACGGCAAAAAAAATCGAGGTTTTGAAACCCCAAACCCCTGTTCCTCGGAATTTCCTCGGAAAATTCTGAGGAAATTCCGAGGAACAAGGGTTTTTCAGACCCCAATCCCTTGTTCCTCGGAATTTCCTCGGAATTTTCCGAGGAAATTCCGAGGAAGGTAACAATTTTCAGGGTTTCCTCAGAATTTCCTCAGAAAATTCCGAGGAAATTCCGAGGAACGAGAGGTTTTTAACCGAAAACAACGTTTTGCGGATTGATTAACACTTATATAACCTTCATTAAGTGTCTTAACCAGATTATGAATTTAAAATTTGGTGTTTTAGACGATAACAAACAATTTTACGATTGCATGAATGAAAACCACACAACATAAGAGAAACACTTATACACTTTAATAAATGTTAAAGGGAATACTTACAATTATTTTTGAAATTTTGTTATTTCATGGTTTATGATCATCTATACAAAGAATCCTCAATGGTATGCATTACATTTGTATAAAAAATGAAATACGGCCAAAAAAATCGAGGTTTTGAAACCCCAAACCCCTGTTCCTCGGAATTTCCTCGGAAAATTCTGAGGAAATTCCGAGGAACAGGGATTTTTCAGACCCCAATCCATTGTTCCTCGGAATTTCCTCGGAATTTTCCGAGGAAATTCCGAGGAACTGGGATTTTTTAGACCCCAATCCCTTGTTCCTCGGAATTTCCTCGGAATTTTCCGAGGAAATTCCGAGGAAGTTAATGTCCATCGGAATTTACTTACCCGGGAAAACCAATCCGCGTGAAAATTTTCGCGAACCCTAAGTTAATTATTCCGACGGAATTCCGACGACCCCGTGTCCGTCGGAATTCTTAAATACAAAACACAACCCTTCTTCTTCTTCTTCTCCGCCGCATCTCTCATTTCTCTCATCTCTCATTTCTCTCCAATCTCTCTCAACTCTCGCCGGCGATTCGGACTACCTAACCCCACATCTCTACTCCACCTATAAAATCATGTAAGAATCTATGTAAACCTTGTTTTTTTCAAATTTTTAGGGTTTGTGAGATTAGATTTTTGGATTATAGGTTGTTTGATGGATAGTTTAGGATTGAATGGATAGTTTAAGTTAGGATTGTTGTTTTGATTGTTGTTTTAGTTTTTTTTGGAATTATTTTTGTATTTTTAAAACGTTTTTTGATTTTTAAAAACGTTTTTCTATTTTTAAAAACGTTTTTGAATTTTTAAAAACGTTTTTCAAGTTTCGAGTAATAAACTATGTATAATAAAACGTTTTTTAAAAATTTTAAAAATATTTATAAAGCTTTTTCTATATTTATAAACGATTTATAATTTTTCATACATATATATATATATCATGTATAATAACAATTTTTTAATTTTTTAATAATTTATATATATATATATATATGTATAAATCATGTATAATTACAATTTGAATTTGAATTTTATATAATATGTTTTTTAATTTTAATTTTAATTTTATATTTTTGAATTTAAATTTCAAAAATTTAATTTTTTTTTTTTTTAAATATTCTTTTGGGATATTCCGAGGAACCTTGTCCCTCGGAATTTTCCGAGGGACAGTGTTCCTCGGAATTTTCCGAGGGACAGTGTTCCTCGGAATTTTCCGAGGGACAGGGTTCCTCGGAATTTTCCGAGGGACGAGGTTCCTCGGAATTCCGTCGGAATTTTCCGAGGGACAGGGTTCCTCGGAATTCCGTCGGAATATTCCGAGGGAATTCCGAGGAAAAATGAAATTCCGAGGAGTTTTTTCCGAGGACATATTTCCTCGGTATGTCGTCGGAATACGTTTATTCCGACGACATACTGACGATTTTGGCCCTCAGAATGAGCCTGTTTTCTTGTAGTGTTTACTCTGGTATGAGTTCTTATGAAATGAAACCTTTGACCAAAAAAAAAAACTAGACCAACTTTATCGCAATCCACAAAGTCACAAAAGTCCAACAACCCCACCCATTATCTCTATCACTCAACTTTATACCCCACACATAAAAAGTTATCAATCACTACACACCGTTCGATTATCAAAAAGATGAAGTCATTTACCTTCCAGTTGTTTCATCGTACGACTATAACCAGAAGATGCATTAAAAGTGCGCCTTACCGTATATACGATTAAATCATTGGGGCACAGAATTAGAAAGACAAAAGTAAAAGTACCATAAAAGGTCTCTTTGTTTTGGTTTCTTGTACTTTATGTCTTATCAAATCTCTCTTTTAAACCAAGTGGTCTTGGTTTAAAAGGACTTGAAAGAGAAAACTCAATATCTGCAATTTGATTTCTGTTGGCAGCTATTGATTTAACATGCTCTTTCAGTACCCACAGAATAGTCGTGATTTAACATGTTTTGTTGGAACCTATAGAATAGTTGGTTGTTGATAGTCACTGGACACTGTGGATAACCAAAAAAAAAAAATCTCTCTTCTACAAAAACAAAGAGGTCTTCTTGGTAATCGTTCTCCGTCTCCGATCAAGGGTAGTTTCGTCACAACAACACTTTTTTAATATTAAAAAAATTATAGAATTATTCTTAAAGTCTTTCGCTTGAGTAGCAAGCGAGAAAGAAATCTACCTTTTATTTTTCTTTATGGATATGTTCATTTTACTATATTCTCTCGGCTGAGAATATGTCAAAGAAGATACAGATAAAATAAAAAACCACCCGTGAAACCTAATTTAGAACAACCATAGTTTCTCCATCTCTTCATCTGTTCTTCGGTTCAAAGTTTGTGTTTTTATTTCTCCTCCAATAGGTTTTGTAATTTTTAGTTTTTTCTTGAAGATTTTCGATAATGGGTTCAGAGCAAAACGACAGCTTCTCTCCCTCAGAGCCAAAGCTCTGCGTCAATGGATGTGGCTTCTTCGGAACTCCATCAAACATGAACCTCTGCTCCAAGTGCTACCGAGACATCCGAGCCACAGAGGAGCAAGCCGCCTCTGCTAAAGCCGCCGTCGACAAATCTCTAAACCCTAGTAAACCTGAAACCAAACCACCACAACAGAGTCTGGAAACCGCTCTAGAGTCATCATCCTCATCGACGAGCGTTGGAGATTCCTCAGATCCGCCAAGAGCTACGAGATGCTTGAGATGTAACAAGAAAGTGGGCGTTACGGGTTTCAAGTGCAGGTGTGGGAGCACTTTCTGTGGAGCTCACAGGTACCCGGAGATTCATGACTGTGAGTTTGATTTTAAAGCAGCGGCTAGAGAAGCTATTGCTAAGGCCAATCCTGTGGTGAAAGCTGATAAGGTTGATAGGATATGATATTTTAAGAAGCAATCTTTTCAAGTGTTTGGTGTTTGGTTCTTTTCTTGTTATGATTTGATTTGCTCAAGTGTTTCTTAGGACAAAAAATTTAGGATTCTGCTTTTGTGATTTCATGATTTATTGTTCTGTAATAAAAAGTTTGGTCTTAAATTAAAGTTTGATTCATTGGAAGTTGGGGGTTTGTATAGCTTATGGTTTATAAATTGTTGTGTAAATTTGATAGCTATAAAGCTGATGATGTTGTTGTCGAGTGAGCTTGGAGTTTATATGCATATCTTTGCCATACACCTTTGGAGGAGAGAGAGCTTCAGTGTCATGGAAAATAGAGAGGCTTGTCGTCTCAGCAGGAGGCTTCAAGTAATTTGCAGCAGGCATAATACTTCATAGAACTTGGTAGCTAGTGTGTAAAACTGCAGCCGTTTTAGTGTCTCTGCAATTACATACACTTCAGGCCCCTCTGCTGAGCAACTGTTATGGCAGCTCAAGTCTAGCCCTGAAAAGGAATCTGCTTTCAATCACTCTGTATCGTCACCAGTTTGTTGCAAAGCTTGTGATCGAAAACTGTAAACATGCATGAATTAAACTGATCCACAGCTACCAGTTGTATCAGATTAATGAGACAGCCTGGAGTGACAACAAGACAAGCCAAACCCTGGAACATCTTTAACACAACCACTTGAGAGCAGATGTAGCAGTCTCATAGACACATGATAGAACAAAAGAAATAGGAACATCATAACTGTCTCATGTTTGTTGCTAAGACATAAAGTGGATGTAGTCTTAGTTTCTGCACTTTTTTGTCCTTCCCAAGTTCCTCACTGAACAAAAGTATCTCCTTGGATAAAACTTAAGCAACACCGACTTAGAATACTTTCCGTGCTGTTTCTGCTATCGTACTTGATGCTTTCTAAGAGATAATGTATAAAACACCTGATGGTTTATAAGGCTGCAGCTTACCCCATCTGAGGTCCAAAGTTTTGTGAGTTCATATCCCTGAAACAGGGCCTTGCTATGGAGAATGGTCCCTTTGGTGTATTGATTCTGTCATTATATCTGTGTGTAGGAGGAAAAGCTAAAGGTATCAGAATGATTACATGGAATCTATAAAGAAGCTGGAGGAGAGCTGGTCAAAGAATGAGAAGAAGCTGGCTGCAGAAAGACTTGCACTTAGAAAAAAAAAAGGGTTTGACATTCAAATGGAAATGTAATGTCTCTCCTCATGAATGAAATTTGTCTGACGGTTTCATGTGTGTTTAATCATTCTTGGTAGACACGAAAAAAACATTGAGTAACATAGGTCAGAGAAAACATCTGGTCCTGTAGATTCTTTTATGTCTCAGATCCAAGATCCTGGGAATGCTGAGAAACCTCATGTAGCTAGACTATTTGAACAAGGTAATGTATAATGTTTCACACCATCGGTTACTTGTTTTTGGAAGTTTCACTTCATGTTTTAGTATGTTTGTTGTAAGTTTGTGTGTTTGTGGCTGTTGTGTTTCCAGAATGTGAAAATGTATGAGCAATAATGTATCCTAATTAAGAATGCATATAGGGGGCTACTTGTAAAAATATATCTGTCTTTTCTCTTCATGAGCCGGGGTGGTGAATAAAAAATACCCTCCTTGTTCCACCAAACGTGATAGAAACGACTTGTGTAATTGCTTGGAAAAAAAAAGTCACCTCTATTTTTTTTTAATTTCCAACGACTTGACTTTTTCTAGTTTCAGAAGAAAGACAAATAAAATTCCAGGACGTAAAGTCTAGCTTCCATTACGGGACAAGGGTTTCTCTCATGTTGAAAGAGGTTTTGAATCTCATATCTAACTGAACTTTTGAAGTTGTTGCGGCTGAACTGCCATCTATGAGTTGTGTGGTTGAGGAACGGCCTTTGCCACCTGTAATTTTGGGTCAAGAAACAATGCTAGAAAAGGCCTGGAACCGCCTCATGGATGATGAGACCGGAACTGTGGGTATCTATGGAATGGGCGGAGTAGGAAAAACAACTCTTCTCACACAGATCAACAATAAGTTTCTTGAGGATGTTGATGGTGTCAAGATTGTCATTTGGGTTGTGGTGTCAGGTGATCTACGGGTTGAGAAGATTCAAGATGATATCGCTGAGAAGTTACGCCTTCATGGAGAGGAGTGGGACCGTAAAGAGAAAAGACATAAGGCCTATGCTATACACGCTCGGATGAAGAAAAAGAAATTTGTTTTGTTATTGGATAACATCTGGAGAAAAGTGGATTTAGCTAAAATCGGAGTTCCATTTCCGACAAGGGAGAACGGATGCAAAGTAGTATTCACCACTCGTTCCAGGGAAGTATGTAGCCACATGGGGGTTGATGATCCAATGGAAGTCCAGTGTCTAACAAACAGTGCTGCGTGGGATCTTTTCAAGAAAAAAGTCAGACCACTCACGTTAAAAAGCCACCCAAGCATTCCTGAACAAGCAAGAAAAGTTGCTGAAAAATGTCTTGGCTTACCTTTAGCTCTCAACGTCATTGGCGAGACCATGTCAAGTAAGAGGACTATAGAAGAATGGGATCACGCGGTTCAGTTTTTGAACTCGTATGCTGCAGATTTTGCTGGCATGGATGACCAAATCCTTCCTATTCTCAAGTATAGCTATGACGACTTGAATGGTGAACAGATCAAGTCATGCTTCAAATATTGCTCTCTTTTTCCTGAAGATTGTTTGATAGAAAAGGAGAAGTTGATAGACTACTGGATATGTGAGGGATTCATAAGTGAAAACGAAGATAGAGAAAGAAGAGTTAACCAAGGTTATGAGATAATTGGTACCCTTGTCCGTTCATGTTTGCTGGTGGAGGAAGGAAGCAACATATCAAAGGTGAAAATGCATGATGTGGTTCGTGAGACGGCTCTATGGATATCATCTGATCTTGGTAAAAGAAGAGAAAAGTGCATCGTGCGAGCCGGAGTTGGGTTAAGTAAGGTACCGGAAGTAGAGAAGTGGAGTAGTGTGGAAAGAATGTCACTGATGAGGAATAATATTGAAGGGATATCTGGTAGTCCCGAGTGTCCCACACTAACAACTCTATTCCTCCAACAAAACATGCCACTGGTAAGTATCTCAAGTGGATTCTTTAAGCATATGCCAAAACTAGTTGTTTTGGATCTATCTCACAACGATCTTCTTTCTGAATTGCCTGGGGAAATATCAGAGTTAGTCTCCTTAAAATATCTTGATTTGTCAAGAACATGGATATGGGAACTACCTATTGGTCTCTGGAAGTTGAAAAGGCTAATACATTTGTATCTAGAGCGTATGAGGAACCTTGAGAGTATCAATGGGATATCTATATTGTCGTCGAGTTTAAGAACATTAAAATTACTAGGTAGCTATCGACTCGATTTTGATGAAAGCTGGGAGGAGTTGCTTCTCTTGAAACATTTAGAAGTTCTAACCATTGAAATGGGGTCAAATTTGG
Source organism: Moricandia moricandioides (assembly GCA_905132885.1). Lineage (NCBI taxonomy): Eukaryota > Viridiplantae > Streptophyta > Magnoliopsida > Brassicales > Brassicaceae > Moricandia > Moricandia moricandioides. The sequence goes on from CAJHQQ010000293.1 coordinate 101,620, forward strand.
ATATGGAGAAACTGTTTTCCTCACAAATGGGGAGGAGATGTATTCAAAAGACTGTTATCAGAGACATCTTTTACTTTCCGGGCCTCGAAGGTCCTTGCTTCCTAAGTCCCTCATATGTGACTATAAAAAACTGTGGTGGTATAAAGGATTTGACGTGGTTGTTGTTCGCTCCAAGCCTGATAGAGCTACACCTGGTGGATTTAGAGCTTCTAGAAGAGGTAGTGAACAAGGAGAAAGCTAAAAGGATGCAGAAGACCGTACAAGGTATGCTTCCTTTTGGAAAACTAGAAACTCTAGTGATGGCTAACTTGCCTGCGGTGAAGAGTATCTACTGGACTGCTTTGCCATTTCCATGTTTGAGGGAAATGCACATAGAACAATGTCCGAAACTAAGAAAGCTTCCGCTAGATTCTAGAAGTGTAAGTGAAGTTGAAAGGTTTGTCATACAATATGCACCGGAAAATTTGATAGGAAGAGTTGAATGGGAGGACGAAGCCACGAGACTCCGTTTCCTGCCTTCACGCAGAATTGTATATCTCTTCTCCCTCCGTTTTTTTTACTATTTTCATTTTTAAAAACTGAAACCTTTTCTTTGGTTTGGTTTGGTTTGGTTTAGGAAGACAACCCAGGGAGGCATGTTGGTTTCAGATGAACCATCAAATCGAATCTCACTGTTGAAAACCATCAGACCAGCAAGCACATACGTGTTTCAGACATGTTACTCTCCTTGCTTCCTCTCTGTCACTTGATTTGTATCAAACTTCTTTTTTTTTCCTGTGGTGGTTGTGTTTGGAGTGTGAGTGTGGATTGTAATGTATACTAATTAAGTGGGAAGTAACTATTTTTATTTAAAAAGTTTTAATATTTATTTTTACTTTTTGAAATTTTAAAGTTCACTTCCGAAACTCCACTCTATAATTCTAAATCTTAGATCTCACGAGACGAGTTGTTACAGTTACTGCCCGCTTTTTCTTTGTGCCCACTTTGTAGCTCAGCACTAGACTAGAATACTCAGCTCTTAGTCATAGTATATATTTCCAGTTTTAACAAGGTTGACTTGTTTGACATGTGGCCCTATAATCTCAACAGGCACCGCAATGACCTCTTTAGCTATTACAATTGGTCCATCACCGCGACATCACTCATCAGGGGAGACACAAGCATCATAATGTTTGGGCAAAGGGTAACCATATCCGTGTGACCTGGTTCCCAACGTTTGATAGTATATTATTAGTTTACTGCTTGCTAGAATGAAGTTTGGTTCGAAAAATACTATCAAAATTATTAGGATGAACACCTTGAGAAACCATATCTTGGTTATTATTCTTGACAGCTCCATTAACGAACTTTACTTTCACAATCGCAACTTAACTAATATATTATCTTTGACGTTATTTACTCAATACTCACGCCGGCTCAGGCTCGTTCTTGGTTATTATTAACCCCAATCATTCATTGAACCGGACCATTTTCTTTAGGTTTGTAAATCCAGCTCTGGTTAGGCTGCCAACAAGACAAGAAGGCCAGAGACTAGCACAAGTTCCATCTCACCTTCAAGCTTCTGCACTGGCTCCCTTTATATCTTTCTTAGAAAAAGTTTGTAGAAGCCAGAAAATAAGTGGAATCAAATAACATGAAAAATGTGATTTCATACGGTAACAAGAACCAGTGGCTTCAAGATTGTATAAACTCCCAAACATTACATTCCAAAAAGAAACAGATTAACCGAGACCTGCAGTTTCATCTTGGCGAGGAGCGTCTGCTTTGATGCGCGGTGGTCTAACAATCTTATCGATAAGCCCGTACTCCATAGCTTCTTCTGCGTTGAACCTTTTCATTCTGCTCAAATCTTTGAAGATCTGCACAATCATTCATTCATCAAGCATATGCACTCACAAGTTTACTGTTTTGTATGGTTTTTAATATGTCAAAACAACAAAACTAACCCTTTCCGCAGGCTGTCCTGTATTCTTGGCTAGCTCGTTGAAGAGGTAATCTCTGATCCTTGAAAGCTCTTTTGCTTCATTTTGTATATCATCAGCCTGGAGTAGATTCCACCACGTAAGAACAATAACGAAGTTGCATTAACAGTCCACAACTGGAGAGATAAGCGCAGCTTATTTACCTGGCCACGGGCTGCACCAGCTGGTGATGTGAGGGCGATTCTTGACAATGGCATCGCAAACCGTTGACCCTTTCCACATTAACAACAATGATTTACACACATAATAATTCAACTTCCAAGTGAGTCTAGCATATAATTTGGTTTTTAGGATGCATAAATGAGATTACCTTCTCTCCAGCAGCAAGAAGAAAACCAGCAAGGTTATAGGCAAGCCCAACACAATGTGTCCCCACCGGACTTTTCAAGCTCTTCATCGTATCATAAATAGCCAGACTTGGAGTAAGCTGTTCAAAAAGTTACAAATTAATCTTCAAAACATTAGACAAGTGTAAGCAAAGAATGAAAGAGGGAAACTCACATCCCCTCCTGGTCCATTAAGGTACATATAAATCCTCCTCGAGTCATCAAGAGTATCGAGATACAACATAGTTGCTAATATCTGGTTGCTAAACTCTTCATCTATGTTTTGTCCTATGAAGATCACACGCTCTCGATACTGCAACAATATAATCAAAGTAGCACTCTCTTAATTGCCATAAAGAAATGTATACACAAGAATATGTACAAGTTGAATATATACTCACAAGGGCATTCCATATGTCAACCCATTGCCAAGTGCCTTCTTCCCTGTTTCTGTAGGGCACTCTAGGTGTACCTATTGGCATCATCTTTACCCTCGACCTACTCGCTTTCCCAGTCCTGCACAACACAGAAACCACACCACTCAGGCGACTAGAATGAACCCTACTTTCATGTAACTTTCATAATCAACAAGCTACATCTAGTTTTGTACTACAAGTCTTAGCTCACGTTTATAACTTCATTACAGGAACTTTCACCACTAATCAAACATACATTTTGTAAGTATGAACAGCAAAATCCAAGTCTAGAATCAATTCTGCAAATAGAAGAAGGTGGACATTACCCAGATTCCAAACTCTTGTGGATCCTGCCATAGAACTCCTTATTCAAATTCTGATACCCATTTGTCAAAAAGCCTGAAAATTTACAATATAATCAGTTCCCTACCATAAGCACTATGCCAAATTCGATTAAAAACTAAAACTTTACAGCAGATTAAATAGAAAAGGAACGAACTTGCAGATTGAGGCTTCAACCCAGAATAAAGCTTGATGCTACAGCTGCAACAAACCCATTACAAAAAAAAAAATACTCAATCAGATGCAAGTATGTGTAGAGAGACATAACTATGTAAGCTTTAGAGAACCTTGGACTCAGAGAACACTGGTGAAGGGTTGTATTAAACGAGACCGCCATGGCCTTCGTCGTCGAGTGTGTTTTCAGATTGGGTATTATTTTGTTGGAGAGGATGAATGGGTTTATTAAATATCAAATAAATGTATATTGGTTTACTAAACCGGTTGGTCTACATGTGCAATTGTATTTGGTTAAATTAGTTTTTGGTTTCACTTTGGTTTAATGAGACAACAACAAGACTTTGAACTTCCCACTTCTGGTCTGAAAAAAAATGTTTCTAAGCAAGAACAAAAAATACACAAATCTTTCTGCCACTAATCTTACAAACACCAAACTAGTATCAACAACAAACACTCATGTCCACGAGCACGGCGCTGTATCTTTAAGCACGGTGTCAATCAGACAGTAAGAAACCGAAGAAGATGAATGGAGAACGTCTTGTCAATCAGTCCTCGTGATCATCGAGAGCTGAATAAATCATCCTACGAAGACAGAAAGTGTTTTAGCTTGTCTTGATCGATAGTGAAGAAGGCTTAAGGAAAGAGATGTTTTGTTGTTACCAGAAGATTGTGATAAAGAGGTTAAGGATTATGTAAGCAAGCTTAAACAGCCGTTTCTTCTTTTCCCAGTTAAGTAAATTGAATATCTCTGTGACATCTACTAAGTGTTGTCGCTTCGAGTAGCTGAAGAATTAGAGAAACAAAGCAACATCATCACAATGTTGAATGGAGATACTGTAAGTTGTGAAAGAGAGAGACTTACAGTTGGAAGTTGTAGTAGAGATAAGGGAGGCATAGGAGTGACATGAACCAGTGCCCTGTAAAGAGATAGAATACACATAGAACTCCTTGGACAATGAACTCCGGTAACACCACGGAGTTTATCCTCGATGCAGAGTCGTAAGGGTTGATGTAATCAAACTCCAGATCCGCTAAGCAAACAAGCTGCAAAATTAAAAACATTTTTAGCTTCCTCCTAGAACATGTCTTCTCTCTTTATAACACAAACTGTGTTATTAATCAAAGCTTATCAAAATGCAATGTTCAGTTTGCTTGTTTATCAATCTCAGTGTGACTCCTCTAAACTCAGAAACACATTACAAGATAGACTCCATTACGACGAGTCAATACAACTAATAACATGACCCCTAACGTTTCAAAAGTTGAAACTTTCCCAATAATAATCATGTGGGCAAGCACAAAGCCTCTAACTTTTCTTTCCTCATTCCGTAATCTAAACAACTTTAGGTTTAGTTTTGTCTAAAATTTGAGAATCGGATCGTATTGGAACCTGAAAGACGATGATTCCGACAAGAGCGATGAGGAAGAAGAAGGATATAAGCCATGTCCAAATATCTCCCATCTTCCTCCGATCTGCTGTTTCTTGTTCTTCTCCCACTAAAGTTCGCTTAGGACAACACGATCGTGGTCGGCGAGATTCGATAGTTCAGTTCGGCTTCGGTTACGAGATTCTGGTCGGAAACAAGAGAATGCACGAGCCTTTCGGTTCTGTTGTTTCCCGGTTCGGCTTCCGGTTGATTTCTTTTGCTCGATCGAAATACCCTCGTTCCATGCCGGTTTAATATATCAATAGGCTTTTATAAGCCCATGGGCCTGTAGAGCTCGGCTTAAACAAATCTTAATAGTTTTTTTTCATTGACAAATTATATATACGGTGAGTCGGTGATTTATAACCAGTTTACAAAAGACCATAACTTTATTACTTCAACAGTTTACAAAAGACCATTCGTTTCAAGAATGTCACTTCATGGAAACGAAGATCCAGATTTCTTATTCCTGTCAGCAGTTACTTTTTGTGGTAAAAGTTACTCATTTAGTTAGAAGCTGCAATCCACAGAAATATTCATCTACCGAAGTAATATATGGCAAATCTACTTTTTTAAGTTTTTATCACAAAATATATTTTAAAGAAAAATAACCTAACTATTTTTTTTCTGAAATTTTTATTTTTTTTTAATTTATTTTTTAATTTTAAATTTAACTTCCAAAACTTTAGTCTATAACTCTAAATTCTAAATCTAGATTTGTTAACCCAAAAAGTATAAATATATACTTACATCATTTAATAAAATATATTTTAATTATTTTTTTAATTAAAATCTATTTTGGTGGCAATTTTTTTTTTAAAATCTATCTTAAAATATTCCTAATGAGATATCTCATTCCATGTAAAAAGTATATATCTATATATCTAAGTCTACTATTGCTACTAAGCATTTACATTTCAAATCTCTTTTTTTTTAAACTAGGCTTAGAAGTGTCTTTTGATCAAATGTTTCACAGCATGATATTTTTCTTACAAAAACAAACTATATTTTTTAATGCATAGATTTTGGGTGGTTGGTATCTAACAGACAAGATCATTCTTTCAAATGTACTATCCATCTTTTAAGATTGGACTGATCTAAATTCTCTGCTAACAAAATTGAAATTCTTCCATCAACATCGGCGGAATATGTATGCTTAGAAGTTAGAATACATGGATCATTCACATATATATAAGCATGCATACATCAGAAAGTGGGAGACAGTTGTGGCATGTGGTTAAAATACGACATTATATATTGACCAATTAAAACGTGACTCCTACTAACCTCCACCTTTTACTTTAATTATTGTTTTAGCTATCTTCATTTTGATTTGTATATTACAATGTTTTTGTTCTAAACACATAAGGTTAAGTTAAGCGATATAACTAGAGATATTTTTACGAAATACTATCGCTTATTTTGAAGACAATATGCCGCTTAGGGCCCCAGTTTCTGAATAATTTGAGTGATGAGAGAACGTTAATAATCAAATTTTATCTAACTTGTTATCTTTGTCCAAGAAAAATAGTGACCAAGATTTGTGATCATGTGTATTTACAAAGTTGAAACTGGCAAAAAATGCTCTTAAAACGTGATTTGTGTAACATTTGATTTTGTTCGCGAAAAATGTTCTGCTATCTTAGTTTGTGAACTTTTATATTTATTGTTCTATATCGTCATATCATATGCCATATGAAGTGTGATTCGTATTAGTATATGTTATACCATCCTTTACAAACAAGATGCCAAAAAACGTAGGAAATGTATAGTGAACGATGACACACCACAAGTGTGATTTTTAATGAACATTGTTTTGAAGAATAAATAACCGCAATGATATTTTTGTGTGTGCTTATGTTCTTTGTTTTCTGTTTTGCAAAATGGAAAAAATGTGAAAGTTGTGAAAAGTACAGAGGCTGTTGTTACTCATGACATGAAAGTTCAAACGGCTAGCGACGGCCGTGGTACTCATGACAATGAACATTCATTCACACATAATCAAATGAAAAACAAAACCAATCAACCAAGTATTATTGTTTTTAAATAAAATACTTAATCCTTCATATTAATCAATTATATTAAGTTTTAATTATAACTATATTATTTATTTTTACCTAATTTTTAACCAATAAAAATGCAATAAACATAATTATTTGTTAAAATTAAAAATTTATAATTATAATTTAATAAAAATACATTGAAAATATATAAAAAAAGGAATCTTTAGAAAACAAAACAATTGATGACAAAAGAACAAAATAATTTTCTAAAATATAATCTTTTTTTTCGTAATAGAGGGCATATGTTTTAGAATATGGTACAAACTTCATTCATTCAACTTCCAAAAGAAAAAAAACTTCCAAAGAAAAAGAATCATTTACTAAGGAATGTCCTTTGGAGTCAAGAACAAAATGGTCAACACAACATACTCTCTCCCCCCCCCCTTAATGTATTTCACACTGTCTACCTAGAAACACAATTAAATTCCCATTTTACCCTCTTTACATGTCCAAAATCTGAACACATCCCACGTAGACAAGAAGACACAAATGGAAACCCCACTCACCATTTTTACTTTTTTAACAAAATTATTAAAAAAAAAAGCTCAAGAGTCTTGTAATTTGTATAAGTAACTAAACTTTGTAAACAGGATTCATCTTTCTCAAAAGTTAGATACTACTTTATTTTGTCAACAAACCCTTTATAGTTTCAAATATAAATATAGCTTAGCTTCTGTACAAATATATTAATGTATATAGTTTACAAAACATGTATAGATTACGAAAATCTAAAATGCATTAAATTAAATTAAAGGTCCCAAACAGTTTCAGTAGGAAAAGGTAAAAAAAACAGTCTACGCGCGTGATAATGACGCTCTAATCATGCGGAAGTGAGAGAGTTTACGAGCCAATGTAACGCTTGGGTACTCGTACGACGTGGGGGCTCTGCTTTCACCTTGTTCCTTTCAAAAAAAAAACGTCCGCTCCACGCGCGTGACTTTCATTCATCACTTGTCTGAACTCTGAAACTCACTTCTTCTCCGCTGTCTCTTTCTTCCAAACTCTCAGACACATTTAGCAAAAAAAGAGCGATCAGTGACATTAGAAGGAACACTAGACCAGTGAAATAATCGCCGGTACGACGAAGAAGATAACTGTCTTCCGACAACATCTCCCGCTTAAAAACTCTTTTTAAGACAGAAACAAGAAAACAAAACAAAACAAAACACAAAACGCTTCTTTTCTCTCAAAACCCACCTCGAAAGTTCCGATCTTTTGTTACTTCACAATGTCGACGACGAACGATCCACCGGAAACGGCGATCGATGGGTTAACGAGTGACGAGCTGACGGCGAAGGCTTTGAATAAGAGATACGAAGGGTTACTAACGGTGAGGACCAAAGCAGTGAAAGGCAAAGGCGCGTGGTACTGGACTCATCTCGAACCAATCCTCGTACGCAACACCGACACTAATCTCCCTAAAGCCGTGAAACTCCGATGCTCCTTATGCGACGCCGTTTTCTCCGCCTCTAACCCTTCACGCACCGCCTCCGAGCATCTCAAACGCGGCACGTGTCCCAACTTCAGCCCTTCTCCTTCCACCTCCTCCTCTTCTTCTCCTTCTCATCATCACCGGAAACGTAGCTCCTCCGGCGCGGTTCCTTCTCGTCTCAACCACGTGACGCCGATAACCGTCGTCGATCCTTCGAGGTTCTGCGTTGAGTACTCTGTTCCTCCTCCGCCGCATCCGCCGCAGCATTTGATGCTCTCCGGCGGTAAAGACGATTTGGGTCCGTTGGCTATGCTTGAAGACAGTGTGAAGAAGCTCAAGAGTCCCAAACCGTCGCACACGCCGTCTCTTACGAGATCGGAGATAGACTCAGCTTTGAGCTCTCTCTCCGACTGGGTTTTCGAATCTTGCGGCTCTGTTTCTCTCTCGGGTCTGGAGCATCCAAAGTTTCGAGCTTTTTTAACCCAAGTCGGTTTACCTATCATCTCCAAGAGAGACTTCGCCACGACAAGACTCGACGTGAAGTACGAGGAGGCGAGAGCAGAGTCTGAATCAAGAATCCGAGACGCCATGTTCCTCCAAATCTCATCGGACGGGTGGAAGTCCGGAGAGAGTCTGGTGAACCTGATCGTGAATTTACCAAACGGGACGAGTTTGTACAGAAGGGCGGTTCCGGTGAACGGAGCGGTGCCGTCGAACTACGCGGAGGAGGTCTTGTTGGAGACTGTGAAGGGTATTTGTGGAAATTCACCTCAGAGGTGTGTTGGGATAGTTTCTGACAAGTTTAAGACCAAAGCTTTAAGGAGTCTTGAGAGCCAGCATCAGTGGATGGTGAACCTGTCTTGTCAGTTCCAAGGGCTAAACAGTCTGATCAAAGACTTTTTAAAAGAGCTGCCTTTATTCAAATCCGTGTCACAAAACTGTGTGAGACTGGCTAAGTTCATCAACAACACGGCGCAGATACGTAACGCACACTGTAAGTATCATGTACAAGAACACGGCGAATCGATAATGCTTCGGTTGCCTTTACATTGTAGTAGTAGCGAGCCATTGGTTAGTCTTCTTGAGGATGTGTTGAGTTCCGCAAGAGCAATTCAGATGGTAATGCATGATGATGCGTGTAAGGCTGTTTTAATAGAGGATCATGTGGCTAGAGAGGTTAGAGAGATGGTTGGAGACCAAGGGTTTTGGAACGAGGTAGAGGCGGTTCACACTTTGATCAGGCTTGTCAAAGAGATGGCTCGGAGAATAGAGGAAGAGAAGCTGCTTGTTGGGCAATGTCTGCCTTTATGGGACGAGCTAAGAGCTAAGATTAAAGATTGGGACTCTAGGTTTAACGTAGGGGAAGGACTTGTTGAGAAACTTGTTGAGAGAAGATTCAAGAAGAGTTATCACCCAGCTTGGGCTGCAGCATTTATACTAGACCCTCTGTACTTGATAAGAGATAACACCGGGAAGTATCTTCCTCCGTTCAAGTGTTTATCTCCGGAGCAAGAGAAAGATGTGGATAAGTTGATAACAAGGCTTGTGTCTAGAGAAGAGGCACACATTGCATTGATGGAACTTATGAAATGGAGAACAGAAGGGCTTGATCCAATGTATGCAAGGGCGGTTCAGATGAAAGAGCGTGACCCGGTCTCTGGTAAGATGAGGATAGCTAATCCTCAAAGCAGTAGACTTGTTTGGGAGACCTATCTTAGTGAGTTCAGGTCACTAGGGAAAGTTGCTGTAAGGCTCATTTTCCTCCATGCAACTACTTGTGGGTTCAAATGCAATTCATCTCTTTTGAAATGGGTGAACTCGCACGGGCGGTCACATGCAGCCCTAGATAGAGCTCAGAAGCTGATCTTTATATCAGCCAATTCGAAATTCGAGAGAAGAGATTTCTCAAATGAGGAGGATAGGGATGCAGAGCTGCTTGCTATGGCTAATGGGGATGACAATTTGCTTAATGATGTTCTTGTTGATACATCCTCTGTGTGAGTTTTGAGATTGACATTTTGTAGGGTTATTTGGATTCTTTTCTTTCATTACTATTACCCCTTACTATATCATTAATATTCAATTTGTACTTGATTCCTTTAGAAGTTGAGAAAGAGATGGATCCTCCATATGTGATTTGAGTATTTGTATTTCTTTAGCATATATATAATAACCATAATATTTCAGTTACTTCAAATTTGCAAAAGTTCTAGTCTTGTGATCCCTACAAAGTTTCATCATTTCACTTAAGCATAGATTGGTGTTAGTACTCTATGTTCAATGAAACATGTTGTAACTTTCATTTCCCTTGTCATAACCATGGACTTACATCGGTTAGAAGTTAGAAACTCTAATAAATGACAGCTTTGGCTTCTTCTTGTGTTGGTACAAAGTGTAATGATCCCTCTTGCTTTTTCATAGAAATACATATTCTTAATCATGACTTAAAACAAGTATGTCTTTACTTTTCGAGAAAATAACTTAAACTTTTGAAAGTTTAATGTTCTTTCTTCGTGATAACGTTTGTTGATGGCAATGTTCATACTTTGCCATCTCGAGTAGCTGAAGAACAAAACATGATTAGCGTGTAATGGTTTTCATTTCAGCCGTGATTACGATTACAGTTATGCAACTATGTATATATCTAAGTTACTATCATTCTATTTTCTAATTATTTTTGTGGGAGGTTATTGCATCGAAATCATAGTTTTAATGATTTTGTAGACAAGTTCATTCTGAAGCAGTGAGAAGTAAAATTTGTCAAATTACAAATGTTGAAGAACGCTTCTTAAACCTTACACCGTTAACTCATAAACATTTGTTGATGTTTCTAACCCTATTTAATGTTTATGGATGAAGCTACTTATTACAAGTCTTGTTATGTATACTCCCTCTGTTTCATCATAAATGTCACTTTAGGTTTTTGCACACGGATTAAGAAAATAATTAATTTTGCATATTTTCAATATAAAAACACAATTACCTATACACCTAACCATATTTCAACCAATAAAAAAATAAACTGCAGCATAAAATTAATAAATTTTGCATCGAAAGTTGAAAACGACACTTATTTTGTAACAAAAAAACTTGTCTAAAATGACACTTAATATGAAACGGAGGGAGTATATTTTTACTAGCAATTGTGTGATTTAAAGTTAATTACCCATTATTTCTACAGCCATGAATAGTTAAAAAGGTAGATATCTTTCCTCTTTATGTCTACGAGCCAATGGTATGTACTTTGTGGGGTATTTTTTTGAAAAGAAACATCTGTAACCCATGATTTATATTCTTGTAAATCATAACTTTATCAATAGTACCATTATTTGAAATCTAGTGGCAAGATTTCATAAATGGACTGACCGGACAGCTAACGTAAAATTACACAAATTAAGTAAAAACAGTGAAATCAGTGAAAAAGCAAACAATTATTTAGAGATATAGTAAAGAGAAATACAATGATTTAGATGCTATTTTCCCATTTAAGCTATAGACAAATAGATAAGTCAAGTACCTCTTTTTTTTACACACACACACATGCATGCATACATACATATGTATGAATTTATTTACTACATTGAATCAAAAGTACTTTTATATTGTGTAACTTTTTTCATATTAATGCTTATTAACTCATCAATTTGAAAGTTGTATCTATAGGCGCTATTCATTGAATGGAATACAAGTATTAATTTGAACTATTTAACAAGGAACCCAAAAGGTAGAAATCAATAATTATATTTATACCCCACAAATAGTAAAGTATACTACTTTTGTCCTTGTATATAACTTTGAACTTTATAGCAGGCATTAGATTCACCTCAACCAGCTCATAGAACAATTAATCTCAAGAATATGAAAACATAAATGTAGGCAATTATCAAAAACAAAGTTTAGAATAAAAATATTGGATATTACAAAAAAAAAAGAATTCAAAATATTGGCTATCACTTTTTCTGCAAGCACATTTCAAAGAAAATTGGAAGATATAGGCACTAGCTCGCAGCTCAGTTATGGATCCATACCAAATTAGTTTACTTTCAGTATAAAATAATTTCTTAAGACAATATAATTTTTTATATAAACAAAGAAAAAACGGATATTTTAATTGTTTAGTGAAAGGAAATAGTTGTTGTAATTATGTAATCATGTGATTACAACTTAAGCAAAGTTATCGTAATTATTGGTTTGGTATTTTCACCATTTTGGTGGTGAGGCAGATTTTTCTGTCGGCAATGCTGACTTCTCACCAAATCTCTACCAAATTACATGAATATGTACATGTATTTGTTTTTCTTTTTGTGTTAAAAGGTTTTTAGAAAGAAAAAAAGCTAAAAGAGTAAAGAACACGAAGAAATAAGTTAAATGATTTGCCAGAGGACAATACATTATTAATTCATTATAAGCAGTATACAAATCTAAAGTTATTTCTCCCTTTAACCAAATAAAGTTAAATACAATACAAAACGTTTTACATGAATTTTTTACGTTTAGACTTTTTAGTGCAAATGTAGATAGCCGACTATATATACACAATTTTTAGTGGAAGAAACCCACATTTCCGTTTATAAAAAATGTAGATAGCCAATTATATATACAATTTTTTTTGAAAAGGAGATTTGTATATATACTGCATATTGGATTTTTAAGTGTACTACTTGGCTATTATTTATCCTCAAGAGTTTACCTTGATTTGATGGTTGAAACAATATTTTGAAGAACAAATATTTTGGTTAGTTGATTTCATGAGCATACACATAGCAAGATCAGTGGCTCGTTTTAACATTTTATCAAAAACAAATATTAATAGCTCGACCGGAGATCAGAGTCGGGTTTGACTCTACTTTATAGGGTTCCATTTTTAAAAAAAATATTATATATATATAAAGTGTATATTTAACACAAAAATTGATATAAAAATTAGTGTATGAAAAAACGATAACAATGTATTTTATTACTTTTTAGAATATTGATAATTTTGAAAACATAATTCTCTTTTTATATTATAGATAAAAAATTATAAATAGTTTTTGTTAATTTATACAAATTTTTATTTTGAATAGTGCCTCAGAAAACACATGACCGACTCTGTCCGAGATCATTACGTTCGTGTGCGCGCGGCTGCAGCATTGGTTTTTCAGTAACGCACACTGCCTTTGATATTCCATTACTGCATAGTTTATGACTTACGTGTACATCATGCCGGAAAGATAGTCTCAAAAAAATAAAGATTAAAAAAATGAAAAATATTTAAAAATAGACTGAAATTTTTTTTGTACCAAAATAATTTTTTTTTTAAAATAACCAAAATAAATTTTGTTAAAGAGTATAAATATGCATGTATATCTCTTGGATTAATTAGTATAGATTTAGTGTTTAGAGTTATGGGATGAAATTTTGGAGATAAAATTTAAAAGATTAAAAATTTTAAATAAAAATATCTATTTAATTATTTTTTTCTTTAAAGTTTATTTTTATTACTAAAACTTAAAAAAAAAAACATTTGAGAGCAAAAATAATTGCTATGAAAAGAAACTACGTCGTTGCACTGACAAAACTCTGAATTATTTCCTCGTGTTGTCTGGCACGTGCTGTTTAACTGTCTCTTACTTGGCGCTTCGGTAGATAGATCTCCGTAGTTTATGACGTAATAGTTCCCCCACGAGTGACATCATCTGTTTTTTTTTTTTGATATATGCAACAAAAAAAAATCCCAACGAGAGCGATAGGACTTTCCCAATGTGACACTGATACATTTTATTAGTTTTCGAGATTTACCACATTTTGCAGGTTGTGTTATTACCTTTACTACCTGTTTCCAGAATATTTTATCTAGTTGTTTTCAATGTTCATGAAATCGTTAGGCGTTAACTAGGCTTGTGAATATTTTGATAACTTAGTTGTATTCAATGTTCTTGAACTTGGTTGTTTTAATATCTTTTCTTTTTAATATCATATGTTTAATAAGTGCGTTATTAGAGTATGCATGCATGCATTTTGGTAGAAATAATTTTCAAGAAATCCCATTAAGATTTAAGCATTGGGATTGATTGTATTGTGACCAAGCAAATAACTAGCCTAGTGGTGATCTCTTAGAGCTTAATGTGTATCCACATCATTTTAGCATTATTACTATTTAACCGGTTTGAATTTAGATTTCGATCTAAATAGTTAATATAGTGGATCATATTAAACATCTGGTGGCATTAATTAAAAGATATTCTAAATTCAGATCAAGCAGTGTGATACGCTTTTGGGTTAGTTCATTTTATACCATTAAATCTGTTTTTCTCCTGGTCGGATCAACCGATATGGCTTATCAAAAAATAATTACATTATGTGAAAATGAAAATCTTAAAACAATCCGAATTCAACTCTTTACAAAAATCTTAAATTAAATAAAAGTATATGGTTAAACTTTCGCGAGACAATAAAATGAATGATGACAACCATATTTAGGGCGCGAAAACATCATTTTAGTTTTGAATTATTATAAGCAAAGAATTTTTCTAGAGAAAATCAGTATTTTCTCCACATATATTGCAGTAAAAAAATAAAAATAATAATAATAACCTTAGGGCAAACACCTACGCTAAAACACTATCCCAATGTTTGCTTCTATTTTACACTATCTCGAGACGAGAACCAACTGTCTCTAACAAACTAATTCGAATTAAAATGTGAAGGAGAACCTACCTGTATTATTCCCTTGAGTTAGTCAGTATTAGGGTTAATTTATTTCGAACAGCAAAATACCTACTTCCATTTTCTTGTAATATCGTTGTTATCTTTTTGTTTGCCATGCATAATTTTTTTTATTAACTGGTATAGGTTTCACTTTTTGGTGATGTATCGTTAAATGGTCGATCAGTGATGAATTTTATTAATTAAGTTTAAGTTAATTGAACTTTAAATTAAACTAAGTTTTCAACTGAAATTAAAGATAAGCAATCACCAGTCTTTAGAGAATATAAAGTTTAGAAGATTTTCTTTGTAAATATAAAGTTTATGAAATCTTTTTTTTTTGTCGTCACGATTTTGAAGTTATGATTACAGATTTGTTATTAGCCATAGTTGGTTTCTCATAGTCGTTGATGATAAAGTATATACAACAAAGTCAAACAAATACATATAATCTACTCCCTCCGTTCCAAAATATTTGATATTTTAAGATAGTGCACAACTATTAAAAAATTGTTTTTCATCTTAAAATATTATTAAAATTTTAATTATAAATTATTTAACTAATTAAAAAATAAACTACAATAAATTATAGATTGCACAGTTTTTGATAAAGTTAAAAGTTTCATTAAAATATGAAAATATCATCTATTTTGAAATATAAAAAACTTTTTTAAACATCATCTATTTTAAAACGAAAAGAATATCATTTTAATTCTTTAGCTATCAGATTTTTCCGTCTTATAAAGTTGAAATCAGGTATGTAAGACAATGATTCTGTGCAGTGCTGGTCTGCTAAACATATCTGTCACTAGGTCTGAAAATAATTTAACCCACCCAACCCATGTGTTTAGTTATTTAACTATAACTAGCATTTGATCCGCGCGCCCGCACGAGTGTTATTTTTGTGAATGTCTAATATTTTAAGCAATTTATTTGATATAATTGTATATATGACTTGAACTTAATATTCAATATCCGTTAGCCGATTCAGGATTTTATCCTTTTCAAAAAACGGATATTCATGGATCATGATAATAATTTTATGGATTCGATTGATCCAATTATAAATTTGGATAACAAAATTTTAAGTCTGGATATTCAGATCCAGATATTAAATATTTAAAATTTAGTTATAGTTATATATGTATATTATATATTTTTTTATATAAAATAACTAAAATTTTAATTTTATTAAATTTTAATGATTCTTAAGCTTTTTAAATAATAATTTTAAATATACTAAACAGATGGTTAGTAGTTAGTTTTTAATTTATTTTAAATTAAAAAAACAGGTTCGGATGTCTGCGTGTATTTGGATTTTAGTATGAATATCCTAACCCCAAATATCCGAATCCGGATAACAATTTTACGAATCCGACAAATGCATATCTGAATCCGTATATCCTAAAATACCCTAGATATTTGATGTCTTAGACATAATTGTATATATGTATTATATGGTGATTAATTTTTTTTAATTTATAAATTACATTAGTTATTCTTATTAGATATATATCTTACAAATGATAATACATTGTATTTGTTTGTATATATAACCATTTATAATAAATATTAGTATGTATTTTAGTCACTAAATTTTTATGGAAAGTTATATGATTTTGTTATTGTAAATGAATAAATTCAGATTATAATAAAAAATATTAACATTATTATATTTTTTTAGTTCAAATATAGTTGGTAGCTTATATGAATATGAATAAAAAAACTAATTTAATACTATATATATATATATATATAATTTTGTTTTTATTATAAATTTTTGAATAATACATATTCATTTTTTTATGAAGTATTTAATTTTAATGACAAAGATTGTTAATGGACTTAGCCCAAATTTATTTTTTTCTTATTAAGAATTAGTGTTTGGATGCATAGATAATATGAGTGGCATTGAATGATAATTATTTAGGGAATGTTAGGGTTAAGTATTAAATGTACTTTAGTTTTAATAGTTTAGATGTAAGATATACTCGAAAATATCTCAGTTTCATGAGCCGATAATTCCATGAGGCAAGCTGAATGAATTTAGTCATTTATGTTAAAGCTGTATGGTTGATTGCATTTTAAAAATCAAAACTTGGTAGAGCTAATGTCATAACAAAACTTTAACTGTATCGAATCCTAGATCGTATCATTATGCTTCGATACACTATGTGTTAAAAATATATTATATGGAAAGTGCGGTCATTATTCCTCATGATACGATCGAAATGAAAATTTAAAATGTGTATCAAAGCATAATGATAAAAGAGAAGGTATGTCTCTAATCATGCATTGAATAGGTTAATATATGAGTAACCCTAGATAAGCACGACCTAGCATGTGAAGGAATAATTTGATCTTGGTTTCTTTTATTTAAAAGGAAATGATAAACCACGACTATATAGGTAAATACATTTTTTTTGTCATCATTAATCATTTAGTCAGCACACATCATATGAGTTTTGATTCGTAAAAAGACTTGCACGTTTATCTCCTTCGTAATTTGCACAATTTAATATTACTACAATTGCTTAGCCATATGATGGTTGTGTATATATCTAGTATAATCTAATGATTAATTTTATACTATATAAAATAGTCAATACATGAATACTAGAAAAATATTTTGTAACCATAAGATTTAATATTGAAATCCAGACTAAATTTTAGAACTGATGGTAAGATCGATAAGGCAGCCTTGATAACATTGTTTTTTTAATCGAACACCACACTAGTTGATGCCCAAAGCTTCGGAACATATTTTCGGTTTGTAGAGAGGCTATTGACAGAGAAAGATGTCATGATTTCGAGTTTTAAGTGTAGAGAAATATGCAGATTAGAGAAAAGAGAATATGATGAAGAAGAAGTATTCTTATTACTATGAAGGGGAGTTTTTTTATTTAGTGTATTTTTGGATAAGAATTAATTATTTGGGTATCACCTTTCAAATTTATCTTAGACAATAATTACTAAACCCTAATCCAAAATGTTGAGATATTTTTGTTCGAGTGTATTATTAACAAGTTGTAACTAAATTAGGGTATTTTAAACAGTTTTTTCTACTATGAACTAGTTCAACTAGAACTACTTATAATAGAAATCTAGTAAACAAAGTTATGATTCAAAATGGCTTCTGGTGTCAGTAACAGAGAAGAATATTTATATCTCTTATGTCAAAGAGTTTGGTGTCAGTAAAAAGAAGAGGAAAGCTGAAGAACAGTTCACCAGAGACTACATTGAAGCAAAAGCTAAATATTTAAAAAAAAACTAGATGACTTTTCCACAGTATCCCGGAATGACATCATTTAAATATTACATACAGTGTTTTGTATATATTTAAATTTATAATAATTTTAATAAATTAAATTTGTTGATCAAAATCAAAAGAGAGTTTGTGAATATAATGGAGGAATAATATTAAATTTTATTACATTATATTAATCATCCTAACACATGTGTCTCATAAGTATTAAAAAAATATTAAATAAACTATAA
Source organism: Moricandia moricandioides (assembly GCA_905132885.1). NCBI lineage: Eukaryota > Viridiplantae > Streptophyta > Magnoliopsida > Brassicales > Brassicaceae > Moricandia > Moricandia moricandioides. The sequence continues at coordinate 119,970 of CAJHQQ010000293.1, forward strand.
TGTCAAATCAAAAAAATAATAAGCTTGAAAGGATTTTATTATTATTAATGATCAGATCAAGGTAAATATTTAGAATTCTATCATAATCTTTATTTCCATTTATTTTATAAGGTTCAAATAATATTATCAATTTAAATTGATAATTCATTAATCAAATCATAATAAATAAATATGACAAGTAAATTCACCTCTCAGATGATCTGAAAAAGTAGACTATGAGATGGCAAAACAAACAATTTAGGGTAATTTACACAATCAAATTTAACAAGACAATAGCCAAAGATATAGAAGTCAAACTTCATGAGTTGCTTTACATCTTCAGTGGACAAACAATAAGGGTAAACTTACAGTCGTTGTCTCAAAATCCGATTGATTTTTTTATCCATTTTACATGTCTTTTAACTTGGTTACAAATTAGAATGGGTGATATCAAAAGACAAAGACAAGGATTTTGACTTGAGATCTTGATTCTCATATCTGGAGATCGTCTATAGATAGCTCATTTGCAGACAGGAGCTTCAGTTTCTGTGGGACACAAGAAGAGAAATTAGTTCAGTTAAGACGGTGATTTGTAGTTTAACCAAATCTCTGGATGTGAAGTATTGCGTATGGCTTTACCGTTATGAACTGTGGAGGATCATCGAGGCTTGTGGACCCGAGGATTACTTCTCTTTTGAGTTTCGTGGTTAGTTTGTGGCATACTTTTAACTGAAAAAAAAGAAACAAATAAAGAGATCATCATGCATCCTGATTCTATGGTTTGATTATAATTCCCAAAAGTAAGATTGTTTTTTTTTTTTTAGTCTCTTACCTCTGATCTTGTTGCTCCACCAACAATAAACACAAATATTCGCTGTCCCATCTTTCTCAAATCGCTAGACGCATGTCTCAACACCGAATCACTGCAGGAAATGAAAATAGTTTTAAGATTTGAAGTTTATTTTTCGCTTTCTGAAACAATGTGGCCAAGAAGTGGATTCTGCTAATGAACAATGAAGGGCGTGTTTTAACTGAACTTTAGGTTCCATTTCCTTTGCTAACACAAAGTAATGCAAAGAAAGATCCCTGGACTCTTAGTGGGAGGCTTTAAAATCAGTTTACCTTGAGTATCCATCATCTGAACCTCGAGGTTTAGCCCAAGTTGGTGTGCGTCTTGATCTCATGGACTGAGCAGCTTGACCTTGATTACTACTTACTGATGAAGAAAGCGACGTGGATCCGTGGAAACTCGGGCTCGGGTCGTTCATACATGGGAAATCCTCTTTCGGCAATTCTCCTTTGCTAAGCTTCTCGATGAGTTCCTGCAAATATTCCAACACATGAACCTTTTAGGATGCTAAAAATCTTGAGTAATGCTCCATAAGAAGTTCAAGAGCAGTTAACAAAGCAAACCTCAATCATGGGGTAGAAACGAGATAGCTGCCATGCCGCTTCCTCTTGGCGCTCTTTCCTGACAGCTCGTTTCTTCTGCAGCCATTAACAAAGAATGTTTAGGAATATTAACATACATTCAATATAAGATGGAACATTTGGAGAGAAGATGTTACCTTGTGAAGATCAAACTTCAAAGTGAAACCTCCTGGAGCATTCTTTTTAGCATCCACGGCTGAACCAAGTAATCTCATATTGTTTACAGCGCTCATGTCGTCAGATGGGAGTTTTGCCAGCTAGAAACAAGAGCAATAAAGCCTTAGATGGCGTGGATAGGAACCAAACAAAGATCTAAGAAACAGTAATCCCCAAGTTACCTTCATTAGATTTTGACCCTTTTCACCTTCAAACTTTTCAGGGTAAATTGTTGCGAGGATCATAAGCAGGCGTAACTTACCTTCACGACTTGCCTCCTGTACAGGAGTTCGAAAATACATAAAGGTCAACAGCTCAATATTTCATGAAATGTTACAGTAAACCAACCACTATTAACTAGATGCAAACCTCTTGAGTACTCAAATATTTAATCACATCCTTCATCCCAGCATCACCAAAGACAAGGTCTTGTTCAAGTTGTCCAAGCTCCCTAAGTCCCTGCTCTCTGATTATGTCGTTAATTTTTCTAGCAATCTGCAACGATAACAGATGTTACATGAGTTCGAGGCTCAGAGAAAAAAAAGAAAAGCCATCGAAGCAACAAATTTGGACATCTGCAGATAGCTCTTCATATAAAATAAAGTTGAACGTTCTAAAATTTACAGAATACAAACTAGAGGCATATAACATTTGAAGTGGAGGTGGATGCAACAAGAAAAGTCAAGGGGGCGTTGCTCATAACTAAGGAACTACCTCTACATGGAGAGACAACTTGTCAATTTGTTCACTGTATTGTGGCAATGCTTGAACCATCTTCTGCAAATCCCTCGTGGAAAGCTCACCTCCATCTCTAAAAATAAGAGAGGAAGAAAATTATTAAAATGCAGATAACAAAGAAAGTACTTCTCTAATCAAATAAAGTATTCTATGTAGATTAACGCTGAGTTATGTCAGAGTATGATCAAAATGAAAAACAAGAAGTCATACAGATATGGTTCCATCAGTTCAGGGGAAGTGTATATACGCTCTACGGGTCCGTTTACTGCAAAAGTAAAAGTAATACCCACCTCTTACCATGCTGAAGCTGAGCAGCTTTGTTTTTCGATAAGAAATTAGTCATCTTGTCATGTAATCTTTCACTAGCCTGATGGAAAACGCAGGTCAAAAGGATTCACTTATTTCCATTATCAAAGAGAAATATACCTAGGTATAACACTCACATCTGCTATATGTGCATGTCGAAGCTCTAGCCAAATAGGATCGTGTTCCTCCAAGAGCACATCTTTCTTCTCTGGCTGTCCACCTGACTTGCTTGGAATCTAAAAGCTAAAAGAACATCACATGGAGTATCCAGGAAGAGAGCCACCAAAAAATCACAATAACTTATACAGCAAAGAGTTGAACTTACCACGTGTACATATTTGTTACCGTCCATGTTCAGTAAATCATGGCACATAGCATCATACGTCCACTCATGTATAATAGGGGCAATCTAGACATTCAAAACAAGCCAATGCTGCTAATCATATAACACATGTAGAGGAGGAAGCTTGAACACCATAAGTAGATGAATGCAATCTTTGATTAATAAAATAACAAATGAAAGACCCATTAAATGCGAAAACAGTTCTAAACCTGATCTATGGATCTGTCGAGGATGAGCAGCTCACACGTTTCAGTCTGTGGGAAATTTTCAATCGACTGTTTGTGTTTTGCCAGACAATTCCAGATTCCAGCTGCTAGCTTTGTGGGAATTAAATCGCGCATAGTTGTCATTGTCGATGCGTCAAGTGACTTTGCAGCCCGGTATCGTACTGTTGGAAATTCCTGTTAAATCCAAAATGATTCAGAAGAGTCATGCCCTGATAATAGTCATTAATCGTGAGAAAGATGAGTGGTACCCGTAGTGAAGCAAAGACTGTGGCAATTCGAGAAGCCATCACATTTAAGCATGCGTCGCCTTTTCGAGAAGTTTCCTCATCACCGAAAAGATCCTCTAGAGCTCTCTCATGATCAGTGATGAAACCCTGTATTAATTGTTGTTAATGTCATATGCGACCCTCTTTCACATTATTAAACATACAACAATAACATGATACCAGAGGTTGCACTGTATTTCAGACCATATGATGAGAACAATATAAATGCTGATAAACTGCATGAAGACAAGAGATTTGGAATGATCATACCTGGCTATCGATGGCAAAAAACTCCAAGTTCATCTGCAAAATGAAAATCAAATAATAAGTTATCCATATGGATGCTATCATAGCTCTATAACACACACACAAACACTAAAGTAATTAAGTTGAAAAGAAACAATCAGTATACACTAGAAAGTGTTATTTTTCTGCAATATACACCTCTCTCAATGCTCCAATCCGAGGTAATACGCTCGAATCTTTTTTAATGTGACCAACCAGCTCCTTGGAAACCGGTGAACTGAAGAAAACAAATGCCCTTCACAGATGCAGAGGAATAAAGAAAAAAATCAGTGTTTTACAGAAAGTGTCTTCAATATCGACCTGATAACTAAGAGGGAATCATCTCCTTACTTCTTGTACAATGGTGATTTCCCAGACATGTCTGACAAGAACATGATGACGCTGATGATACACCATCAAAAAGTTATATAAGATGAAATAGCAAATGACACATTTTGGCGCAGCTAAGGAACATCAAAGATATATTACTTCTCTTTAGTTGGCTGGATGAAGTAAATAGCATCCATTGAAGGTAGAGGTTGTCTTCGTCTAAAAATGTCTTCAACCACTAGAGAATAGCTTACACCCAATTAATTTATTTCCAAATAAAACATCATATCGAACTAGAGTTCTTATAAAAACACTTCATTCTCACATGAAACTCCTTCTTGTGTGATATCAGCCATTTTGCAGGCATACGACATTATCTTGACAGTAAGTTTGTCCATGATCAGTACCTAAAATCCAACAAGAAAGAAAAAAAGAGAAACTTAGCAGAAAAATAGGTATCCACCTTAAAGCCAATAACATTTATCTGGCCAGCCCACGGTGAAGTACAAGCAAACTTACCTTCCAGGTGGATTTTGAGCTCCCTGTCTTGGCAGATCTAAGCATCTCATACAAGAGTCCTGGGAAATAACAAAACGCAACATATCAGATAAACAGATCCTTAAGAGAAAACAAGCAGTGATAGAAGGCAAAGCCCTGAGGCCCAAGGATGTATAGCATGAACTACACTACCCATAAATCTACAATGTGACTACTGACTAGAATCAAAACCCACGATCCTCTTCTCAAACATATGAATATAGTATACATAATCAATCCTTTCATCATCATCACAGACACACAAAAGTTTCCTTTTTAAAGTTTCCATAAGCACGATTAGGTAAACTACACATCAGCATTTCCCAATGTTCAATTCCGCTACAAGTCTTAGCCAATTGAACTCACGTATTCTCTTCGGGCAAACCAATTATAAAACCGAAAAAAAAATCTAAACTTTATTGTTCTCATGAGCGTAGAACTCAGAATCAAAACGAAACGATACAACTAAAATGGATACTCCACATAACCCGGAACCAGAAACAGATCACGTGAATCCAGAAATTAAATCGACAAGTCAAATCCTAATCAACGAGAGTCAATACAGATTCAATCAAATAAAAAAACAAAATATATAGAGAAGAGGGAGAGAACTCACGTTCACGCGTAATCTGCCGGAAACTCTTGTAGTCGCCGGCCTGAGACGACGAATCGGAATCGGAGTAAGACATAGCTGCGATCTAGAAACTTCTTTACTCCGGTCAAAATCTCCGATCGACGAATCGAACAAAAGATCGACCAGAGACAAAGAGAGAGAGATTGATTTGAAGATCGCGAACGACAAATGACGAGACGAAGACCGATGAAGACAAGCTCTCTTTTTTATTATTTTATTTTTTAATTTTTTTTATCTCCCACCACCACCGTAACTAAATTAAAACTGATTAGCTCGAAAACCGCGGGTGGCTGGTGAGGATAACCGTGTTGACCCGAATCGACGGTTTGAATCGGTATATCAAGACCGGGTCCTTATTAATTAGCGTTTGATCGCGTTTCTTAGAATACTGTGATGGGCTCAAGAAAGGGCCCAATGTAGATTATCATTCTGCTTGTACATATGTGAGGTCGGTGATTATCTTCAACGGTCGGTTCTTAATAAATGCTCTTTTGACCCAATGAATCACTTTTTTTGACTAGTTTCAAGCTCATTCACATGAAAACGCACTTGTGGAATTGTCCACACTCCTTGTTTTGTTTCTGATCCTTATGCATTTAGTTTTACTTCATCACATGATACCTTATCTCTAACAACAAGAACAAAATTGTGAAAGAAAGTAAAGAAACCAAGCAAATGCCATTTCACCTTATAAGCAACCTGGTTCTTTCTTTCTTTCAGACAAGAAGGCCACCAATAAAGGCATGAAAAATTGAACTGTTTGTCTCTAATTCAGCATTGTTTTATGTAAATGTTCTAAAGGAGATGTTGGAACTAAATTTTACAAGTCTTTTGGACTGAGTAAAATGTTTTATTTCCTTAATGATGTCTTAAAGATAAATATTTTAGATAGTCTTAAAAAAATTTGTCACAAAAATAGTTTTCAATGAAAAAAATAATTAAAATAAATTTTATTAAAATGTGTAAATATACATTTATACCCGCTAGGTTAACCAATCTAGATTTAAGGTTTCAAATTTTTGGGTGGACTTTTGGAGGTGAAGTTTAAAAATAAAATAAAAATATTAAAAATTTTAAAATAAAAAATCTATTTCAATCATCTTTAAAACTATTTTTGTGACAAAAACTTAAAAATAATTATTTGAGAGAATTGACATTTTTTAAAATTCTACCTTATTTTATTGTTTTTGTTTCGTTATTTTCAATCAGAATTTCAGAATCTTACAAAAAAATATTTTTTGCCATCTACAAGAGAGAGTGAAAATGATGAGATACAAACAAAGATTCACAGTCTTGCTCAATCTTGTAACCAATGTAAGGTTATTCATATTATAACACTGGTTGTTGCTGAGATTCTAAGACAAGTATGATGATACAATAGCATCTATGGAGTCTTATGCACAAAGTGATATACAAGAATTCAAATAAACACACTTGTCACAAACTTTGTCTTAATGTTTACTTTCTAAATACTAAACACATGTTCTTCTCCTGATCTCTGATCAATATGTGTGATCCACCTCCTCTTACTCCTCTCACTCTTCCCTGAGTTCCTAGCCGCCACATGAGCAATCTCTATACCTCCGGTGACCGGAAGAGTCACCGTTCTAACAACTTCCCTCTCTCTTAAAGCCCTTCTCCAGCTAAAACCCGAAGCACCTCTGGAATACCCGTTTCTACAAACCACAACCGCTCCTCTGCTTCCAAACGCAGCGTTTCTCAACGCACCCGCTGCAACTTCCTTGTTCCTCCAGTCCACGACCAAGAAGTCGACCCCTTGTATCTCCTTCATCGCCTTCTCGGGCTCTTCAGCGATGATCGTCTCTGGTAAGTTCAAGGGAGATGAAGATTCTTGCATGGCTTGGAGATAAGCTGACTCTGATCTTGCGTTTTGTACGATGCATATGTGTTTCGCGTTTGCGTGTTGGCTCGCGACGTTTAAGCCGATGCTTGAGGCTATTGCGTCTCCGTATGACCATGTCTCCACGATCAGCTTCGCGTTCCATCCAGCCGCCATCGCTGATATTAGCTCCGCCGCGTCAGGTGTTTCAAGATTCTCGCACTGAAGACAAGAAAGAGATTGTTAAAAGAGCGAATCAAGAACTCAAGAATCATATATATATATGAGACATAGAACGTACGGATTTAACGGTGTCTAAGTAAGCCTTAGATGCAGTCTCTGGAGACCAAACCAACTTCATTTCTTCTTCTTCTTCTTTGTCTTCTTGCTCTCGCTTCTTGGGTTCTTCGTGTTGTTTAGTCTAAGGACTAAGGAGGTTGTCTTTTATAGAAGACTTTGACAAGGAAAGCTCGTTTCGTATTTTTATTGGGTGGAGATTTGGATATGGCCCATGTATTTTAGTTATTATTTCTGATTTAGCCCCAATATTATTGAATTAATCAAGTACATCCACATTTAACTGTTTACTTATCCTTTATTTGAAATAATGTAACTATAAAATCCCAAAACGAACATAGAGAATCCGTCTATGAGTAGCTTACTGAGACAGATATAGTAGTATTATCTTAAAAATTCTTTATAAGGGTGAGATTTTTAAAGTTTGTAATATGTGGAGGGTGATAGGTAATTTTAAAAAGATATTTGTATTGTGTTATAACCCTTTCTAAAGATAGGGTTGTGTTGTTAACAAGATTTAAACTAATTAGTCTATATTTAGTCCAAAACGGTTTGTCCACTGTTGTTTTGGTTAAAAGTAACTAAGTTTTGAATATTTCATTTGGCTGGTATAACATTCTCCAACACTTTATGCTAACCATACTGAGTTGAATTGACTTGCTATTGTAAGATGACCTAACTAAAACCAAAATCACTTGGCACTGGTTGACTATAATGCAATTAGCATGTTCTCCCTTTTAATATGTTGTTTGTGATTACTTAAGTTATTGTGCAGTTGAATGATACTTTAAAGTAGTTTCTTTAAATCATCTCTTCTCAGTTAAATATAATAGATAATGTCTCATTGATAGCTTGATAAGTAGTGCTGGATACTTTTTCCATCTAGTGATATATAGTGGAGATTGTGAAAGATAATGCATAAAATTCAAGTGAATCACATTTCAAAGTACACTAAAGAAAGATAAAGCATAGAACTCAAACATGTGAGTATAATTCAAGTGGGAGGAAGGTGCCTTTTTAAATCACATGATGCTATCATATGCTAATATATACATTGATGGTCACCAATGCATTTAATCTATTGTCTCTGTGCCCCATAGATCCATTGATGGTGACCAATGCGTTTAAGCTATTGTCTTTGTGCCCCATAGATCGAATTATGTGGGACAAATATAAACTTTATATGATTCCTATGTCACTTCGAAAACGACTCTACAGGCTGTTGTTTAAAGAAATATTAGGTCATGTTTATTCCTTTTTACCCCCACTTTCACAAACTTAATCATTTGTTGTGTGGTGGAATTAAATATTTTAAGCAATTGATTTTCCAACACATTTTAACAGTTACTCGTTTAGTTTCTTAATAAATGTCATTTTTCACGGATGTTGAGAAATTTATATAATAGACTAATATATTTCTATTTAATTTATAATTAATTAAATAAAATTATTTAAATAAAAAATTATTAGTTAAAATGATAAAAACTGGATTTAATGTATAAAATTACATTGAAATTATAAAATGATATTTTTTTTTGAAATAAAATTAAAAACCGACACTTATTAGAAAACGAAGAGAATATTTTTCTTCACTTGATCATAAAACTAATAATGGAAAACTTATAAAAACACTAATTATAATACAAATGGCTGAGTCAAATGGCTAAACACACGAGATAGAATCCAAACAAGGGAAACTTACACAAAACACTAGACGTTTTATACCAAACAAGTTTTGACGAGACTAAAAAATTGAAGTTAACAACAATGACCACCAAGAAGTATAGACACGACACTACTGAGTTCAAAAGATGCCCAATACAAGACCACACTCAAGGAAGAAGAAAATCTAATGCTAGAGAAATGGGGTGAATAAAGAGATTGAGATTAACTATCAACAACAATTTAAAAAACACCAGGATCTACCCTTACCCACCTAATCTTCAATTGAGAGTTCAACATCTATGTTAGATGCTCATATGGCGTGGTCGAGCGGTATAGCAGGTTTAGAAAGTACTAATCACTTCGAATTTAAAATCTACCATTCAGATAAACTGCTCACATGTAAAAACAACTTTACATGGTTTGTCACCTTTCTTTCTTTGGGATTAGTCGGGCTTTTCTAGGCCGGTTGCCAATTTTTTTTCTTTTATGTTAGATGATTTGAGAGATGACCTATATAATTGGGCCATGCTTAAATATATTAAATGGGTCACGCTTATATGGGCCTTAAATCTTGATATGCCGTATCGCTACTTCATTCGTCGAAATGATAAAAACGCCACCACATACTACACTTCGATCTCAATTTCGCTGTACAGAAAAAAAAACCAAAGAGCTTATTTTATACAGAGAGAGAAATCCAGACCCGGAATCTAACCCGAAAACCCGGAAAATGGGACTGAGCGACGATCAAGTCTCGTCGATGAAGGAAGCCTTCACGCTCTTCGACACCAACGGCGACGGCAAAATCGCGCCGTCTGAGCTCGGGATCCTCATGCGATCACTCGGCGGAAACCCGACCCAAGCCCAGCTGAAATCCATAACCGCCTCCGAAAACCTAACGGCTCCGTTCGATTTCGACCGGTTTCTCGATCTCATGGCGAAACACCTGAAGACGGAGCCTTTCGATCGCCAGCTCCGCGACGCCTTCAAGGTGCTCGACAAGGAAGGCACTGGGTTCGTTGCCGTGGCGGATCTGAGGCATATTCTGACAAGTATAGGAGAGAAGCTGGAGCCTAACGAGTTCGATGAGTGGATCAAGGAGGTGGATGTTGGATCCGATGGGAAGATCAAGTACGAAGATTTCATTGCCAGGATGGTCGCCAAGTGAGATCTAATCGATAGCCCTTTGCTTAAAGTTTGAATCTTTTTGGAATTAAATTTGTTTGTTGAGTCGAAAGAATTGCCTTGGGATTAGTACTAACTTTGTTGTTCCATTTCTAATGAGAATGTTGTGTGGTGTTGCTTCCTACTTCTATCCCTTTAGTATCAAATTGTGCTTAGTCTCGATTCATGTGTTGGTTTCTTGTTCCACATCATTCATAAGCATTTATCTTATTCAAGTCTTCTCTGTTACCAGGACTGTTGTTTTGGTATCTGTAATGAAAAGCAATAGACTTCGAAATGATTTAAAGGATATTTTGTTTCTTCTTCTTAAGGTTTTTTGTATTCTTCACATAGTGTGGAAGGCTTGAAGCTAATCATGGTGCTGTTGGGTGAATAACATGGAAGTTCCTTATGCCCTGACATTGTAGTTCTTGTTATGGTAATTTCGTTTGTCGTGGCCTTGGTTTTTGACTAGGAGATGCTGGGATGCTTGTTATAGTAGTTCTGTTAAATGGATGGTAAAACTAAACATCTCTGATGCTATCATGCAAGTTTCAAAATTTGATTTGATAGATGCATCATACTCTGTATATTCTTGTGAATTTTCACTTATTGAATTGTCTGAGGTAATCTCTGCAAGTAATATCTCTGATAATAATAATAATAATAATAAACCCCACTTGACACATAAGCAAAATGCTAGCAATAGTAGTATCGCCAATTGCGACGAATCAGTACTCTAACCGTTGAAAGGAAACGACCCGCTGAAAAGAGATTTTAGAAAGGGAACAAGAGGAGAATGAAAAGCAGTTTACCTGATGAACTGTGATGGTCTTTGTTCTGTTAATTTTCTTTCTTGGTTCGTTTTTGGTTTGTAAGTCTACAGTTAAAATGGATACTTCCATGGATCTATTTGCTAAGCAGATAGATCATTGACTTCAAGTTGGCTAGAGTTGGGGTAAGTTAGAGGAACTAGTGCACATTATTTGTCTGATGGATTGTCTCTATGAAGAACTTTGGAGCGTCTTTCATTTAAGAGTGTAATTTTTTCTTGTGATATAAGTTCAGTACCTGAGATCAAGATGACTGCATTTTCTAAGGTTTATGCTCAGCAGTTAATTGTTGATTATTACTCTCTCGATGTTGCTTGCAAAGGCTAATGACAAGCTGCAGATTGAACTTATGACGGCTGCAGACATCTAGTGTATTCACCTTCTAGGGATATAAAATCAACGGTACAATATCTCTAAACCCATTAAACACTTTCATGTTTGTTGAAATGATCCTTCATTCTTTTGCTCTTGTTGTAGATGGTGGAGGAAAACGAAATGAACATGAGTAAACCAACTTCCTCATTTGAACCAGACCAAGGCCATATGGAAAAACATTCATGTTTCCGCAGCTCTTTCGTCAGTTTCACGTTGAGCTATCCACGTTTAGTGCATTTTGGGATTTTTTTTATCTGTGAATTTGCGTGGGTATATTATGTCATTTATGTGAAACGTAGAATAATAGGAAAGAATATGGGGTTGCTTCCAGAAACATGTAATAAAATAAGAATCCTTTCAGATGGAGAAGACTTAAATACTTGGGGTTCTATGGTAGATAAATAAGGATCTGAACTCATGCGCTCATGCAAAGATCTTATTCATATCTTTTCTTTCTTTCAAATATTTGCTGCTTAACTTCTTGTTTTGTTCTGTGATCTCTCTCGTCGGTGCAGCGATGGGAGGTTGTTTCTCTGTCTCATTGTCATGTGATCAAGTGGTGAATCAAGTCACCCAATGGTTATGCGTCAAGGGGAGTTACGTTCATAACCTCCCAGAGAATCTAGCGTCACTCGAGAAAGCCATGGGAATGCTAAAGGCGAAGAGAGATGATGTTCAAGGAAGGGTCAACAGAGAAGAGTTTACAGGGCATCGTCAAAAGCTTGCTCAAGTCCAGGTATGGCTTACGAGTGTCTTTACTATATAAAACAAATATAATAAACTTCTTAATACTAGTAAGCTCGAGCTTGGAAGATTGTGTCTATGTGGTTTTTGCTCTAAAAATATGAAATCCAGCTATGGTTACGGGAAAAAAGTTATCCTGATGTTGAGGGAGGTAGAGAGTCTTATCTCTCAAGGAGAATTTGATATGGTGACTGATGCAACTCCTATAGCTGAGGTTCATGTTCATCAGTCAAACTATGATTATTACTCCTTCTGTTGCTTGCAATTAATTGGTAGAACCAAGTGATGATTTGTCTTTGTGAATAGCTTTTGGAGCGTCTTTCATTTTAATTGTAGGAAAGTTTAAACATGAATTAGTTTCATGCTCTTAAAACTTCAGTCTCGTTATGTTTATTGCAAAAACTCTATACCCCTGAACACTTGCTCCTTAACTTATATTGTGCTTATCTTTTTAAAGTTGTTCTAGATGGTGGATGAAAACGAAATAAACATGGGTTTGTTGTTGTTGGCTATTCTCAAGGGAAACATATGGTTATCCTAGTCCAGAAATTAAAGCAAGGAAATGTTTTCGTTCTGCTCTGATGTTTGATCATTCTTGCTCATCAGTCAATTGTTGATTACATTTGTTATGTTTTCTTTTGCAAGAGCTTATGGCAAAACTGCAGACTGAGCTTTCTGTGGCTACGAGCCATGCTCCTCTAGCCTCTACTCTAAGGGATATTAAATAAACGGTACATAAACTCTAAATCCTTTAAACACTAACATATATGTTGTGATGGTCCTTAGCTATTGTTCTTATCTCATTAAGTTGTCAAGCGTGGTTGAGAAGAACAAGACAAACATGTATACATCTATATGTTGGCACATCTAAGGAGAGAACATATTAAATGCGTGCAGGGGAACCCAGGTTAGCATGATCAAGCTTTTAAAGCAAATAAAGTTTCTCGTTTTTGTCTGACGTTGAATTAATACAAATCATTTCCATTGATTGAAAACTGAACTGAAGTCTTGTCGATGAAGTGATTTAGACTATGTAGTGTCGCAGATAAGTTTCTTTAGCAGAGCTTGTTTGTCAACACTCGCATGGTTTATAACTCTTCTTTGATTTGTTAGTCTCTCCACCAATAAACATTAGTGGTCACTCTTACGGCTTTAGCCGTTGATTCCTGATCTTCCTTGTGACTTCCTAATCCGTATTCTATTCAAATTTTTCAAGAGAATAATATTTTATTGAATTAATAATTTGTCTAATATTTGAGATAGATCTAGGAGACTTGGTTTGTTTTAGGTCTCAGCTTGACTATAATATTTTATGCAATACAAGACTTCGGTCTTGGTCTTCGATCAAGAAAAAAATATCTTAAAAAAACTAGAAAGTGGATTGTTTTATGCAATACAAAATTTCGGTCTTCGGTCAAGAATTTTTTTTTTAAAAAACTAGAAAATGGGTTGTTTTATGTAATTCAAGATCTTGATATTCGGTCAACAAAAAAAATATTTTAAAAAGGCTAGAAAATGAATTGTATATGTAATACAAAACCTCGATTTTCGGTCAGGAAAAATATATATTTAAAAAGAAACTAGAAAGTGGGTTGGTCCATATTATGTAAGAAAGTTATAACACTTAAAAGAAGTGGGTTCAATAATCTTGAGATCTAAGATGGCAAAAACTAGCGCCTTTGGACTTTTGCAGTAATGCCCTTTTTTTTGCTGGAGACAGCATTAATTATTCAACAACCTTGTCTTCTCTTTCTTCTCTTATAATAATTGTCTAGCACCTGTTTCTTTCCTCTCTATCTCTCTCGTCTGTGCAGCGATGGGAGGTTGTTTCTCTGTCTCATTGTCATGTGATCAAGTGGTGAATCAAGTCACCCAATGGTTATGCCTCAAGGGGAGTTACGTTCATAACCTCCCCGAGAATCTAGCGTCACTCGAGAAAGTCATGGGAATGCTAAAGGCGAAGAGAGATGATGTTCAAGGAAGGGTCAACAGAGAAGAGTTTACTGGACATCGTCGAAGGCTTGCTCAAGTCCAGGTATGGCTTAATAGTATCCTCACAATGGAAAACAAATATAATGAGCTTCTTAATACTAGTAAGCTCGAGCTTGGAAGGTTGTGTCTATGTGGTTTTTGCTCTAAAAATATGAAATCCAGCTATAGTTACGGGAAAAAAGTTATCCTGATGTTGGGGGAAGTTGAGAGTGTTATCTCTCAAGGAGAATTTGATGTGGTGAGTGATGCAACTCCTATAGCTGTGGGTGAAGAATTACCTATCCAACCGACTATAGTTGGTCATGAAACAATGTTCGAAATGGTATGGAACCGTCTGATGGAAGATAAAGTCGGGCTTGTGGGTCTGCATGGAATGGGTGGAGTTGGCAAAACCACACTTCTCACGCAGATCAACAATAGGTTTTCTGAAACAGCTGGCGGGTTTGATGTCTTGATATGGGTGGTGGTGTCACAAAATGCAACAGTCCATAAGATTCAAGGGAGCATCGGTGAAAAGCTAGGCTTTAGGGGGAAAGAATGGGACGAGAAAAGCGACATGGGGAGAGCCCATGACATCCACAATGTTCTTAGGAGGAAGAAGTTTGTGTTGTTGTTGGATGATATATGGGAGAAAGTGAATTTAAGTACGATTGGAGTCCCGTATCCGAACAGAGTAAACGGATGCAAAGTAGCATTTACCACCCGCTCTCAAGAAGTATGTGGGCGCATGGGAGTTGATGACCCAATCGAAGTCTGTTGTCTGGACACAGACAAAGCCTGGGATTTGTTCAAAAGGAAAGTCGGGGAGAATACACTGGGAAGGCACCCAGACATTCCCGAGCTCGCAAGGAAAGTCGCAGGGAAATGCCGTGGCCTACCATTGGCACTCAATGTCATCGGTGAAACAATGGCGAGCAAAAGATCAGTACAAGAATGGCGTCTAGCAGTTGATGTGTTGAGTTCATCTGCCACAGAGTTTTCAGGCGTGGAAGATGAGATTCTTTCGATATTGAAGTATAGCTACGATAGTTTGGATGGTGAGATGACCAAGTCATGTTTTCTATATTGCTCTTTGTTTCCTGAAGATGGTTTTATTTATAAGGAGAGATTGATAGAGTACTGGATAGGTGAAGGGTTCATTGATGAGAAGGAAGGTAGAGAGAGGGCAATGAACCAAGGTTATGAGATACTCGGGACCCTTGTCCGTTCATGTTTGTTGTTGGAGGATGACGGGAGTGAATTATATGTGATAATGCATGATGTGGTGCGGGAGATGGCCATGTGGATAGCTTCGGATTTAGGAAAGAATAAAGAAAGATGTTTCGTACAAGCTGGTGTCGGTATACGTGAAATACCCAAAGTGAAGAACTGGAAAGATGTGAGAAGAATTTCATTGATGGAAAATGGTATTGAAACCATATCTGAAAGCCCCGACTGTCCTGAACTTACAACTCTCATCCTTGGAGAAAACAAACTCGTAGAGATCTCAGATCGATTGTTTCAGTCTATGCCGAAGCTATTGGTTTTAGATTTATCAAAGAATTATCTCAGTGGATTTCGAATGGATATGTCCAATTTGGTTTCCTTGAGATATCTGAACTTTTCAGAGACAGATATATCAGAATTACCATTTGGTATATACCAGTTGAAAATGCTAACACATCTGAATTTGGAAGAGACAGAGTTCCTTGAGAGTTTAGATGGGATATCAGAATTGACAAGCTTGAGGACACTGAAACTACTAGGTTCCAAAGTGTTCTTAGATATGAGCCTAATGAAGGAGCTGCGGCTCTTAGAACATTTAGAGTTTATAAGCGCAACTATCTCGTCAAGTACTTTGGTTAGGGAGAAATTGTTCGATGACCCCAGAATGGGAGGATGCATCCAAAAAGTTCATATTGAGGAGCATGGGGAAGAAGAGTCAGTAAAAGTAATGGTTTTGCCAGCTTTGGATGGTCTATGTGACATCACCATACGGAGTTGTAGAATGTTGGAGGAGATAAAGATAGAGAAGACACCATGGAACAAAAGCCTGACAAGTCCATGCTTTTCAAAACTCACTATTGTAAACATACTAAATTGTAATGGTCTAAAGGATTTGACATGGCTGTTGTTCGCTCCAAACCTTACTTATCTTCAGGTGGTTAACTCAGGGCAACTAGAGGATATAATAAGCAGAGAGAAAGCTGAGAGTGTTTTAGGGAATAATATAATCCCTTTCCAGAAACTAGAAGAGCTTGACTTGTTCATTTTGCCTGAGCTTAAGAGCATATATTGGAATAATCTCCCTTTTCAACGTCTGACACGTCTCTACATACGCTATTGTTCGAAGCTGAGAAAGCTTCCTCTTCATTCGAAAAGCGTCGTCAACGTTGAAAAGTTTGTCATAAGGCACGGTGATAGAGAGTGGTTAGAAAGAGTTGAATGGGAGGACGAAGCTACACGACTCCGTTTCTTACCTTCATGTAAGACTCCGTTTTAAACTATTATTCTGTTTCTCTTACTTTTCTTCTGAAATTGCATTTGCCTACTCTGTTTCATCTACCTCTGTTTCGCTTAAGCTGATGATTATGTCTTCTACATTTGATGGTGTACTCTCGTTTGTCCTAAAATAAATCATCATTTATTCCAAGGTTTACCAAAAACATATTGTCATAATGTTGTCCCAAGCAATAATACTATTATTGTGATAATTCCATTATGGATCTTGTTGCTTGCACTTGTCTGATGAATTGTCTCTTTGAAGAACTTTAGGAGGACCGTCTTTCATTTTCTTGTAGGAAAGTCTAAATGTTTCTTCTTCCAAGGTTGGTGCTCTTAAGCCAATCGTTATGGCCTTGCAAAGCTAATGTATCCAAGCTGTCTTTGCCTGTTGGAAGAATACTTAAAACGAAATAATCAGAGATTTGTTGTTGGCTAATCTCAACGGAAACATATGGTTATCTTAGTCCAGAAAAATAACGCAAGGGAAGTTTCTCGTTCTTCTCTGATGTTGACCATTACTGTCATCAGTCACTTGTTGATTACATTTGTTATGTTTTCTTTTGCAAGAGCTTATGGTAAAAACTGTAAACTGAGCTTATTGTGGCTACGGAATGGCGTAACCAAGCTCTAAACCACCCTTAAACACTTCCATATATGTTGTGATGGTCCCTAGCTATTGTTCTTATCTCATTAAGTTGTCAAGTGTGGTTGAGAAGAAGGAAACAAACAGGTATACATATATATGTTGGCACATCTAAGGAGAACATAGTAAACGCGTACAGGGGAGAACTTATTATTGAACTGAACTGAAGTCTTGTTGATGAAGTGGTTTGGACTGTATAGTTTCGCAAATAAGTTGCTTTAGCAGAGCTTGTTGGTCAACACTGGCATAGTTTATAATTCTACCTACTCCTCTTTCATTTGTTAGTCTCTCCACCAATAAAATTTAGTGGTCACTCTTACGGCTTTAGTCGTTGATTCATAATCTTCCTTGTAACTTCCTAATCCGTATTTTATGCAGATCTTCAAGAGAATAATATTTTGGCTAATATTTTAAGTAGACCTAAGAGTCTTGCTTTTTGTAGGTCTCAGCTTGACTATAAAAAAAATTAATAACCGGGTTGTTATTACTTAATACTTATTAAGAATTATACAATACAGGACCTCAGTTTTCAGTCAGAAAAAAAAATATTTTAAAAAGACTGGCATAGTTGATTTTTTTACTAATTTAAGCAGCGTGTGCAGGTGAAACCATCTTCAGGTTTCTTGTTTAGGAACTCTCTTTCTCACTTTTTTTTGTTCTATTCTCCCTCGTCTGATCAACGATGGGAGGTTTTTTCTCTGTTCCCTTGTCAGGTGATCAAGTATTGAAAGAGGTTTCTCAATTTTCATGCTTCAAAGCGAGTTACATTAATAGTCCTGAGGAGAATATTGCAGCTCTGCAGAGAGACATGGAAGAGCTTAAGGCAAGACAAACTGATGTGTTGAGAAGGGTCGAGAGGGAAGAGGAGAACAGAAGTATGCAACGGCTTGCAGAAGTCAAGGTATGGCTTAAAAATGTTGATAACATCAGTAGGCAAGTCAATTATCTGCTTAGCAGTAGAACTGCTGAACTTGAAAGGTTGTCTCGTAGTGGGTTATGTTCCAATAACTTAAGATCAAACTATGGTTATGTGGAAAGGGTGTCGTTGATGTTGAGAAAGATCAATGATCTCCAATCTAAAGGAGTTTTTGAACTTGTGGCTGAGCCGGTTACTATAACGTCTACAAATGAGAAGAGGCTCTCCAGATCCAGACCGGCTATTGTTGGTCGTGAAGCAATTCTCAAGAGGGCTTTAAGCCGCCTCCTGGGCGGTGGAACCAGGAGTATAGGTTTGTATGGTGTTGGTGGTGTAGGCAAATCAACTATTCTCCGAGAGATCAGCAACAAGATCACTGCCAGATTTGACTTTGTGATATGGGTTGTTGTGTCTCAAGATCTGCGTCTCGAGAAGATTCAAGAAGAGATCGGTAAGAAGCTAGGCTTTCATGGAGAGGAGTGGAACCAAAAAGAGGAGAGCCAGAAGGCCAATGATCTACACAACTTCGTGAAGAAAAAGAGATTCGCACTGTTATTGGATGACGTGTGGACGAAAGTGGACTTAGAAAGGATAGGACTCCCATCACCAACAAAGAAAAACAAATGCAAAATAGCATTCACCACCCGCTCTCGAGAGGTGTGTGTGCAGATGGGGGTTGCTGACCCGATTGAAGTCCAGTGCCTGGCTGAGAATGATGCTTGGAACTTGTTTCAGATGAAAGTTGGAGGACACACGAACCGCTCGAAAATCCAAGATACCGCAAGAAAAGTTGCTGAAAGATGTCATGGTGTACCACTGGCACTGAATGTTCTTGGTGAGACCATGTCTTGCAAGAAGAAGGTGCAAGAATGGAATGATGCACTACACGTTTTGAATTCTTCACCTCCCATAGAGTTTGCTGGAACGGAAGATGAAATTCTCCCGATTCTCAAGTATAGCTATGACAGTTTGAAGGGGGAAAAGTTGAAGTCATGCTTCCAGTACTGCGCTCTGTTCCCTGCAGGTTACATGTTGAGTAAAGATAGTTTGGTAAACTTTTGGGAAGCCGAAGGATTTGTAGGTCAATACGGTGGCAGCATAGCCCATAACCAAGGTTATGAAAATATTCATACACTTGTTCGTGCTGGTTTATTGATGGAGAGTGATGAAAATACCAAGTTTGTTCAAATGCATGATGTGGTTCGTAAAATGGCTTTGTGGTTAGCTTCTAATCTTGGGAAGAATAGAGAAAGATGGGTTGTGCAAGCCGGTGTTTGGTTACGTGAAATGGTACCTGTTAAAGACTGGACCGGGGTAAGAAGGATGTCACTGATGAATAATGAGATTGAAGAGTTATCTGGCAGTCACGAGTGTCATCAACTTACTACTCTCTTTCTCCAACAAAACAGAAACTTGGTGCGCATCTCTGGTGAGTTCTTTCAGTGTATGCCAAAGCTTGTTGTTTTGAATATGTCGTTCAATGAGCTCAAGGAATTGCCAGAGGAGATATCAGGTTTGCTCGCTTTGCGATATCTCAACTTGTCACGGACCAAGATAGAGCGATTGCCAGATGGTTTAGGAAGGTTGAAACGTCTTAAACATCTCAATCTGGAAATGACGAAGAGACTCAAGAGCGTTAATGGGTTATCAGATGTATCAAGTTTAGGGGTATTGAGACTACAAGATTCAAACGTTACGCTGGATGCTAGCACAATAGAGGAGCTGCAACACTTGGAACGACTAGAAAGCTTAAACATAGACATCTCCTCAAGTTCAGCTTTGAAGCAGTTGTTTAGAGCTCAGGAGTTGGCATATAGGATTGAAGAGGTATGTATTAGAGATATTTATGATGTAGAATCGCTTGTTTTGCCAACAACAATGGAGCAACTCCGTAAGATCATTATAAAGAGTTGTGGTGTAGAGGAGATAGAGATTGGGAGGGTATCATACGACACGTTTCTGATAAAGCCAACACTAAGAAACCTCTCAAGTGTGATAATAACTGGCTGCGATGGGCTTAAGGATCTGACTTGGTTGTTGTTTGTTCCAAATCTTGCTCACCTTAAGCTTCAGTGTTTAGATAAGGTAGAAGAAATCATAAGCGAGAAGAAAACGACAGGTGAGCAAAACGCTGGAGGAATCAAGACTCCGTTTGATAAACTTGTAAGACTTGAACTGAGTAACTTACCAATGTTAAAGAGCATCTACAGGAGTCCTCTGCTCTTCCCTTGTCTACAGAAGATTAATGTAGAAAGGTGTCCAACATTGAGAAAGCTTCCACTAAGTTCTGGAAGTTGCGTTGGTGGTGATGAACTTGTCATCATTTACAGCGATGATGAATGGTTAGAAAGGGTTCGCTGGGAAGATAAAGCCACTGAAGAACGTTTCTTGCTTTGCTGTGAAAAGGTATGGAATTTTCCATAACTAACAAACTTCTTTTAGTCTTTTTTTTTTTGTAATTCAACACAAAAAGTTTGTGCTCTTCTTGGCTTGTGTTAGGTCATCATGCACTCCTACCCTGAAGATCTGTGAAGAAATCTGGTTTCTTCTTTGTCTGTGTGTTTGGTTTGTATGTGTGCTTGGTTTGTATATATTGATGTTTTTGTAATGAAGAGTGGGATATTTTGCTTACTCTGCCGATTGTTGAGACTTCAAATGTAATTTGCTTGTGTTTTGGAGACTTAACTGTAATGTATTTTGATTTGCTACGTATCTTGTCTCAGTACATACATTTGTTTGATAGTTTGTCTCTGTGAAAAAACTTTTGGAGCACCGGAGATCAAGGTGACTGCTTTTTTCTGATGCAACCTTGAGGAAATCAAGGTTCAGCCCTGACACGGGTACGGGAACTGGAAACGGGATCGGGAACGGGGACGGAAAACGGCAAAACTAAAAATTTTAGATACGGGTACGGCTTAGGTACGGTAACAAATATATATATATATATATATAATCAGTTAAACATAAAAGCAAAATAAATTTTATATTAGATTGTAATTTAGTTTTTTTTTTATATATTAGAACAAACACAGTAGTTTAGTTAGTCAAACTTCACACTTCTAATTTATATACATAAACCTGTAATAAGCTTATAGTTAGTTTTTCCATTTTGAAAGGTAAAATAGTCATTGACCCTTTATCTTCTCCACACAGAAGATCTTTAACCCTAATCTATGGCCACCCGAAATTTTATTACTTGATTTCTATGTTTCCATCATTTCATTTTAATTGCTTTTAACATGCAAATGATAGATGTAACATTCTTCATCATATTTCGAGCAAATTATCAAGAACATAGCTTAGAAATGTTTTTGAGACGTCTCAGTCAACTCACTGATCCGTTCCCATTTAAGTCTTTGCCGTCCCTGCATTACCTGAGACGAATTGGGGACGTTTCGAGGAGTACCCGTGCCGTACCCGTCCCCTTGCCGAACCCGGTACGCGAGACGGCACCAACCCAACGTACCCGTGCAACCTAGGGTTCATGTTCTTAACTCTTACGACAATCATTGTGTAGTCTCGTTATGTTGATTGCAAAGGCTATGAAAATTTGCAGAATAACCTTATGAAGGCTACAAATAGCGTATCCTAGCTCGGTAATAGCGTATCAACTTACACTTTATATCCAGACTCGCTCTTATATTGAAATGATCCTCAACTTGCACTTTTTTAGTTACTTTCATTCAGGTTCAGGACACCACACATGAACTTTAAATTGGTATGTTCTCTCCCTTTTACCACTGTCTCTTGTGTGTTGTCATCCCTAGGATGCTTAATTTTGAATCATGTATAGTAGATAAGATGCTTAATATTTTTTTGGCTAAACGTGAAACTTTTTTCGTGAAGAAGATCTGTGCTTTGTTCCTCAGTTATCAATCTTCCAGTGGTTCTGACATTTATAAATGTTTCTGTGCTAAGTACTATATAACTGGGTTGTTCCATATTATGTAAGAAAGTGGCTAACACTTCTGAAGGAGTAGGCTTAATAATCTTGATATCTATGATGGATACAGTAGCACCTTTGGACTTTTGCAATAATTCTCTTTGCTTTCCGGAGACACCATTAAGTATTCAACAACCTTATCTTTTTTGTTTGGTCTTAAAGTTTTAAGACCACAACAACAAAACCTTATCTTCTGTTTCCTTCCCTTCTACTAATTACGTCTCCGTTAATTTGGTTTATCAGTTTAGGGTCTTAATAGATGCTGAGGAGATCGAATTCGAGTTGGCAAAAGCTGGAGTAGAGTTACTGGGACTGCGTGCACACCACTTGTCTGATGAATTGTCTCTATGAACAACTTTACAAAGCCACCCCTTTTTTCTCTCAGGTGATTCATTTTGTTGTAGGAAAGTGTAATTATTTGTTTGTGAATTTTCTTTCTAAGGTTCATGTTCATCAGTGAATCTGTGATTATTACTCTCCTTCTGTTGCTTGCAATCAATTGGTAGAACCAAGTGATGAATTATCTTTGTGAATAGCTTTTGGAGCGCCTTTCATTTTAATTGTAGGAAAGTTTAAACATGAATTAGTTTCATGCTCTTAAAACTTCAGTCTCGTTATGTTTATTGCAAAAACTCTATACCCCTGAACACTTGCTCCTTAACTTGTATTGTGCTTATCTTTTTAAAGTTGTTGTAGATGGTGGATGAAAACGAAATAAACATGGGCTTTTTGTTGTTGGCTACTCTCAATGGAAACATATGGTTATCCTAGTCTAGAAATTAAAGCAAGGAAATGTTTTTGTTCTGCTCTGATGTTTGATCATTCTTGCTCATCAGTCAATTGTTGATTACATTTGTTATGTTTTCTTTTGCAAGAGCTTATGGCAAAACTGCAGACTGAGCTTCCTCTGGCTACGAGCCATGCTCCTCTAGCCTCTACTCAAGGGATATTAAATAAACGGTACGTAAACTCTAAACGTTTAAAACACTAACATATATGTTGTGATGGTCCTTAGCTATTGTTCTTATCTCATTAAGTTGTCAAGTGTGGTTGAGAAGAACGAGACAAACATGTATACATATATATATGTTGGCACATCTAAGGAGAGAACATAGTAAACGCGTACACGGGAGAATCCAGGTTAGTCTGATCAAGATTTTAAAGCAAATAAAGTTTCTCATTTCTGCCTGACGTTGAATTAATACAAATCATTTCCATTGATTGAAAACTGAACTGAAGTCTTGTCGATGAAGTGATTTAGACTATGTAATGTCGCAGATAAGTTTCTTTAGCAGAGCTTGTTTGTCAACACTCGCATGGTTTATAACTCTTCTTTGATTTGTTAGTCTCTCCACCAATAAACATTAGTGGTCACTCTTACGGCTTTAGTCGTTCATTCCTGATCTTCCTTGTGACTTCCTAATCCGTATTCTATTCAAATTTTTCAAGAGAATAATATTTTATTAAATTAATAATTTGTCTAATATTTGAGGTAGATCTAGGAGACTTGGTTTGTTTTAGGTCTCAGCTTGACTATAAAAAAGTCAGTAACCGGATTGTTATCACTTACTGATAATTATGCAATATAAAACTTCAGTTTTCTGTCAGGAAAAAACATTTTAAAAATACTAGAAAGTGGGTTGTTTTATGCAATACAAGACCTCGGTCAGAAAAAAAAATATTTTAAAAAAAGTGAGTTGTTTTATGCAAAACAAGACCTCGGTCTTTGATCAAGAAAAAAAATACTCTCTCCGTTTCAAATTAGATGATGTTTTACGAGGGTTATGTTGTTTCAAAATATAAAATATATAAAATATTTTGAGATTTTAAAGTATTTTTTAAAGTTTTAAGGATAACTTTAATCTTATTGAAAACTGTTCAACCAATAAAATTTTACAGTTTTTTTATAATTGGTTAATAATTTTAAAATTATATCTTTAAAAATACTTTTTAGATAAATTTGAATTTCTTAATCTTTATCTTTGTGCATTAAGTCAAAACATATCTATTAAAAATGGAAGGAGTATCTTAAAAAGACTGGAAAGTGTGTTGTTTTATGCAATAAAAGATTTCGGTATTCGGTCAAGAAATTTTTTTTTTAAAAAAACTAAGAAATGGGTTATTTTATGTAATTCAAGATCTTGGTATTCGGTAAAGAAAAAAGATATTTTAAAAAGGCTAGAAAGTGAATTGTTATATGTAATACAAAACCTCGAACTTCGGTCAGGAAAAATATATATTTAAAAAAAACTAGAAAGTGGGTTGGTCCATATTATGTAAGAAAGTTATTAACACTTAAAAGGAGTAGGTTTAATAATCTTGAGATCTAAGGGCATCTCCAACCCAACTCCATTTTTTCCTCCAAAATGGAATAAAAGTGAATATGAAGGAATAAATACTCCAACCCAACTCCATATCTTACTCCATTTTGAAGTTTACTCCACAAATGGAGTAATCTATTTTTTGTTTGTTCATGACTCCATTATGGAGTGAAGAATGGAGTAGGGTTGGAACACTTTTACTTTATATCTACTTTTACTCTATTTTGGAGGAAAAAATGAAGTTTTACATTGGAGATGCTCTAAGATGGCAAAAACTAGCGCCTTAATGCCCTTTGCTTTGCTGGAGACACCATTAATAATTGTCTAGCATCTGTTTCTTTCCTCTCTCTCTCGTCTGTGCAGCGATGGGAGGTTGTTTCTCTGTCTCATTGTCATGTGATCAAGTGGTGAATCAGGTCACCCAATGGATATGCCTCAAGGGGAGTTACGTTCATAACCTCCACGAGAATCTAGCGTCACTCGAGAAAGTCATGGGAATGCTAAAGGCGAAGAGAGATGATGTTCAAGGAAGGGTCAACAGAGAAGAGTTTACTGGACATCGTCGAAGGCTTGCTCAAGTCCAGGTATGGCTTAATAGTATCCTCACAATGGAAAACGAATATAATAAGCTTAGTAATACTAGTAAGCTCGAGCTTGGAAGGTTGTGTCTATGTGGTTTTTGCTCTAAAAATATGAAATCCAGCTATAGTTACGGGAAAAAAGTTATCCTGATGTTGGGGGAAGTTGAGAGTGTTATCTCTCAAGGAGAATTTGATGTGGTGAGTGATGCAACTCCTATAGCTGTGGGTGAAGAATTACCTATCCAACCGACTATAGTTGGTCATGAAACAATGTTCGAAATGGTATGGAACCGTCTGATGGAAGATAAAGTCGGGCTTGTGGGTCTGCATGGAATGGGTGGAGTTGGCAAAACCACACTTCTCACGCAGATCAACAATAGGTTTTCTGAAACAGCTGGCGGGTTTGATGTCTTGATATGGGTGGTGGTGTCACAAAATGCAACAGTCCATAAGATTCAAGGGAGCATCGGTGAAAAGCTAGGCTTTAGGGGGAAAGAATGGGACGAGAAAAGCGACATGGGGAGAGCCCATGACATCCACAATGTTCTTAGGAGGAAGAAGTTTGTGTTGTTGATGGATGATATATGGGAGAAAGTGAATTTAAGTACGATTGGAGTCCCGCATCCGAACAGAGTAAACGGATGCAAAGTGGCATTTACCACCCGCTCTCAAGAAGTATGTGGGCGCATGGGGGTTGATGACTCGATCGAAGTCTGTTGTCTGGACACGGTCAAAGCCTGGGATTTGTTCAAAGAGAAAGTCGGAGAACACACACTGGGAAGGCACCCAGACATTCCCGAGTTGGCAAGGAAAGTCGCAGGGAAATGTCGTGGCCTACCATTGGCACTTAATGTCATCGGTGAAACAATGGCGAGCAAAAGATCAGTACAAGAGTGGCGTCTAGCAGTTGATGTGTTGACTTCATCTGCCACAGAATTTTCAGGCGTGGAAGATGAGATTCTTCCGATGTTGAAGTATAGCTACGATAGTTTGGATGGTGAGATGACCAAGTCATGTTTTCTATATTGCTCACTGTTTCCTGAAGATGGTGTTATTGATAAAGAAGAATTGATAGAGTACTGGATAGGTGAAGGGTTCATTGATGAGAAGGAAGGTAGAGAGAGGGCAATGAACCAAGGTTATGAGATACTCGGGACCCTTGTCCGTTCATGTTTGTTGTTGGAAGATGACCAGTATGAACCAGAAGTGAAAATGCATGATGTGGTGCGGGAGATGGCCATGTGGATAGCTTCGGATTTAGGAAAGAATAAAGAAAGATGTTTCGTACAAGCTGGTGCTCGTTTACGTGAAATACCTAAAGTGAAGAACTGGAAAGATGTGAGAAGAATTTCATTGATGGAAAATGGTATTGAAACCATATCTGAGAGCCCCGAGTGTCCTGAACTTACAACTCTCATCCTTCGAGATAACAAACTCGTAGAGATCTCGGATCGATTATTTCAGTCTATGCCAAAGCTATTGGTTTTGGATTTATCAGATAATTATCTCAGTGGATTTCAAATGGATATGTCCAATTTGGTTTCCTTGAGATATCTTAACTTGTCAGAGACAGAGATATCAGAATTACCATTTGGTATATACCAGTTGAAAATGCTAACACATCTGAATTTGGAGTGGACGAGTAGACTTGAGAGTTTAGATGGGATATCAGAATTGTCAAGCTTGAGGACACTGAAACTACTACATTCCAACGTGTGGCTAGATATGAGCCTAATGAAGAAGCTGCAGCCCTTGGAACATTTAGAGTTTATAAGCGCAATTATCTCGTCAAGTACTTTGGTTGGGGAGAAATTGTTCGATGACCCCAGAATCGGAAGATGCATCCAACAAGTTTTTATTGAGGGGAGTCGGGAAGAGTTAGCTAAAGTAATGGTTTTGCCAGCTTTGGATGGTCTATGTGACATCACCATACGGAGTTGTATAATGTTGGAGGAGATAAAGATAGAGAAACCATGGAACAAAAGCCTGACAAGTCCATGCTTCTCAAACCTCACTGAAGTAAACATAGCAAATTGTGATGGTCTAAAGGATTTGACATGGCTGTTGTTCGCTCCAAACCTTACTCATCTTCAGGTGGTTAACTCAGGGCAACTAGAGGATATAATAAGCAGAGAGAAAGCTGAGAGTGTTTTAGGGAATAATATTATCCCTTTCCAGAAACTAGAAGACCTTGCCTTGATCAATTTGCCTGAGCTTAAGAGCATATATTGGAATAGTCTCCCTTTTCAACGTCTGAGACGTCTATACATACGCTATTGTTCGAAGCTGAGAAAGCTTCCTCTGAATTCGAAAAGCGTCGTCAACGTTGAAAAATTTGTCATAAGGCACAGTGATAGAGAGTGGTTAGAAAGAGTTGAATGGGAGGACGAAGCCACACGACTCCGTTTCTTACCTTCATGTAAGACTTGACGATCTTTTAAACGATTATTCTGTTTCTCTTTCTCATCTTCTGAAATTGCATTTGCCTACCTTGTTTCTTCTTACCTCTGTGTCGCTTAAGCTGATGATTATGTTTTCTACATTTGAAGGTGTACTCTCGTTTGTCCTAAAATAATCATCATTTATTCCAAGCTTTAACAAAAACATATTGTCATAAATTTTGTCCCACGCAATAATACTATTATTGTGATAATTCCATTATGGATCTTGTTGCTTGCACTTGTCTGATGAATTGTCTCTTTGAAGAACTTTAGGAGGACCGTCTTTCATTTTCTTGTAGGAAACTTTAGGTGCTCTTAAGCCAATCGTTATGGCTTGCAAAGCTAATGTATTTAAATGTCTTTGCCTGTTGGAATAATCCCTAATAACGAAATAATCAGAGATTTGTTGTTGGCTATTCTCAACGGAAGTTTCTCGTTCATCTCTGATGTTGACCATTCCTGTCATCAGTCAATTGTTGATTACATTTGTTATGTTTTCTTTTGCAAGAGCTTATGGTAAAAACTTTAAACTGAGCGTATTGTGGCTACGGAATGGTGTAACCAAGCTAACGGTACCCAAACTCTAAACCCTTAATACACTTCCATATATGTTGTGATGGTCCCTAGCTATTGTTCTCATCTCAAAAAGTTGTCAGGTAGGGTTTAGTAGAACGAGACATATATGTTGGCACATCTAAGAGAACATATTAGATCCATCCAAGAGAACCCAGGTTAGCCTGATCAAGATAATAAAGCAAAGAGACTTCTCATTTCTCTCTGATGCTGAATTCAGTCAAATCATTTTTATTGATTGCAAAGTGAAAACTGAACTGAAGTCTTGTCGATGAATTGGTTGGTTCTTCTCACCAAAGATGGATTAGAGATTACGTGTCTGTATGTATGGGTGAAGTAGGCAAATTCACTCCTTTCGCGCTAATAGTTGCTAAGTTTTATGAGGTTGTCTTAACTGAAAGTCTATTGATCTGTAAGATTGAAGTTAAGATTTTTGCCTGCTCCTTCCATATCATACATAGACTTAATCAAGAATCCATCTCTCATGTGTAACTACTCGAGTCCAAAGCTAAGAAAGCCTCCAACTTTGTTTTTCAATGCCAATGTTAAAGAGCATCTACAGGAGTCCTCTGCTCTTGCCTTGTTTAAAGAAGATTGGTGTAGAAAGGTGTCCAACACTGAGAAAGCTTCCTCTCAGTTCTGGAAGTTGCGTTGGTGGTGATGAACTTGTCATCAGTTACAGCGATGATCAATGGATGGAAATGGTTCAGTGGGAAGATAAAGCCACTGAAGAACGCTTCTTGCTTTGCTGTGAAAATATTAGATCCATCCAAGAGAACCCAGGCTAGCCTGATCAAGATAATAAAGCAAAGAGACTTCTCATTTCTCTTTGATGCTGAATTAAGTTAAATCATTTTGATTGATTGAAAAGTGAAAACTGAACTGAAGTCTTGTCGATGAAGTGGTTGAGACAGCATTAATTATTCAACGTCTGGATGGTCAGATCAAATCACATCAAAGGTGCAAAAACTCTATACCCCTTAAGACTTGCTCCTTAACTTGTATTGTGCTTATCTTTTAAAGTTGTTGTAGATGGTGGATGAAAACGAAATAAGCGTGGGTTTTTTGTTGGCTAGTCTCAAAGGAAACATATGGTAATTAAAGCAAGGAAATGTTTTCGTTCTGCTCTGATGTTTGATCATTCTTGCTCATCAGTCAATTGTTGATTACACTTGTTATGTTTTCTTTTGCAAGAGCTTATGGCAAAACTGCAGACTGAGCTTGCTGTGGTTACGAGCCATGCTCCTAGCCAGTACTCAGGGGATATTAAATAAACGGTACATAAACTCTAAACACTGAAAACACTAACATATATGTTGTGATGGTCCTTAGCTATTGTTCTTATCTCATTAAGTTGTCAAGTGTGGTTGAGAAGAAGGAAACAAACAGGTATACATATATATGTTGGCACATCTAAGGAGAACATAGTAAACGCGTACAGGGGAGAACTTATTATTGAACTGAACTGAAGTCTTGTTGATGAAGTGGTTTGGACTGTATAGTTTCGCAGATAAGTTGCTTTAGCAGAGCTTGAAGCAGCATGTGCAGGTGAACCCATCTTCAGGTTTCTTGTTTTGGAACTCTCTTTCTCACATTATCTCTTTTTTTTTTTGTTCTATTCTCCCTCGTCTGATCAACGATGTGAGTTTTTTTCACTGTTCCCTTGTCAGGTGATCAAGTATTGAAAGATGTTTCTCAATTTTCATGCTTCAAAGCGAGTTACATTAATAGCTTGAGGAGAGTATTGCAGCTCTGCAGAGAGAAATGGAAGAGCTTAAGGCAAGACAAACTGATGTGTTGAGAAGGGTCGAGAGGGAAGAGGATAACAGAAGTATGCAACGGCTTGCAGAAGTCAAGGTAGGGTTTAAAAATGTTGATAACATCAGTAGGCAAGTCAGTTATCTGCTTAGCAGTAGAACTGCTGAACTTGAAAGGTTGTCTCGTAGTGGGTTATGTTCCAATAACTTAAGATCAAACTACGGTTATGTGGAAAGGGTGTCTTTGATGTTGAGAAAGATCAATGATCTCAAATCTAAAGGAGGTTTTGAAGTTGTGGCTGAGCCGGCTACTATAACGTCTACAAATGAGAAGAGGCTCTCCAGATCCAGACCGGCTATTGTTGGTCGTGAAGCAATTCTCAAGAGGGCTTTAAGCCGCCTCCTGGGCGGTGGAACCAGGAGTATATGTTTGTATGGTGTTGGTGGTGTAGGCAAATCAACTATTCTCCGAGAGATCAGCAACAAGATCACTGCCAGATTTGACCTTGTGATATGGGTTGTTGTGTCTCAAGATCTGCGTCTCGAGAAGATTCAAGAAGAGATCGGTAAGAAGCTAGGCTTTCATGGAGAGGAGTGGAACCAAAAAGAGGAAAGCCAGAAGGCCAATGATCTACACAACTTCGTGAAGAAAAAGAGATTCGCACTGTTATTGGATGACGTGTGGACGAAAGTGGACTTAGAAAGGATAGGACTCCCATCACCAACAAAGAAAAAGAAATGCAAAATAGCATTCACCACCCGCTCTCGAGAGGTGTGTGTGCAGATGACCCGATTGAAGTCCAGTGCCTGGCTGAGAATGATGCTTGGAACTTGTTTCAGATGAAAGTTGGAGGACACACAAACCGCTCGAAAATCCAAGATACTGCAAGACAAGTTGCTGAAAGATGTCATGGTGTACCACTGGCGCTGAATGTTCTTGGTGAGACCATGTCTTGCAAGAAGAAGGTGCAAGAATGGAATGATGCACTACACGTTTTGAATTCTTCACCTCCCATAGAGTTTGCTGGAACGGAAGATGAAATTCTCCCGATTCTCAAGTATAGCTATGACAGTTTGAAGGGGGAAAAGTTGAAGTCATGCTTCCAGTACTGCGCTCTGTTCCCTGCAGGTTACATGTTGAGTAAAGATAGTTTGGTAAACTTTTGGGAAGCCGAAGGATTTCAAGGTCAATACGGTGGCAGCATAGCCCATAACCAAGGTTATGAAAATATTCATACACTTGTTCGTGCTGGTTTATTGATGGAGAGTGATGACAATACCAAGTTTGTTCAAATGCATGATGTGGTTCGTAAAATGGCTTTGTGGTTAGCTTCTAATCTTGGGAAGAATAGAGAAAGATGGGTTGTGCAAGCCGGTGTTTGGTTACGTGAAATGGTACCTGTTAAAGACTGGACCGGGGTAAGAAGGATGTCACTGATGAATAATGAGATTGAAGAGTTATCTGGCAGTCACGAGTGTCATCAACTTACTACTCTCTTTCTCCAACAAAACAGAAACTTGGTGCGCATCTCTGATGAGTTCTTTCAGTGTATGCCAAAGCTTGTTGTTTTGAATATGTCGTTCAATGAGCTCAAGGAATTGCCAGAGGAGATATCAGGTTTGCTAGCTTTGCGATATCTCAACTTGTCACGGACCAAGGTAGAGCGATTGCCAGATGGTTTAGGAAGGTTGAAACGTCTTAAACATCTCAATTTGGAAATGACGAAGAGACTCAAGAGCGTTACTGGGTTATCAGATGTATCAACTTTAGGGGTATTGAGACTACAAGGTTCAAACGTTACTCTCGATGCTAGCACAATAGATGAGCTTCAACACTTGGAACGACTCCAAAGCTTAAACATAGACATCTCCTCAAGTTCAGCTTTGAAGCAGTTGTTTAGAGCTCAGGAATTGGCATTTTGTATTGAAGAGGTATGTATTAGAGATATTCATGATGTAGCATCGCTTGTTTTGCCAACAACAATGGAGCAACTCCGTAAGATCATTATAAAGAGTTGTGGTGTAGAGGAGATAGAGATTGGTAGGTTATCATACGACACGTTTCTGATAAAGCCAACACTAAGAAACCTCTCAAGTGTGATTATAACTGGCTGCGATGGACTTAAAGATCTGACGTGGCTGTTGTTTGTTCCAAATCTTACTCACCTTAAGCTTCAAAGTTTAGATAAGGTAGAAGAAATCATAAGCGAGAAGAAAACGACAGGTGAGCAAAACGCTGGAGGAATCAAGACTCCGTTTGATAAACTTGTAAGAATTGAACTGAGTAATTTACCGATGTTAAAGAGCATCTACAGGAGTCCTCTGCTCTTCCCTTGTCTACAGAAGATTAATGTAGAAAGGTGTCCAACTCTGAGAAAGCTTCCTCTCAGTTCTGGAAGTTGCGTTGGTGGTGATGAACTTGTCATCATTTACAGCGATGATGAATGGTTAGAAAGGGTTCAGTGGGAAGATAAAGCCACTGAAGAACGTTTCTTGCTTTGCTGTGAAAAGGTATGGAACTTTCCATAACTAAGAAACATCCTTTAGTCTTCAGTTGTTTGTGGTCTTCTTGGCTTAGGTCATCATGTCCTCCTCTCTTTGTAGTGAACAATGTAGTATCCGTTTTGCTTACTCTGTCGATTGTTTTAGACTTAAATTGTATACATTGTGGTTGTGTTTTGGAGACTTGATTGCAATGTATTTTGATTTGATACGAATCTTGTCTCAATACCACTATGTATGATGATGAATTGTCTTCTCTATGACAAGGTCAAGTTGACTGCTTTTTCTAAGGTTCAGGCTCTTAACTCTTAAGCCAACCGTTGCGTTGTCCCGTTATGTTGCTTTCAAACAGCGTATCCAAGGTCGGTATCTGCTCAGGTATCTTGGAGGGATATAAAATCAACTCAACACTTTTCTTTGCTTACATTATGAAGCCAGACTCACTCTTATATTTGCTCAGGTTCGTTAAAATGATCCTTATGAAGGCAGACTCACTCTGTTGTCTATGAGGACCTTTATCTCTATGGACCTTTTATCTCTGAAGTATACAGATCTCTGTTGTCAAATGTTGAGTGCACTTGTTACGTTTTATTTTGTAAGAGCTTGTGGAAATCTGCAAACTGAGCTTATTGTGGCTACGGAATGCGTAACCAAGCTCTTAGCCTCAACTAAATCAACGTAACCAAACCCTAAACCACCCTTAAACACTTCCATATATGTTGTGATGGTCCCTAGCTATTGTTCTCAGCTCATAAAGTTGTCAGGTACGGTTGAGAAGAACGAAACAACATACATATATGTTGGCACATCTAAGGAGAACTTATTTAATTTCATACTGGGGAAACCAGGTTAGCCTGATCAAGATTATAAAGAAAATAATTTTTCCTCTGATGTTGAATTAAGACAAACATTGTGCTTCGTTGAAAACTGAACTGAAGTCTTCTCGATGAACTGGTTTAGATTGTATAGTTTCGCAGATAAGTTGCTTTAGCAGAGCTTTAATTCTACGTACTTCTCTTTGATTTGTTAGTCTCTCCACCAGTAAACTTTTCCGGAGGCAGCATTAGTCAACAACCTTATGCCTTCCCTCTTTATAATTGTTTAGCTTCGGTTCCTTTCCTCTCTCTCAGCAGCAATGGGAGGCTGTTTCTCTGTCTCAGTGTCATGCAATCAAGTGGTGAACCAAGTCTCCCAACAATGTCTATGCCTCAATGGAAGTTATATCCACAACCTCCCCCAGAATATAGCGACTCTCCAGAAAGCCATGGAATTGCTCAGGCGAAGAGAGATGATATTCAAAGGAGGGTAAACAGAGAAGAGTTTACTGGACATAGTCGAAGGCTTGCTCAAGTCCAGGTATGGCTTACAAGTATCCTCACAATGGAAAACAAATATAATGAGCTTCTAGCGACATGGAGAGAGCCCATGACATCCACAACGTTCTTAGGAGGAAGAAGTTTGTGTTGTTGATGGATGATATATGGGAGAAAGCGAGCTTAGATGTGAAATGTTGGAGGAGATAAAGATAGAGAAGACACCATGGAACAAAAGCCTGACAAGTCCATGCTTCTCAAACCTCACCAATGTAAGAATACTATCCTGTGATGGTCTAAAGGATTTGACGTGGCTGCTGTTCGCTCCAAACCTTACTCATCTTGATGTGTTTGAGTCAAGGCAACTAGAGGATATAATAAGCAAAGAGAAAGCTGCGAGTGTTTTAGAGAATACGAGGTGTTGTATTATTCCTTTCCTCTGAATTCTAAAAGCGTCTTTGACGTTGAAAAATTGGCCATACACTGCCCTGACAGAGAGTGGTTAGAAAGAGTTGAATGGGAGGACGAAGCCACACGACTCCGTTTCTTACCTTCATTCATGTAAGACTTGTCGACCGGACCGGATGATCTTCTAAACTATTCTTCTGTTTCTCTTTTTCTTCTGTAATTGCATACTCTGTTTCACGTAAGCTGATGATTATGTGGATGTCTGGGATGATTTACTCATTCTCTATTTCTTACTGTTTTAGTTTTTGTTTGTCTTAAAAATTCATCATCATCTATTTTCCCTTTAACAAAAACAAATGATCATAAGTTATCCCAAGCAAATAATGTTTTATTTTTTATAGTTTCCACTAGTTAATGCCCTTTATTATTTTACTTTTAATTTATTATTTTTAAAAAATCATTAGATCGTTTACAATTTATTCTTTTAAATGTGATTCACAATGTAGTATTTGTGGAGTGAAATAAAAATTCATAAATTATATTATGTTTGAATGCCACCACTCATACAAAAATGGATATTCTCAAAATTTTCATCTAATCCAAAAAAAATTCTAAGATTTTGATTTTTATAAATATGAATTATTTGTTTTGTCGGTTTGGATAATGTGGTATATATAGAAAAATAGGAATAGCAAAGTATTTTAAAATAAAATTGTGAATCCACATGAGATATTGCATATAACGAAAGATATTTATAGATAGACACGCAAAAAATGGATTCAAATGTTTTCAACCGAGATGTGACACAGTTATCTTCGAGTAAGGGTGAGGATAAATGGTATTTTGTTGATGATGCTTGGAAAGTACATGATACCTAAATTTCCATATAAATACTTTAAATAAATTTTATTAAGTTTTTTAATACTTAAATTTTTTAATACTCTAATTAATTATTTTACTCATTTTAATAGACCAACTTTTAAAAGTATGCCTATTTCAATACTCAAGATTTATTTATTTTAATTAAAAATACTAATAATTTTTAAAAAAAATTTGAAAAAAATTCCAAAATCTATGCGAAAAATATGAGAATTTTCTAATTTTATTTTTAATATTTAGAAAAGAAGGTAAATAAATTATCAAATCAAGGACTATCAATAGATCAAAATTCAACGTGGCAATATCTGGATCGTCAGATCAAATCACATCAGTATGCTCACCGTTGAAAGGAAACGGCCATATATAGTTTACCCGCCAAACAAAAAAAAGAAAAGAAAAAACCTTAATTTAATGGTGTTTACGTCTCCGTTAATTTGGTTTAGCAGTTTAGCGTCTTAATAGATGCTTCCATATCGATCTGTTTGCTGATGAGATCGCATTCGAGTTGGCAACAGATGGAGTAGAGTTACTGGGATTGTGTGCACACCACTTGTCTGATGAATTGTCTCTGTGAAGAACTTTACAAAGTCACCCCTTTTTTTTATTTTCTCAGGTGATTCATTTTGTTTTTAGGAAAGTTGAATTATTTGTTTGTGAGTTTTCTTTCTAAGGTTCATGTTCATCAGTGAATCTGTGATTATTACTCTCCTTCTGGTGCTTGCATAAATTGGTAGAACCAAGTGATGATTTGTCTTTGTGAATAGCTTTTGGAGCGCCTTTCAATTTAATTGTAGGAAAGTTTAAACATGAATTAGTTTCATGCTCTTAAAACTTCAGTCTCGTTATGTTTATTGCAAAAACTCTATACCCCTGAACACTTGCTCCTTAACTTGTATTGTGCTTATCTTTTTAAAGTTGTTGTAGATGGTGGATGAAAACGAAATACACATGGGCTTTTTGTTGTTGGCTACTCTCAATGGAAACATATGGTTATCCTAGTCTAGAAATTAAAGCAAGGAAATGTTTTCGTTCTGCTCTGATGTTTGATCATTCTTGCTCATCAGCCAGTTGTTGATTACATTTGTTATGTTTTCTTTTGCAAGAGCTTATGGCGAAACTGCAGACTGAGCTTGCTGTGGCTACGAGCCATGCTCCTCTAGCCTCTACTCAAGGGATATTAAATAAACGGTACATAAACTCTAAACGCTTAAAACACTAACATATATGTTGTGATGGTCCTTAGCTATTGTTCTTATTTCATTAAGTTGTCAAGTGTGGTTGAGAAGAACCGAAACAAACATGTATACATATATATATTGGCACATCTAAGGAGAGAACATATTAAATGCGTGCAGGGGAACCCAGGAACATATTAAACTTTATTTTTAAAGCAAATAAAGTTTCTCATTTCTGCCTGACGTTGAATTAATACAAATCATTTCCATTGATTGAAAACTGAACTGAAGTCTTGTCGATGAAGTGATTTAGACTATGTAATGTCGCAGATAAGTTTCTTTAGCAGAGCTTGTTTGTCAACACTAGCATGGTTTATAACTCTTCTTTGATTTGTTAGTCTCTCCACCAATAAACATTAGTGATCACTCTTACGGCTTTAGTCGTTGATTCCTGCTCTTCCTTGTGACTTCCTAATCCGTATTCTATTCAAATTTTTCAAGAGAATAATGTTTTATTGAATTAATAATTTGTCTAATATTTGAGGTAGATCTAGGAGACTTGGTTTGTTTTAGATCTCAGCTTGACTATAAAAAAGTCAGTAACCGGATTGTTATCACTTACTGATAATTATGCAATATAAAGTAAAACTTCAGTTTTCTGTCAGGAAAAGTATTTTAAAAAGACTAGAAAGTGGGTTGTTTTATGCAATACAATACCTCGGTCAGAAAAAAAAATATATTTTAAAAAAAGTGAGTTGTTTTATGCAATACAAGACCTCGGTCTTTGATCAAAGAAAAAAAAATATTTTCTCCGTTTAAAATTAGATGATGTTTTAGGAGGGTTATGTTATTTCAAAATATAAATGTTTTGAGATTTTAAAGTATCTTTTAAAGTTTTAAGGGTAACTTTAACCTTATTGAAAATTGTTCAACCAATAAAATTTTACAGTTCTTTTTATAATTGGTTAATAATTTTAAAATTATATCTTTAAAAATACTTTTTAGATAAATTTAAATTTCTTAATCTTTGTGCATTAAGTTAAAACATCATCTATTAAAAAATAGAATTAGTATTTTAAAAAGACTGGAAAGTGTGTTGTTTTATGCAATAAAAGATTTCGGTATTCGGTCAAGAATTTTTTTTTAAAAAAACTAAGAAATGGGTTATTTTATGTAATTCAATATCTTGGTATTCGGTAAAGAAAAAGATGTTTTAAAAAGGCTAGAAAGTGAATTGTTCTATGTAATACAAAACCTCGATCTTTGGTCAGGAAAAATATATATTTAAAAAAAAAATAGAAAGTGGGTTGGTCCATATTATGTAAGAAAGTTATTAACAATTAAAAGGAGTAGGTTTAATAATCTTGAGATGGCAAAAACTAATGCCCTTTGATCGTTCATACCAAAATTTATATACTAATAATCATTGAATATTAACTTTGATCGTTCAACCATCATATCATAAGTAGTCAAATAAGTAGTCAAATGTATAGTCATGAATCATCAATATAAGAGTGATAAGTAGGGTTATGTTTGTTGATATTTTTTTTAAAAAATATTTAATTTACATTGGACTTGAATGTTATCATCTATATAGTATAATTCACCATCTCACTTTAATATGAAGAATTTGTATCTTTGAAATGATAAGATCAAATAACATTTGAGTTCCGCGCTTGCGAAGAATAAACATTAGTTATGTATACAAATTACTTATATATGTTATTATTTATTTTGTGTTCTTTAACATATTATGAAATAATAAATATATTGAATAATTGAAAAGTGATTAACTATTACATATATAATTAAATTAGAGTAAACACATAAACTAAAACAATCTCTCTTTTTATTTACAATAACTTTTGTTGGTAGAAAATCAAAATAATTATTTATTTATTTTATATTGTATATACTTAAAATTAAATAATATTGACCTAAATATTATATTATATTATAATATTTATTAATTGAAATTTTGTACTTATATAATTTTATTAATATTTTATATTTGTAACAAAAATAATATTTTTATTAATATAAATATTTATTAATTGAGGTTTCCTACTCAATACACATTTTGAAATTAACATTTTTATGTATTTTATATAATATATATATATATATATATATATATATATATTTCAATTTAAACGATACTAAAATAAATAAATATATATGTAGATACTCATAATATATATTAAATGATACTTCATATTTATATGATTTTTTTGTTTTGGTCAAACCATACTTATATTTAAATTAGAGAAGTTCAAACTCCATGAAAAGAGGATACAACAAAACTACAAAGAGCTTAAGATATAAAACTTATAAAACTTAAGATAGAATTGAAATACAAATCACAACAAGTAAACATTAGATAGAATTGAAATACAAATCACAACAAGTAAACATTAGAAATCGCATCACAACAGTTTCATCAGCTTCTTGAAAGATTGTATCTCGTGTAACCCAAAGAGTCACAACCACTGCACTAATGACAATGAAGAGTGTTAGCCGGGATGAGAATCCTTGTAATACCAGCCACACATGATCATCCAATTCACTCAATACATGAGGAAATATTGGGAGAAAATACGGTTCCAAACATGAGCCCAACAGGACATCAATACCCGCCATAACCATATTCACCAAGCAACAAATTACAATGGTGTTCTCTTTTAACTGTCACCAAGAAGAGAAGCACACAAACGTTGTACCACAAACCAAGTTGAATACAATAATAGGACTGCATATTGCAATAAGGAGTTGCAACAACGCAACAGAGAAGCCGCTAAGAGGCTCAAAGATATAACCAAAGGACATTGAATTCTTCAATACATCACCAATTAAAGTCCGAAACAATAAATTCAGTGTTACCCACACGTCTAGTATTTCATCCCATTCAACAGAAGAGGGGTAACTAGATAGTAAAGAGTTAAGGTGGACCTGGAATTCCTTAAGCCGATGAGGAAAAGGAAGGCTGGTGAAATCCATCCAAACGGCGCTTCTAGGGAAAAGTGTCAGAGAGGATTTTTTTTTAAGGCGAACTCAAAGATTTTAAGATTTTTTAGCATTGTATTTATATGATTTTATAATCATTTGTATTTTGTTATAACAAAATTGTTACAAAAGTTTCAGTATGAATTTTTAACAATTTTAATAATTTATAATTGTTTAAAAATTTCAAAATATAACATATAAAAAAATTATTATATGCTTAATTGTTTAATTTATTTTAACAATATAAAATTAAACAAAAATGATAAAAGATACAAAAATTGTTATCAAATATTTATTATTTAAAATATTTAACTGTTATATATTTGTTAATCATATTAAATAATTTCGTAGCTTTTATTTAAAGAAAAAAAAATATTCTTTTATACACTACTAATTAATTTGATAGTTAATTTTATAAAAAATATAATATATGTTCAGGTGTAACTTATGTTATAAAGATTCAATTATATTGATGATATGTGATTAATATATAAGGGATATATAAAATAATATCCAGGACTATCAAGAGGTCAAAATTCAACGTGGCAATATCTGGGTCGTCAGATCAAATCAGATCAGTATGCTCACCGTTGAAAGGAAACGGCCATACATTGTTTACCCTCCAAACAAATAAAAAAAGAAAAAAAGAGAGAAGAGGATGTTTAGTTAGACTGATTGTGATGGTGTTTATGTCTCCGTTAATTTGGTTTATCAGTTTAGGATCATAATAGATGCTTCCATATCGATCTGTTTGCTGATGAGATCGAATTCGAGTTGGCAATAGGTGGAGTAGAGTTACTGGGATTGTGTGCACACCACTTGTCTGATGAATTGTCTCTATGAAGAACTTTACAAAGTCACCCCTTTTTTTATTTTCTCAGGTGATTCATTTTGTTTTTAGGAAAGTTGAATTATTTGTTTGTGAGTTTTCTTTCTAAGTTTCATGTTCATCAGTGAATCTGTATCAGTGAATCTGTGATTATTACTCTCCTTCTGTTGCTTGCATAA
Organism: Moricandia moricandioides; assembly: GCA_905132885.1. Classification (NCBI taxonomy): domain Eukaryota; kingdom Viridiplantae; phylum Streptophyta; class Magnoliopsida; order Brassicales; family Brassicaceae; genus Moricandia; species Moricandia moricandioides. The sequence goes on from CAJHQQ010000293.1 coordinate 160,059, forward strand.
ATTGGTAGAACCAAGTGATGATTTGTCTTTGTGAACAGCTTTTGGAGAGTCTTTCATTTTAATTGTAGGAAAGTTTAAACATGAACTAGATTTAGACCCGCCCTTTGAAAGGGCGGATTTATTTTTTGTTTTATGTTATTTTTGAGAAATTTAATTTGTATATTTCTATTATTTGGCATGGTATATGTGTTTAATATGAGTTTAATTTATTTTAATTTTTGATAATTATATGAAATATGTCAAGAAACAATTATATAAATTAGTGAATCCCTAAAATTATGAAATTAAAGTGGTGGTTACAAAATATATATTAGATGCAGTTAAAAAATATATGGTTTATCTTTTAAATAAGTAATATTAAAAAAATAATTATTAGACTACACATATATCAATAGGTCATGATCCTATTTTAATAGAATATATTAGTTTCGTGTTCTTAAAACTTCAGTCTTGTTATGTTTCTTGCAAAAACCTTATGATGGCTACATACATCTAGCTTTTAAAATTGTTGTAGATGGTGGATGAAAACGCAATAAACGTGGGTTTGTTGTTGTTGGCTAGTCTGAAGGGAAACATATGGTTATCCTAGTCCAGAAATTAAAGCAAGGAAATGTTTTCGTTCTGCTCTGATGTTTGATCATTCTTGCTCATCAGTCAATTGTTACGCTTGTTATGTTTTCTTTTGCAAGAGCCTATGGCAAAACTGCAGACTGAGCTTCCTTTGGCTACGAGCCATGCTCCTAGCCACTACTCAAGGGATATTAAATAAACGGTACGTAAACTCTAAACGCTTAAAACACTAACATATATGTTGTGATGGTCCTTAGCTATTGTTCTTATCTCATTAAGTTGTCAAGTGTGGTTGAGAAGAACGAAACAAACATGTATACATATATATGTTGGCACATCTAAGGAGAGAACATATTAAATGCATGCATGCAGGGGAACCCAGGTTAGCCTGATCAAGATTTAAAAACAAATAAACTTTCTCATTTCCATTGATTGAAAACTGAACTGAAGTCTTGTCGATGAAGTGATTTAGACTATGTAATGTCGCAGATGAGTTTCTTTAGCATAGCTTGTTTGTCAACACTCGCATGGTTTATAACTCTTCTTTGATTTGTTAGGCCATGTTTATCCACGGTCTCTTAAGCGGGGCTCTTAACTTATAATTTCACGTTTTTTTTTAAAAAAAAATTTCCGTTAAGAGACGTCTCTTAGGCCATCTTTAACCCGGGTCTCTTAGGATGGGGTTCTTATTTTTTTTGTCCTCTTTTTAATTTTTTTTTTTTTTTTAACATTTTTCCGGATAAGAGACGTCTCTTAGGCCATCTTTAACCCGGGTCTCTTAAGGTGGGGTTTCTTAATTTTTTTGTCCTCTTTTTAATTTTTTTTTTTTTTTTTTACATTTTTCTGGATAAGAGACGTCTCTTAGGGCAGGATTAATGCAGGTCTCTTAACAAGGGGTTCTTATTTTTTAAGAGACCGTATCTTAATTTTAACTAAGAAAACTTAAGAACCGTCTCTTAAATAGGAGACATAAGAGACGTCTCTTATCCGGAAAAATGTTAAAAAAAAAAAAAAAAAATTAAAAAGAGGACAAAAAAATTAAGAACCCCATTTTAAGAGACCCTGGTTAAAGATGGCCTTATGTCTCTTATTTAAGAGACGGTTCTTAAGTTTTCTTAGTTAAGATTAAGATACGGTCTCTTAAAAAATAAGAACCCCTTGTTAAGAGACCTGCATTAATCATGCCCTTATGTCTCTTATTTAAGAGACGGTTCTTAAGTTTTCTTAGTTAAAATTAAGATACGGTCTCTTAAAAAATAAGAACCCCTTGTTAAGAGACCTGCATTAATCATGCCCTTAGGTCTCTTATTTAAAAGACGATTCTTAAGTTTCTTACTTAAAAGTTAAGAAACGTCTCTTAGAAAAGTTAAGAACTCCATGCTAAAAGACCTGTAATAAACATGCCCTTAGTCTCTCCACCAATAAACATTAGTTGTCACTAAACAAAACAAAACAAAAAAAAAACAATCGTTGAGATCCGTATTTTATGCAAAGTCTAGTTAAGATCCGTATTTTATGCAAAGTCTAGTTGAGATCTGTAGTCCCCGATCTTCCTTGTGACTTCCTAATCCATATTTTATGCAAATTTTTCAAGAGAATAATATTTTATTGAATTAATAATTTGTCTAATATTTGAGGTAGACCTAAGAGACTTGGTTTGTTTTAGATCTCAGCCTGACTATAAAAGAAAATCAGTTACCGGATTGTTATCAATTACTGATAATTATGCAATATCTTCGGTCAGGAAAAAAATATATTTTAAAAAAACTAGAAAGTGGGTTGGTCCATATCTATATTATTAAAACTGAAATATATTTTGATAGTGTTTTGAAACATGAATAACATTATATTTAAAAATTGTTGGACACATGGATAGCAATACAATAAATATACTTTTTTTTATTTACAAATTTAGTTTTCGCATTTACAATAAATTAAGTACTTTCACTTTTGTATATCTTTTTTTATTTACAAATTTTGGCACTGCATTTAAAATCTATATTATTAAACTGAAGTACATTTTGGTACTGTTTGTAAACATGAATAACACTATGATTGAGAATTGTTTGGACACAGATATATCAGTATAAAAAAGATACTTCTTTTTATATATAAATTTAGCCTTTGCATTTACAATAAATTAAATACTTATTTTGTATATTTTTTATTTACAGATATTGGCACTATATTTAAAATAAATATAAATTAAATAATTATAATTCAAAAGTTTATCTAAATAAATTGATATTCATATATTGACCATTAAAATTTTTTAGCATATTGTTTCATTGTAAAATAAAATTAATAAAAAAACAACATGTTAATATATGGATGGTACAATTGCATCAAAATACATTAAGTTATAAATTTTTAATATAATATTATGTACAAATATAAAACTATTATCAAACATCTATAGTATAATATAATATATTATACTCTATATGTAAATTTCAAAAAATAATAACTATACATGAGATTCTTTTATAAAATTAGCGGTTTGTGAGTTTATGTTCAATATAAGTTAAAACAAACATCCGCAACATCCGCGCGGGGGCGCAAGTAAAATTCTAGTTAGGTAAGAAAGTTGTTAACACTTAAATGGAATAGGTTTAATAATTTTAATATCCATGATGGCAAAAACTAGCGCCTTTGGACTTTGGCAATAATGCTCGTTGCTTTGCTGGAGACTGCATTAATTATTAAACAACCTTGTCTTCTCTTTTAATTGTCTAGTATCTGTTTCTTTCCCCTCTCTCTCTCGTCTGTGCAGCGATGGGAGGTTGTTTCTCTGTCTCATTGTCATGTGACCAAGTGGTGAATCAAGTCACCCAATGGTTATGCCTCAAGGGGAGTTACGTTCATAACCTCCCGGAGAATCTAGCGTCACTCGAGAAAGTCATGGGAATGCTAAAGGCGAAGAGAGATGATGTTCAAGGAAGAGTCAACAGAGAAGAGTTTACTGGACATCGTCGAACGCTTGCTCAAGTCCAGGTATGGCTTAATAGTATCCTCACAATGGAAAACGAATATAATAAGCTTAGTAATACTAGTAAGCTCGAGCTTGGAAGGTTGTGTCTATGTGGTTTTTGCTCTAAAAATATGAAATCCAGCTATCGTTATGGGAAAAAAGTTATCCTGATGTTGAGGGAGGTAGAGAGTCTTATCTCTCAAGGAGAATTTGATGTGGTGACTGATGCAACTCCTATAGCTGAGGGTGACACGTTGCCTATCCAACCGACTATAGTTGGTCAGGAAACAATGCTCAAAATGGTATGGAACCGTCTGATGGACGATAGAGTCGGGCTTGTGGGTCTGCATGGAATGGGTGGAGTTGGCAAAACCACCCTTCTCACGCAGATCAACAATAGGTTTTCTGAAACAGCTGGCGGATTTGATGTCGTGATATGGGTGGTGGTGTCACAAAATGCAACAGTCCATAAGATTCAAGGGAGCATCGGTGAAAAGCTAGGCTTTAAGGGGAAAGAGTGGGACGAGAAAAGCGACATGGAGAGAGCCCATGACATCCACAACGTTCTTAGGAGGAAGAAGTTTGTGTTGTTGTTGGATGATATATGGGAGAAAGTGAATTTAAGTACGATTGGAGTCCCATATCCGAACAGAGTAAACGGATGCAAAGTGGCATTTACCACCCGCTCTCAAGAAGTATGTGGGCGCATGGGAGTTGATGACCCGATCGAAGTCCGTTGTCTGGAGACGGAAAAAGCCTGGGATTTGTTCAAAGAGAAAGTAGGAGAACACACACTGGGAAGGCACCCAGACATTCCCGAGTTGGCAAGGAAAGTCGCAGGGAAATGTCGTGGCCTGCCATTGGCACTTAATGTCATCGGTGAAACAATGGCGAGCAAAAGATCAGTACAAGAGTGGCGTCTAGCAGTTGATGTGTTGAGTTCATCTGCCATAGAATTTTCAGGCGTGGTAGATGAGATTCTTCCGATATTGAAGTATAGCTACGATAGTTTGGATGGTGAGGTGACCAAGTCATGAAGATGGGCTCTTTGTTTCCTGAAGATGGGCTTATTTCTAAGGAGAGATTGATAGAGTACTGGATAGGTGAAGGGTTCATTGATGAGAAGGAAGGTAGAGAGAGGGCAATGAACCAAGGTTATGAGATACTCGGGACCCTTATCCGTTCATGTTTGTTGTTGGAAGATGACCAGTATGAATCAGTAGTGAAAATGCATGATGTGGTGCGGGAGATGGCCATGTGGATAGCTTCGGATCTGGGAAAGAATAAAGAAAGATGTATCGTACAAGCTGGTGTCGGGTTACGTGAAATACCCAAAGTGAAGAACAGGAAAGATGTGAGAAGAATTTCATTGATGAAAAATGGTATTGAAACCATATCTGAGAGCCCCGACTGTCCTGAACTTACAACTCTCATCCTTCGAGAAAACAAACTCGTAGAGATCTCAGATCGATTGTTTCAGTCTATGCCAAAGCTATTGGTTTTGGATTTATCAGTTAATTATCTCAGTAGATTTCGAATGGATATCTCCAATTTGGTTTCCTTGAGATATCTTAACTTGCGATATACAGAGATATCAGAATTACCATTTGGTATAGACCAGTTGAAAATGCTAACACATCTGAATTTGATGTGGACGAGGAGACTTGAGAGTTTAGATGGGATATCAGAATTGTCAAGCTTGAGGACACTGAAACTACTACATTCCAACGTGTGGCTAGATATGAGCCTAATGAAGAAGCTGCAGCCCTTGGAACATTTAGAGTTTATAAGCGTAAATATCTCGTCAAGTAGTCTGGTTGGGGAGAAATTGTTCGATGACCCCAGAATGGGAGGATGCATCCAACAAGTTTGTATTGAGGGGAGTCGGGAAGAGTCAGTAAAAGTAATGGTTTAGAGATTACGTGTCTGTATGTATGGGTGAAGTAAGCAAAGTTCACTCCTTTCACGCTAATAGATGCTAAGTTTATGAGGTTGTGATCTGGATTGTCTTAACTGAAAAGGTCTATTGATCTGTAAGATTGAAGTTAAGATTTTGCCTGCTCCTTCCATACCATATATAGAAAGCCTCTGCACTTTGTGTTTCAATGCCAACTTTCATACAGGTTCAGGTAACCCTTATACACGAACCCTGAATTGGTATGTTTCTCTGCCTTTTACCACTAGTGTCTCTTTATGCTTTTGCTTTTATTATGTTTATAATTAAAAATTAATTTTATAGGCGACTCATTGTTTAGTATATAGATGAAAGTGACATAGCGACTGTAATTGTGTCTATAATTGTCACATTCTTGGAATCTTGCTATATTACAGAAAAACTATGATGCCACCATGCATAAATGACCCTACAAAGCAAGACTTTGACTCACTTAAACAATTTCCACCAAATTACAAGGTAGGGGAGAGTTAAGATGCTACCTACCTTTTTCAAGTTTACTACAAAGTTGCAAGTCAAGATTAGTTTGCATTTGTGAATCTGTCTTTTGTGTGTCAAGTGCAAGATGGGTAATTGTATCTCTTTCCAATTCCAAGTACCATGCGAGCAAGTGCTGAACCGTCTCGGTAGCTGCCTTTGCAGCAAACTTAAATATATCCAAAACCTCAAGAAGAATCTTGTTGCTTTGGAGACGGCCGTGGAAGATCTCAAAGCTGTGCGATCTGATCTGCTACGGAAAGTGCAGGCAGCAGAAGAAGGAGGAGGTCTACAAAGGCTTCATCAAATCAAGGTATGGCTTGAGAGAGTCGAGTCTATTGAATCTAAATTCAATGGTCTATATAGTACTAGAGATGTTGAACTTAAGAGGTTGTGTTTCAATGGTGCTGGCCCCAAGAACTTAAGAGTGAGTTATCTTTACGGAAAGAGGGTCTTCAAGATGTTGAATATGGTTGAAGACTTGAAATCTAAAGGGTTTTTCGAAGAGGTGGCTAGTCCAGCTGCTAGAGCTGTGGGAGAGGAAAGACCTTTAACCCCCACGGTCGTTGGTCAGGAAACAGTTCTTGAAAAGGCGTGGAACCACCTCATGGATGATGGAACGAAGATCATGGGTCTCTACGGTATGGGTGGAGTAGGGAAAACAACTCTTCTCACACAGATCAACAATAAGTTTGTCGACTTGTGTTACACACATGATGGGGTTGTGATAGTCATATGGGTTGTAGTGTCTGGTGATATACAAGTGCACAAGATACAACACAGGATTGGCAACAAGATAGGATACAAAGGAGTGGAATGGAAGAAGAAAAAAGAAAACCAAAAGGCAATAGACATATTCAACTTCTTAAGCAAGAAAAGATTTGTGTTACTCTTAGATGACATATGGAGGAAAGTAGATTTAACCGAGATTGGTATCCCTAATCCAACAAGCCAAAACGGATGCAAGATAGTATTCACCACTCGCTCTCTAGGCGTATGTACGAGCATGGGGGTCCATGAACCAATGGAGGTACAATGTTTAAGTACAAAAGATTCATGGGACTTGTTCAAGAAGAAAGTTGGACAGAACACACTTGATATACATCCAGACATTCCCAAGATCGCAAGAAACGTTGCTGGAGCATGCCGTGGCTTGCCGCTAGCGCTAAACGTCATCGGAGAGACAATGTCATGTAAGAAGACTACACAAGAATGGTACCATGCGGTTGATGTTTTGAAGACGTATGCAGCGGATTTTAGTGACGTGAAGGAGAAGATTCTTCCTATCTTGGAGTACAGCTATGATAATCTTGAAGGTGACAATGTCAAGTCTTGTTTCTTGTATTGCTCTCTGTTTCCTGTAGATGCTTTAATAGGCAAAGAGAGGGTAATATATTATTAGATATGTGAAGGGTTTATTGATGGGTATGAGAGTAAAGAAAGAGCTGTGAACCAAGGCTATGAGATACTAGGTACTCTTGTGTGTGCCTCTTTATTACATGAAGGAGGGAAGTACGACAACAAGTCATACGTAAGAATGCATGATGTGGTTCGAGAGATGGCCCTGTGGATAGCATCTGATCTTGAGAAGCATAAAGAAAGTTACATTGTACGAGCTGGTGTGGGGTTAAACGAAGTACCAAAAGTCCAGAACTGCAACTTGTGACAAGAATGTCACTGATGAATAACAAGATTAAAGAGATACATGAGAGTCATGAGTGTCCCAAGCTTACAACTTCTTCTTCAGAACAACCGCTGTCTTGTAAATAAAAACTAGGTAAAATAACAAAAAAATCTAAAGATTTTAAAATATTTACACATCTATACCATTCTTAACCTACATAGAATCTGATTCATAACCCGATTTAACTTTTAACCTTAATTCTTCTTCTTAATCCTCCTTTTTCTCCATTGATGTTTCTTTCACTACTTCATTTAAAATAAAATCAAAATATTTCTTCAAATATTCACTGATTTTCTCTTTTTTATCCCAAATCGATCAACACATAGTCATACTTAATCAATTTTATCTTATTCGAAACTGAATTTCATTTTTTATGTACGAGTTCATGAGAAAGAAGAACGCAGAGTATCTAATCTATTAAAACAGAGTCCTATTTTTATCTACTCATAAAAAGTCATTTGACCATTTCATTAGTACTTTTAATTCTATTAAAAATAATAGTATATTGGATCATTTGAATAAACTATACTATCATACATAAGAATATTTTACTATAATAATATTTATTTTAAAATATTAACTATTTTACTTTAAAAATCTTATAAAATCTTTTGATCATCGATTTTAAATAATTCATTAAATTCGTAATTATTATTAAAATATAAGAATTTAGTATTATTTAAATTTAAATAAAGAATGAATTAATATTTTTATTATATAGTAATTAATTTATAAATTTAAATTATAAAGTTATAAATAAAAATTAAGTTTAATAAAAATAAGTTATACAAGATAAAAAAATTATATTATATGATTATATATTTTTAGTTTAGAGTTGTTGGTTAATGTTTGTAAATTAAATAAAAACAATGCAGCTAATTTAAATTAAAAAACTTTAAAATAAATTCTGATCAATGAGAATTATAAAAAAAATTAATTCATTTTCATTAGATAACATCAAAAATTAACAAAAATTTTTAAATAGGCAAATTATTCTATTGTGATTCTTATATGATTATGTGTATTTTAATATTTTAAAAATATATTAAAATACAAATAAATTATATATTAATATCTGTTGTTTCATAGAAATAAAAAATATGAATAAAATTATATATAATTAAATATTAATAATATCAAATAAGAAATATTAAGTTACATAATACAAAACACCAAATAGTAATATATATTTTCTGAATTTGTCATAAAACTTAAATATAAATATTCGCGCGGACGCTCGAGTTAAAATCTAGTTTAACTAGTACAACTCTAACTAGTGTAACTAAAACTAGTACAAGTAGTACAACTCAAACTAGTACAACTAGTACAATTAGAATTATTACTGTTACAACTATGACATATATAACTTTAAAATTAATATGGTGATATTTTCAGCATATGAATGATGTTATAAATAGAATGATGTAGAACTAATAAGACATGTTGTTCTAATCTTTCCCCGCTTGTATGTGTCAAAATACATAAATAGTTTGTTTTCAACAACAATTTCTTTGTATAATAATTTATTTATAAATTGTACTAGTTATACTAGTTGTACAATTTCCAAAAAATAATCATCTTCATATTTTTGCTCCCGAAGAACGCAGATGCCGAGCCGAACAAGTTGCAGTAAAAAGACATTTAGAAAAGTATATTTCAAAAATGACGTATAAATCATTATGAATTCGAAAAGAATGCATAAACATTTATGTTTGGTGTTTGCACTACGACAATAATAATCCAACTGGTACAACTGATTTAGATACGGTAATAGTATAACTAGTTTAATTGTGCCAACACTTAAGTTGTGTTGTTTTAATTTTGAGTGGTAGTCTTTTCACCTTAATGTCCATTTTTATATAGACGTGAAAATAGATAAAAGATAGACCAATTGTAAATATATCTACAGGAAGAATATGATGAAACTTGCATAATAATACAACTAGTACACCAAAGAGAAATACATGTATAACTAAAAAATTTTACTAACCCATAGTTGTACTAATTTTTAATATATACGAGATTGAACGTAGTTGTACTATAGCTATGGATTTTAAACTTAGTTGTACAATGTGAAAAATATAAATGCATTAGTTCTACCATTTTTTACATGTGCATACTGTGTCTAACATATTTTGGAATCATAATTTCTTTGTAAAAATATGTTTTGTGTATATTGTATCATAATAATGTGGCTAGACAAGTAAACAAACCCATAAGTATAGAGTATATTATGTAAACTTATGTGATGATGTAATAATTGTCATAATAATTCTAAGGTTCAGGCTCTTAATTCTTAAGCCAACCATTGTGTAGTCTCGTTATGTTGATTGCAAAGGCTATGAAAATTTGCAGACTAACCATATGAAGGCTACAAACAGCGTATCCAAGGTCGGTATCTTGGAGGGATATAAAATCAACTCAACACTTTTCTTTGCTTACATTATGAAGCCAGACTCACTCTTATATTTGCTCAGGTTCGTTAAAATGATCCTTATGAAGGCAGACTCACTCTGTTGTCTATGAGGACCTTTATCTCTATGGACCTTTTATCTCTGAAGTATACAGATCTCTGTTGTTGAGTGCACTTGTTACGTTTTATTTTGTAAGAGCTTGTGGAAATCTGCAAACTGAGCTTATTGTGGCTACGGAATGCGTAACCAAGCTCTTAGCCTCAACTAAATCAACGGTAACCAAACTCTAAACCACCCTTAAACACTTCCATATATGTTGTGATGGTCCCTCGCTATTGTTCTCAGCTCATAAAGTTGTCAGGTACGGTTGAGAAGAACGAAACAACATACTACATATATGTTGGCACATCTAAGGAGAACATATTTAATTTCATACAGGGGAACCCAGGTTAGCCTGATCAAGATTATAAAGAAAATAATTTTTCCTCTGATGTTGAATTAAGACAAATCATTGTGCTTCGTTGAAAACTGAACTGAAGTCTTCTCGATGAACTGGTTTAGATTGTATAGTTTCGCAGATAAGTTGCTTTAGCAGAGCTTTAATTCTACGTACTTCTCTTTGATTTGTTAGTCTCTCCACCAGTAAACTTTTCCAGAGGCAGCATTAGTCAACAACCTTATAGCCTTCCCTCTTTATAATTGTTTAGCTTCGGTTCCTTTCCTCTCTCTCTCAGCAGCAATGGGAGGCTGTTTCTCTGTCTCAGTGTCATGCAATCAAGTGGTTAATCAAGTCTGCCAATTTCTATGCCTCAAGGGAAGTTATATCCACAACCTCCCCCAGAATCTAGCGACTCTCCAGAAAGCCATGGAATTGCTCAAGGCGAAGAGAGATGATATTCAAAGGAGGGTAAACAGAGAAGAGTTTACTGGACATAGTCGAAGGCTTGCTCAAGTCCAGGTATGGCTTACGAGTATCCTCACAATGGAAAACAAATATAATGAGCTTCTAGCGACATGGAGAGAGCCCATGACATCCACAACGTTCTTAGGAGGAAGAAGTTTGTGTTGTTGTTGGATGATATATGGGAGAAAGTGAATTCTAAAAGCGTCTTTGACTTTATAAAATTGGCCATACACTGCCCTGACAGAGAGTGGTTAGAAAGAGTTGAATGGGAGGACGAAGCCACTCGACTCCGTTTCTTACCTTCATGTAAGGCTGGACGACCGGACCGGATGATCTTCTAAACTATTCTTCTGTTTCTCTTTTTCTTCTGTAATTGCATACTCTGTTTCACGTAAGCTGATGTCTATGTGGATGTCTGGGATGATTTACTTACTCATTCTCTATTTCTAACTGTTTTAGTTTTTCTGTTTGTCTTAAAATTCATCATCATCTATCTTCCCTTTAACAAAAACAAATGGTCATAAGTTATCCCAAGCAAATAATGTTTTCTTTTTGTAGTTTCCCTTTATTATTTTAATTCTAATTTATTCTTTTAAAATATTCATTAGATCGTTTACAATTTATTCTTTTAAATGTGATTCACAATGTAGTATTTGTGGAATGGAATAGAAATCCATAAATCATATTATGTTTGATTGCCACCATTGGTACAAACATGGGTATTCTGAAAAATTCCATCTGACCCAAAAAAAATTCTTAGATTTGATTTTTACAAATAAGAATTATTTGTGCCGTCGATTTGGATAATGTGGTATATATAAAAAAATAGGAATAGCAAAGTATTTTAAATTAAAATTGTGAATACACTGGAGATATTACATATAAGAAACATTGAAAGAGATTTATAGACAGAGACACAAAAAATGGATTCAAATGTTTTCAACCGAGATGCGACACCCTTATCTTCGAGCAAGGGTGAGGATATATGGTATTTTGTTGATGACGCTTGGAAAGTACATTTAAATTTAATTAAAAAAAGGTTTAACTAATTAAAAAAATAATGGAAGTCATGAATATCTAAAAAAAAGCTTACATCGTTTATTTGAAACGAAGTATGCAAGAATCAAAACTTTATGTAAAAAATAGAGAAAGTCCTACCAAACTAGGTGATTACTCTTGTGCATATATGAGATGAAATTTATATACTAATAATCATTAAATATTAATTTTGATCATTCAACTATCATGTCATAAGTATTCAAACTTATAATCATATTTGTTAATTTTTTTTAAAAAAATTATTTAATTTACATTGAGCTTCAATGTTATTATCTAGATGTTATAATTCACCGTCCCACTTTGATATGAAAAAATTGTATTTTTTTAAATGATATGATCAAATAACATTTGAGATCCGTAATTACGCATAATGAGCATCAGTTATGTAAACAAATTATTTATACATATTATTATTTATTTTGTATTCATTTACGTATTATAAAATAATAAATATATTAAATAATTGAAAGCAAATAAATATTAGGTATATAATTAATTAGAGTAACCTATAAATAAAATAATCTCTCTTTTATTATTTTTGTTGGTAAAAAATCAAAATAATCATTTATTTATTTTATATGGTATATAATTAAAACTAAATTATATTGACATATATATATATATATATATATATATATATATATATATTATAAGATAATATGGATATTTATTAATCGAGGCTTCGTACTCATATGATTTTGTTAATATTTTATATTTGTTGTAAGAAAAATATTATTTTTATTAATATGAATATTTATTAGTTGAAGTTTCCTACTTAATGCACATTTTGAAATTAACGTTATTATGTATTATATATAATATATATTTTAATTTAAACAATAATGAAATAATTATATATATATATATAATCATAATATATACTAAATGAGACTTTATATTTATATGGTTTTATAATCTATTGTACTTGTTATAACAAAAAAGTTAAAAAAAATTTAATGTGGATTTTTAACAGTCTTAATAATTTATAATCATTTAAGAAATTCAAAATATAACATATAACAAAAATTAATTTTTTTATTATATGTTTAATGTGATTGTTTAATTTCTTTTAACAATATAAAATTAAACAAAAATGATGGAAGATACAAATTTTTTTATCAAATCTTTATTATTAAAAATCTTTAATTGTTATATACATGTTAATCATAGTAAATAATTTCATAGTTTTTATCTAAAGAAAGAATGAAGAATATTCTTTTATACATCACTAATTAATTTGATAGTTAATTTAATAAAAATATAATATATGTTCAGGTGTGTCAACTTATTATTTAAAGATTATCTAATGTATTAAAATAGAGTCATATTTTTTATCTACTTATAAATAGTCTAGGTTGAACCATTGTATTTAACTAGCTTTTCTATTATTTTATGTTTATCTAACTTAATTATTATTAAATATATACACTAGCCTAAAATTAAGGAACTAAATAACTATTATATTATTTTCAAAAAATAATCAATTCAGTTTATATTAACATTAAATTTGAATAACTAATAAATTGTATTTTATTGACTAATATAAAAAAGAATTATATATGATTACAAATCCGTATAAATATAAAATTGTACTTTAACCTAAATGCAAGAAATAAAGTTTTCAAAACTTTCACAGAATACATAATATCTCTTATAGATAGAGTACTAAAATTAGATATATATATATATATATATATATATATATATATGCATATTTGATAAAATAAATATTAATAATTAGTTACTAGGAATATTTAATGATATAATGGAACATATTATTATTGACTATTCCAACAAACATGTAAAATCTTTATCAAAAATAAAACTAATTGAAAAATATAAAACACATTTTAAGTTAGGCTTGGACCTTGGAATACATGTTATATATTTTGAATTTTGGTTCTAATTTATATCATATCCTAGGTTTCATTCTGATAAATTTGTAAGTACGGATCATATTCAGATATAACGTATTGGTTTTGGTTCTAATTTGTACCACTTCCTAAAATTCATAAAGTAACCATATATCATTCATATTTGGGTTATATTGGTTCGGTTTAGATATATCCAAAGTTAAATCCAAAATTTAAAAGCAAAACATAAGAAGTAAATAATTATTTATATAAAATTGAATATTTAAAGTACCTATTTAAAAATTAATACTTATTTTTAGATATCATTTCAAAAATATATAATTGAATATTTAAAGGACATATTTATATCTGTGACTATTTAGAATCAAACTGTTTTTTTAGATTTGTTCGGACTTTTCAGCTTTTGGGTTACCCATTCGGGTTCAGCGAATAACATTTCGGGTTCGTATATCTTTTGTATCACCCTATAAGACTCATTCTGGTATTTTTGACATTTTAGACTCGGTATGTACGGATCATATTTTTTTATTTGAGTTTGGTTTGAACTTCAAATTATATATTTTATGCCCAAATTTACTTTAAATAAAAAAAAATTATATAAATGTTTCATTGAATAATCATCCGCGCTTAGCGCGGATCAAAATCTAGTAAAAATTATAGTAATGATGATATGTAGCTATTAAAAAATGTTGTAATGTTGCAAAATTAATATATAAAAGATATAGAAAATCAAATAGAGGACTATCAATAGGCAAAATTCAACGTGGCAAAATCGGGATCGTCAGATCAAATCAGATCAGTATGCTCACCGTTGAAAGGAACGGCCATATATTGTTTACCCTCCAAACAAATAAAAAAAAGAAAAAAAAGAGAGAAGAGGATGTTTAGTTAGACTGATTGTGATGGTGTTTATGTCTCCGTTAATTTGGTTTATCAGTTTAGTGTGTTAATAGCTGGTGATGCTCCCATATCGATCTGTTTGCTGATGAGATCGAATTCGAGTTGGCAACAGGTGGAGTAGAGTTACTGGGATTGTGTGCACACCACTTGTCTGATGAATTGTCTCTGTGAAGAACTTTACAAAGCCACCCCTTTTTTTATTTTGTAGGAAAGTGTAATTATTTGTTTGTGATTCATCAGTGAATCTGTGAGTATTACTCTCCTTCTGGTGCTTGCATAAATTGGTAGAACCAAGTGATGATTTGTCTTTGTGAATAGCTTTTGGAGCGTCTTTCATTTTTATTGTAGGAAAGTTTAAACATGAATTAGTTTCATGCTCTTAAAACTTCAGTCTCGTTATGTTTATTGCAAAAACTCTATACCCCTGAACACTTGCTCCTTAACTTGTATTGTGCTTATCTCTTTAAAGTTGTTGTAGAGTGGATGAAAACGAAATAAACATGGGCTTTTTGTTGTTGGCTAGTCTCAATGGAAACATATGGTTATCCTAGTCCAGAAATTAAAGCAAGGAAATGTTTTCGTTCTGCTCTGATGTTTGATCATTCTTGCTCATCAGTCAATTGTTGATTACATTTGTTATGTTTTCTTTTGCAAGAGCTTATGGCAAAACTGCAGACTGAGCTTGCTGTGGCTACGAGCCATGCTCCTCTAGCCTCTACTCAAGGGATATTAAATAAACGGTACATAAACTCTAAACGCTTAAAACACTAACATATATGTTGTGATGGTCCTTAGCTATGTTCTTATCTCATTAAGTTGTCAAGTGTGGTTGAGAAGAACCGAAACAAATAGGTATACATATATATATGTTGGCATATCTAAGGAGAACATAGTAAACGCCTACACGGGAGAACCGAGGTTAGCCTGATCAAGATTTTAAAGCAAATAAAGTTTCTCATTTCTGTCTGACGTTGAATTAATGCAAATCATTTCCATTGATTGAAAACTGAACTGAAGTCTTGTCGATGAAGTGATTTAGACTATGTAATGTCGCAGATAAGTTTCTTTAGCAGAGCTTGTTTGTCAACACTCGCATGGTTTATAACTCTTCTTTGATTTGTTAGTCTCTCCACCAATAAACATTAGTGGTCACTCTTACGGCTTTAGTCGTTGATTCCTGCTCTTCCTTGTGACTTCCTAATCCGTATTCTATTCAAATTTTTCAAGAGAATAATATTTTATTGAATTAATAATTTGTCTAATATTTGAGGTAGATCTAGGAGTCTTGGTTTGTTTTAGGTCTCAGCTTGACTATAAAAAAGTCAGTAACCGGATTGTTATCACTTACTGATAATTATGCAATATAAAACTTCAGTTTTCTGTCAGGAAAAAACATTTTAAAAAGACTAGAAAGTGGGTTGTTTTATGCAATACAAGACCTCGGTCAGAAAAAAAATATTTTTAAAAAAGTGAGTTGTTTTATGCAAAACAAGACCTCGGTCTTTGATCAAGAAAAAAAATACTCTCTCCGTTTCAAATTAGATTATGTTTTAGGAGGGTTATGTTGTTTCAAAATATAAAATATTTTGAGATTTTAAAGTATCTTTAAAGTTTTAAGGGTAACTTTAACCTTATTGAAAATTGTTCAACCAATAAAATTTTACATTTTTTTTATAATTGGTTAATGATTTTAAAATTATATCTTTAAAAATACTTTTTAGATAAATTTAAATTTTTTAATTTTTGTGCATTAAGTCAAAACATCATCTATTAAAAAATGGAAGTAGTATCTTAAAAAGACTGGAAAGTGTGTTGTTTTATGCAATAAAAGATTTCGGTATTCGGTCAAGAATTTTTTTTAAAAAAAACTAAGAAATGGGTTATTTTATGTAATTCAAGATCTTGGTATTCGGTAAAGAAAAAAGATATTTTAAAAAGGCTAGGAAGTGAATTGTTCTATGTAATACAAAACCTCGATCTTTGGTGGATCAAATTCTCTTATGACCCACATGGGTATCAAAAATTCTAAAATAACCCCTTCCTAATTTATTTTTATTTTTATTTAAATTTAATTCAAAAAACATGTAAAATAATCAAAAAACCTAAAGACTTCAACTTATTTACGAAGCCATGCCATTCATATCCAAACCCAACCAATAATCCGACCCGACCCACAACCTGACCCGCCCATAACCCGACCCAACCCAAATGTTAACCCTAATTTTGCTTCTTCTTTTTTTCCATGGTTGTTTCTTTCATTTTAAAACAAAATCAAAAGATTTCTTATAATTTTCATTAATTTTCTTTTTATTATTACAAATCGATCAACCCATGGTTATATTTAGCCAATTATATCTTATCTAAAGTCGAGTTTCATCTTCAATGTAAAAAAATCGCGAGAAAGAAGAACTCATAAAATTACTAGTACAACTAAAACTAGTACAACTAGTACAACTCGAAATAGTACAACTAGTATAACTTGAACTATTATAATTAGTATAAATAGAATGAGTATAACTAGTACAACTATATTGAATATAACGAGTATAACTAGTACAATTATAACGCGTATAACTAAAACAAATTTGTAATTAATATGGTGATATTTGTTTTTTGTTTTCAGTATATTAAGGATGCTAGAAAAGATGATGATGTCAAAGTACATGAATAATATATTTTCCATAATATTTGATTTGAATAATGAATTGTTTACAAGTTGTACTAATTATACTAGTTGTACTATTTTTGGAAAAAAATCGTCTTTATCTTTTTGCTCCCAAAGCCCAAAAAAGTAGTTGCGGAGACGGACCGGGGCGTAGTCGTCTCGCTGTGATGGCGAGATGGACCAGAGGCGAGGAAACCGCAAGAACTTGGACGTAATGGCTCAAGCTCTCTTTTTGGCCGGTCTTCTAAGAGTCGTTTATTCAAAGATCGCTAGAATATCCCGTGAAGACTTGTTGCTCAATCATTTTTTAATCATATATCATCTTAGATATTTGATTGTTTCTCATATAGAATACCAAACTAGTTTGTTAACTTTTGAAAGGTCAAAATTGTACCAATTGTATCATTAAAACGAAGGAGGGCGAGAATGATCCAGAGAAGGCAATTAAAGTTAATGTATTTTGTTGTGATTTAATGGTACCTGATTTAGTTGTGATTTTATTGTGATTTGTTGTGATTTCGTAGAGGATGTTGATGAATCGCCTTATACACTTGAAGTGATGACAACAGCTGTCGAAAAAGTTGAGAAAGAAGTTGCAGAGAAGAAAGTTGTGGAGAAAGTGGATGAAGATGCTAAAGTTGATTTACTCGAAGATGCAGAGCCCTTGACGAGGCTGAAGAGATTAACAAAGCCTTCTCATTAAAATAACATGCAGTTATACTAGTATTTTAGTTGTACCGACTGTACATAGTTGTACTAGTTTTTGAGTTGTACCAGTTTGTACATAGTTGTACTTTGGCAGTGAAACAAAAAATATTAGTTGTACCACATAATAAATATATTTACCTCAGTTGTACCATTTATTTATGTTTACATATCTTTGCCCGATTACAATGATATCATCAGTTTTGTAAAAAATACATTTCATCTATGTTTTTCAAAAATTATGTGGACAGACAAGTTAACAAACCTTAAGAGTATAAGGTAAATCTTGTAAACTTATGAAGTTGTGTAATAATTTAATTTTTTTTTTCAAAATTTCAAATTAAATTAAAGAAACTTTCTGAGTACATACCAGTTGAGATATTTGATTGTTTTCTTCTATGGAATACCAAATTGGTTTTGTTAATTTCTGAAATGACAAAGTTATACCAGTTGTACCAGTAATACTCGTCTACTATATAATAAAAATTATATCAATTGTTTATATGTCTAGTTTTAGGGGTTGTACCAATATTTTTACACCATAGCTTTATAAAAATAAGTTCGATTTTTGTTTATCATAATAATATGATCGATATTTTCACACCATAGTTTTATTCATCATTTTACTAGGATCATTAAAACATGATAAACAATCCAAATATAATAACACATAGTTGTACCAGTTGTGGAGTTGTACGATTGTGTACATAGTTGTACCAGTATTTTAGTTGTACAATAATATACATAGTTGTACCGAGTTTTGAGTTGTACAAGCTTGTACATAGTTGTATTTTGGTCTAGAATTTGAAATATATAGTTGTACCAAATTATAAATAAATATACCTCAGTTGTACTTCTTTTATATATTTACATACCTAGAATCACATACTATGAAATCATTATTTTTGTCAAAATATATTCGGTATAAGCTTTTTAAAAATATAGTGAACAAACAAGTAAATAAACCTTTAAAGTATAAGGTAGATCATAAAAACTTATGTAATTGTGTAATAATTGCAAAAAAAAAAAATTGCTTAAACTTCAAATAGTTAGGATAAATCATTCTAAGGACATTTCAACTTGTATAGTCTACGGTTGTTTTCATATGGAAAGCCAAATAGAATTTTAAAATTTCTTAATTTCTTAATTGTACTAGTTATACCAGCATTTTATTTCTGTTATATATAAAATAGTTGTACTTGTATTACAATATGATAGCAAAATTGAAAAGTTTAGTTACGCCACATAAGAAGTAAATACACCTTAGTTACACCACTTCTATATGTTTACATATTTAGTATCTCATATTATGAAATCATTAATTTAAAAAAAATATTTTGGTATACATTTTTCAAAAATATGGTAAACAAACTGTTAAAGTATAAGGTTAATGATATATAGTGTTTTTAATATTTTTAGCATCTTTTTCTTAATCATATTAGTGCTTTGAGTTTTATTTAGGTGTTAGATTGCATATATATATGATCATTTGCATGCGTTAGAGGCTGGATTGCACTATTAAGAAGCAAATATCAAGGGTTAAATTGCATATTATTGAAGTTTAAGGTCAAAAACGATGTTAATGAAAGATGAGGGACCACTCTAAAATTAATAGAAAGTCTGGACTAGTATTAGAAAATTTGGAGTTGATTCAAAAAGATGTTTCTGTAATTTCGAAAGGTTTGGGGTTAAATCATAATTAACCAAAATGTGAAGAGCTAAATGTGCAAATAAATTTAAATAGATAATTTAATTATTTAATTTACATAGGGTTATGGGGTCATATAGATTAAAATAGGTCATGATAGAATATTTTTTAGGGTTGTGTCTTATTAGAGATTAAAGTCCATCTTTGGTCAGGAAAAATATATATTTAAAAAAAACTAGAAAGTGTTATAAACGTGAAGGAATACAAAGTCAGCAATACGCGCAGAGTAAATATTATTGTGTGGAGCCCACCGTCACTATGCACGCACAGTAACTTACTTTTTCACTTCTATATAAACGATCGTTTCGCGATCGTCGAAAATCACACCTTCTCTTCTCCCTCTTATAAGAATTCTCTCTCTGATAGTTTATTTTATATTAGTATTATCTTCTCTCTACGGGTATAAAAATTCTGCCCTTTTTAAGATTTCTCAATCTAATAAAATCATAAATATTTTATAACACGTTATCAGCACGATCACTCTGCAATTCGGTAAAATTTATATGTATCATATTTACCCTGCTATAATGGTCGGTATACCGCCTTTATTACTATTTATTATTTTATAGTGGTTGTTTTAATTTATATTATTTATATATATTGATGCGGGCGGTATGTCGCCTCATTAATAAACCATAATTGATAAATACACTATAATTATTGGCTTGGCTGTGCCGCCGCATAATTTGTTTAATCTCATTAATAAACCATGATTGATAAATACACTATAATTATTGGCTTGGCTGTGCCGCCGCATAATTTGTTTAATAATTTAACAAAATAATTTTATCACCATAATAATATTGATAATTGCATGTTATGAATATTATATAAATGTTAGGCAACCTATATAAATTATTATGAAATTTATTAAATTTGGTTGAGTGATTATTATGATATTTTTAGACCGATTTTTAGTTCAAAAATATATATATAAATGAAACAAAATAATAATAACTAAAAAATATTAATCCCAACGGTCACAAATAATTTTTTCAAAATTTTACCCTTTTTCAAACGGCTATGAACAGTATTTTCATCTATAAATATACTCATCTTTCATTCATTCAATTCATCATAACATTTCATCTCCTCCCAAAAACCTTCAAATAATTTTCTTCCGATTTTCTTTCTTTTCTGAAAAAAAATAGGATGATTCGTTTGCTTTTAGTTTTGTGTGCGGTTATAATTTTTGTTGGTGTTTACGGTCTTTGTGTTGGAGAATTTACTCCGATAGAGTTTAACATAAATATTGCTATGCTTTTCTATGCGGTGTTTTTCTTTGTAATTGCTTGCATGATTAATGTAAACGGTTCATTTTAAATAATATGAAATTCTAATAAAATTTATTATGTTGTGTTTTTAGAAATACAAATGGCAAGAATTGAGCATCTTCAGTTTCCGGCTCTCAAAATAACTGGTGAAAATTACGTCGGATGGGTCACCAACGTGAAACCCTACCTGGTGATGAAAAAGTTAACCGAGACGATTATAATCGGTAACAAATCGCCGCCTGAGCATAAGGCTGAAGCGATAATTTTCCTGAAGAAACACCTTGATGAGAATGTTACGCATGACTATGCGAGCATAGAGGACCCAGCTGACCTGTGGCAAGCTTTAAAAGAGCGGTTCGATAACCAGAAGGAAATCAATCTCCCTCACGCTCTAGAAGAGTGGAAAAACCTGAGGTTTCAAGATTTTCAAAAGGTAGAGGAATACAATTCTGCCGTCCTGAGGATAGTTTCATTACTGAAGTATTGTGGTAACCCTGTCTCTGAGGCAGAAATGATGAATAAAACATACAACACTTTCCACAAACAACTTCACTTCCTACCCGAAATTTACAGAAAATGTGGGTACACGAGATTTTCTGAATTGATGGTTGCGCTCATGTTGGCTGAAAAGAACAATGAGCTCCTTATTAAAAACCACAATTCTCGACCTACAGGAGCGAAGGCATTCCCCGAAGTGAATGCTACGGCGATAGAAAACTCAGAGAGGAGAATCCAAACAAATTGGAATCGTGGTCGCCGTTTCAACAACAAACGTGGAAAACCTTACAGTCCCAAATGGAGAGGATCTAACAAATGGGTAAGATCCGAACAAGTTTCTAAGGGTAAAGAAACCCAAGTGGATACCACTCAGAAACATGAAACTGTTTGTTACAGATGTGGATGTAAAGGACATTGGTCCCGTACCTGTCGTACTCCTCCACATCTGTGTAAGTTATATAAAGAGTCTACGAAAGGCAAAGCTAAAGAAGTGAATCTCACCGAAAATTTTGAGGGGACAACGTACCTCGAAGCCTCTGATTTCGCAAATGAGCTGGACTAGATTACTCCTGAAGAGAACTGAAATGCTTGTAATAAGACTATTGAATAGTCCTAAGTATTGTTATGTATAATTTCCTGTCTTAAGCAAATAATGATGTCTTTAACATCACACTAATGTATAATTATTATGTGTGTTTCTTATATGATTAACATATAAATGATTTCCATGTTTTTCTTTTTATTAACGTTTATGACAATTACAGACATGGATCACAATGCTAATGGAACAAAATCCAAGAAACGGGTTCGAGAAATTTGTATACCAGATAGTGGAACGACGCACACTATTCTGAGACAAAAGAGATATTTCTCTGATATAAAACCAAAAAGAATTTTTGTCAATACGATATCAGGTCCTGCAGACGTGATTGAAGGAACTGGTAAAGCAAACTTTACATTACCAAATGGAACAAAATTCTCCATAAACAATGCTCTATATTCTCCAAATTCCAAAAGAAATTTGTTGAGTTTTAAAGACATATATCTTCACGGATATGATACTCAGTCTGCAACTGAGGATGGAAAGAAGTACATATATGTAACTTCTGATAAATGTGGGAGAAAACACATATTGGAGAAGTTCCCAGAACTCCCTTCAGGATTGCATCATACTTATATCGATGAAATCGAATCAAATATTATAGTGAAACAAAATCCAGAAGAGTTCACATTATGGCATGATCGCCTCGGTCACCCAGGCACCACAATGATGCGTAAAATCATAGAAAGCTCACATGGCCATCCATTGAAAATCCATGAGATTTCTCAAGGCAATAAAATGACATGTGTTGCATGTTCTCTTGGAAAATTGATCATAAGGCCATCGCCAACCAAAATTGATAAGGAATCACCAAAGTTCCTTGAAAGAATTCAAGGCGATATATGTGGACCAATACATCCACCTTGTGGACCATTCCAGTATTTTATGGTATTAATTGACGCATCCAGTAGATGGTCACACGTTTGTCTATTGTCATCTCGAAATATGGCATTTGCAAGATTTTTAACTCAGATAATCAAACTGCGAGCCCAGTTTCCTGATTATACCATTAAAAGAGTTAGACTAGACAACGCTGGTGAGTTCACATCTCAAGCATTCAATAATTATTGTATGGTAACATGAATTGAAGTTGAACATTCTGTGGCTCATGTTCATACTCAAAATGGTTTGGCTGAATCTTTAATTAAGCGACTGCAATTGATTGCAAGGCCATTGATCATGAGATCAAAACTTCCTACCTCTGTATGGGGACATGCTATTTTGCATGCAGAAACACTCATTCGGATCAGACCAAGTGCGTACCATAAGTATTCTCCACTACAATTAGCGTTTGGTCGAGAACCAAACATTTCTCATTTAAGAATCTTTGGTTGTGCAGTATATGTGCCTGTAGCACCACCACAACGTACAAAAATGGGACCACAAAGGAGATTGGGAATATATGTTGGTTATGATTCTCCATCAATCATACGATACCTAGAACCACAGACGGGTGATGTCTTTACGGCACGTTTTGCCGATTGTCATTTTGATGAGAAAGTATTCCCAGTTCTAGGGGGAGATAACAAAAACATAGGAAATGAGATTAAATGGAGTGTACCTTCATTGTTATATCTTGATCCTCCTACTAAAGAGTCAGAACTAGAAGTTCAACGAATTATGCATTTACAGAGTATAGCAAATCAGCTACCTGATGCGTTTGCAGATACCAAGACGGTAACTAAATCTCATATACCAGCTGCAAATGCTCCTGCTTGTATCAAAATAACAAATGAGCAAGGAAAAGCAAATGATACACGTGAATCCAAAACACGTCTGAAGCGTGGGAGACCTGCTGGTTCTAAGAATAAAAATTCCAGAAAACAAAAAGATGTCGAGATAAATGACACACCCAAATTAGCAGAAAGTATTTTGGAAGGAACAAATGATGAGGATACTGACAAAATGGAACATCATGAATCAGAAATGAATCATGAGATTTCCATCAACTATATCCACAATAAGAAGATATGGAAAAGAAATGAAAAGGATGATATCGATGATGTTTTCTCATATATTGTGTCAACAGAAATAAATGAGGAAATCGAAGATCCAGAACCAAAATCTGTTTATGAATGTCAAAAGAGACATGATTGGAAACAATGGAAAGATGCAATACAAACCGAACTTGATTCACTTAATAAGCGAGAAGTATTTGGACCTATTGTACTCACACCTGCAGATGTGAGACCAGTTGGATACAAATGGGTTTTCGTTCGAAAGAGAAATGAGAAAAATGAGGTTACGAGATACAAAGCTCGTCTTGTGGCTCAAGGCTTTTCTCAAAGACCTGGAATTGACTATGAAGAAACATATTCTCCTGTTATGGATGCAATCACATTTAGATTCCTGATGAGTCTAGCCGCTGATAAAAATCTCGAGATGCGTCTCATGGATGTTGTCACAGCATATCTATATGGATCATTAGATACTAATATCTACATGAAAGTTCCTGATGGATTTAAAATGCCAGAAGCATTAAGCTCAAAATCTAAAGAGCTATGTGCGATAAAATTACAAAGATCACTATATGGGTTAAAACAGTCTGGACGTATGTGGTATAACCGTCTCAGTGAACATTTAACAAAAGCAGGATACGTGAACGATCCTATATGCCCATGTGTCTTCATCAAGAAAACGACATCCGGATTTGTGATAATCGCAGTGTATGTTGATGATCTTAATATTATTGGAACTCAGAAGGAAATACAAAAGGCATCATACTATCTGAAAGGAGAATTTGAGATGAAAGATCTCGGACAAACAAAGTATTGTCTTGGCCTACAAATTGAGCATTCTCAAAATGGTATATTCGTGCATCAATCCACATATACTAAAAGAGTATTGAAACGTTTCAACATGGATAAATCAACTCCTCTTAGCACCCCGATGATCGTAAGATCACTTAACATTGAAAATGATCCATTTCGACCATCTGCGGAAAATGAAGAGATACTTGGTCCTGAAGTACCATATCTAAGTGCAATCGGAGCGTTAATGTATCTTACAAACTGCACACGGCCTGATATATCATTTGCCGTTAATTTTTTGGCAAGATTCAGCTCATCTCCCACACGAAGACATTGGAATGGAATTAAGCATGTCTTTCGTTACCTCCAAGGGACCATTGATTTGGGATTGTTTTATCCAAAAGATTCAAAAGGTCAAATGGTTGGTTTTGCAGATGCAGGATACCTTTCAGATCCACATAAAGCTCGGTCGCAAACAGGATACGTTTTCACGATCGGAGGCACTGCTATATCTTGGCGCTCTCAGAAACAAACACTCGTGGCCACATCTTCAAATCACGCCGAGATGATCGCACTCCATGAAGCAAGTAGAGAGTGTGTATGGTTAAGATCAATAAACCAACACATATGTACAAGTAGTGGGATTGACGAAAGTACGGAGCCAACTATCTTATATGAAGATAATGCGGCATGTGTTGCTCAAATGAAGGAAGGATATATCAAAAGCGATAGGACAAAACATATACATCCAAAGTTCTTCTCCTATACTCAAGAGCTCGAAAGAAATAAAGAGATTGAAGTAAGATATATTCGATCATGCGACAATGCAGCTGACCTCTTCACAAAATCACTTCCAACCTCAATATTCAGAAAACATGTCCATAACATTGGAATGCGGCATCAGAAGGACTTATGACTAATCATTCGAGGGGGAGCTTACGTGGTTGCACTCTTTTTACCTTACTAGGGTTTTTCCCACTGGGTTTTTTTTGAAAGGTTTTTAACGAGGCAATAAAGACGTTAAGCAAAAGACGATTGTGACACTGGTCTCCAAGGGGGAGTGTTATAAACGTGAAGGAATACAAAGTCAGCAATACGCGCAGAGTAAATATTATTGTGTGGAGCCCACCGTCACTATGCACGCACAGTAACTTACTTTTTCACTTCTATATAAACGATCGTTTCACGATCGTCGAAAATCACACCTTCTCTTCTCCCTCTTATAAGAATTCTCTCTCTGATAGTTTATTTTATATTAGTATTATCTTCTCTCTACGGGTATAAAAATTCTGCCCTTTTTAAGATTTCTCAATCTAATAAAATCATAAATATTTTATAACAGAAAGTGGGTTGGTCCATATTATGTAAGAAAGGTATTAACACTTAAAATGAGTAGGTTTAATAATCTTGATATCTATGATGGCAAAAACTAGCGCCTTTGGACTTTTGCAGTAATGCCTTTTGCTTTGCTGGACACAGCATTAATTATTCAGCAACCTTGTCTTCTCTTTCTTCTCTTTTAACAATTGTCTAGCATCATCTGTTTCTTTCCTCTCTATCTCTCTCGTCTGTGCAGCGATGGGAGGTTGTTTCTCTGTCTCATTGTCATGTGATCAAGTGGTGAATCAAGTCACCCAATGGTTCTGCGTCAAGGGGAGTTACGTTCATAACCTCCCCGATAATCTAGCGTCACTCGAGAAAGTCATGGGAATGCTAAAGGCAAAGAGAGATGATGTTCAAGGAAGGGTCAACAGAGAAGAGTTTACTGGACATCGTCGAAGGCTTGCTCAAGTCCAGGTATGGCTTAATAGTATCCTCACAATGGAAAACGAATATAATGAGCTTCTAAATACTAGTAAGCTCGAGCTTGGAAGGTTGTGTCTATGTGGTTTTTGCTCTAAAAATATGAAATCCAGCTATAGTTACGGGGAAAAAGTTATCCTGACGTTGAGGGAGGTAGAGAGTCTTATCTCTCAAGGAGAATTTGATGTGGTGACTGATGCAACTCCTATAGCTTTGGGTGAAGAGTTGCCTATCCAACCGACTATAGTTGGTCAGGAAACAATGCTCGAAATGGTATGGAACCGTCTGATGGAAGATAGAGTCGGGCTTGTGGGTCTGCATGGAATGGGTGGAGTTGGCAAAACCACACTTCTCACGCAGATCAACAATAGGTTTTCTGAAGCAGGTGGCGGATTTGATGTCGTGATATGGGTGGTGGTGTCACAAAATGCAACAGTTCATAAGATTCAAGGGAGCATCGGTGAAAAGCTAGGCTTTAGGGGGAAAGAATGGGAGGAGAAAAGCGACATGGAGAGAGCCCATGACATCCACAACGTTCTTAGGAGGAAGAAGTTTGTGTTGTTGTTGGATGATATATGGGAGAAAGTGAATTTAAGTACGATTGGAGTCCCATATCCGAGCAGGGTAAATGGATGCAAAGTAGCATTTACCACCCGCTCTCAAGAAGTATGTGGGCGCATGGGAGTTGATGACCCGATCGAAGTCCGTTGTCTGGACACGGACAAAGCCTGGGATTTGTTCAAAGAGAAAGTCGGAGAACACACACTGGGAAGGCACCCGGACATTCCCGAGTTGGCAAGGAAAGTCGCAGGGAAATGTCGTGGCCTGCCATTGGCACTTAATGTCATCGGTGAAACAATGGCGAGCAAAAGATCAGTACAAGAGTGGCGTCTAGCAGTTGATGTGTTGAGTTCATCTGCCATAGAATTTTCAGGCGTGGTAGATGAGATTCTTCCGATATTGAAGTATAGCTACGATAGTTTGGATGGTGAGGTGACCAAGTCATGAAGATGGGCTCTTTGTTTCCTGAAGATGGGCTTATTTCTAAGGAGAGATTGATAGAGTACTGGATAGGTGAAGGGTTCATTGATGAGAAGGAAGGTAGAGAGAGGGCAATGAACCAAGGTTATGAGATACTCGGGACCCTTATCCGTTCATGTTTGTTGTTGGAAGATGACCAGTATGAATCAGTAGTGAAAATGCATGATGTGGTGCGGGAGATGGCCATGTGGATAGCTTCGGATCTGGGAAAGAATAAAGAAAGATGTATCGTACAAGCTGGTGTCGGGTTACGTGAAATACCCAAAGTGAAGAACAGGAAAGATGTGAGAAGAATTTCATTGATGAAAAATGGTATTGAAACCATATCTGAGAGCCCCGACTGTCCTGAACTTACAACTCTCATCCTTCGAGAAAACAAACTCGTAGAGATCTCAGATCGATTGTTTCAGTCTATGCCAAAGCTATTGGTTTTGGATTTATCAGTTAATTATCTCAGTAGATTTCGAATGGATATCTCCAATTTGGTTTCCTTGAGATATCTTAACTTGCGATATACAGAGATATCAGAATTACCATTTGGTATAGACCAGTTGAAAATGCTAACACATCTGAATTTGATGTGGACGAGGAGACTTGAGAGTTTAGATGGGATATCAGAATTGTCAAGCTTGAGGACACTGAAACTACTACATTCCAACGTGTTGCTAGATATAGAAGCTGCAGCCCTTAGAACATTTAGAGTTTATAAGCGCATGTATCTCGTCAAGTACTTTGGTTGGGGAGAAATTGTTCGATGACCCCAGAATTGGAAGATGCATCCAACAAGTTTTTATTGAGGGGAGTCGGGAAGAGTTAGCAAAAGTAATGGTTTTGCCAGCTTTGGATGGTCTATGTGACATCACCATACGGAGTTGTATAATGTTGGAGGAGATAAAGATAGAGAAACCATGGAACAAAAGCCTGACAAGTCCATGCTTCTCAAACCTCACTGAAGTAAACATAGGAAATTGTGATGGTCTAAAGGATTTGACATGGCTGTTGTTCGCTCCAAACCTTACTCATCTTCATGTGGTTAACTCAGGGCAACTAGAGCATATAATAAGCAGAGAGAAAGCTGAGAGTGTTTTAGGGAATAATATTATCCCTTTCAAGAAACTAGAAGTGCTTTCCTTGTTCATTTTGCCTGAGCTTAAGAGCATATATTGGAATAATCTCCCTTTTCAACGTCTGAGACTTCTCTACCTAAGCTATTGTTCGAAGCTGAGAAAGCTTCCTCTTAATTCGAAAAGCGTCGTCAACGTTGATAAGTTTGTCATAAGGCACGATGGTAGAGAGTGGTTTGAAAGAGTTGAATGGGAGGACGAAGCCACACGACTCCGTTTCTTACCTTTATGTAAGGACTTGACGATCTTTTAAACTATTATTCTGTTTCTCTTTTTTTTTTTTTTCTGAAATTGCATTTGCCTACCTTGTTTCTTCAACCTCTGTTTCGCTTAAGCTGATGATTATGTCTTCTACATTTGATGGTGTACTCTCGTTTGTCCTAAAATAAATCATCATTTATTCCAAGCTTTACCAAAAAGCATATTGTCATAAAATTTGTCTCAAGCAATAATACTGTTATTGTGATAATTCCATTATGGATCTTGTTGCTTGCACTTGTCTGATGAATTGTCTCTTTGAAGAACTTTAGGAGGACCGTCTTTCATTTTTCTTGTAGGAAAGTCTAAATGTTTCTTCTTCCAAGGTTGGTGCTCTTAAGCCAATCGTTATGGCTTCCAAAGCTAATGTATCCAAGCTGTCTTTGCCTGTTGGAAGAATCCTTAATAACGAAATAATCAGAGATTTGTTGTTGGCTAATCTCAACGGAAACATATGGTTATCAGTCCAGAAAAATAACGCAAGGGAAGTTTCTCGTTCTTCTCTGATGTTGACCATTACTGTCATCAGTCACTTGTTGATTACATTTGTTATGTTTTTTTTTTGCAAGAGCTTATGGTAAAAACTGTAAACTGAGCTTATTGTGGCTACGGAATGGTGTAACCAAGCTAACGGTACCCAAACTCTAAACCCTTAAAACACTTCCATATATGTTGTGATGGTCCCTAGCTATTGTTCTCATCTCAAAAAGTTGTCAGGTAGGGTTTAGTAGAACGAGACATATATGTTGGCACATCTAGGAGAACATATTAGATCCATCCAAGAGAACCCAGGTTAGCCTGATCAAGATAATAAAGCAAAGAGACTTCTCATTTCTCATTTTGATTGATTGAAAACTGAACTGCAGTCTTGTCGATGAAGTGGTTTAGACTTGTATAGTTTCGCAGATATGTTGCTTTAGCAGAGCTTGCGGGTCAACAGTCGCATGGTTTATAATTATACCTACTCCTCTTTGGTTTGTTAGTCTCTCCTCCTCCACCAATCTTCCTTGTAACTTCCTAACAGAGCTTGCGGGTCAGCATTATTCAACAACCTTATTCGGTTATTCCCATCTCTCTCTCTCTCTCTCTCTGTTGTGAAGCAATGGGAGGCTGTTTATCTGTCTCGATGTGATGTGATCAAGTGGTGAATATCAGTAACCGGATTGATAACTATACAAAACAAGACCTCAGTTTTAGGTCTCTCTCTCTGTCTCCCAATGTCTATGCCTCAATGGAAGTTATATCCACATCGTCCCCCAGAATCTAGCAACATTCACACGAGACAGTCTGGTTCCAAAACTATGTGTGTTCAATTGTTATATATGTATCAGATATTTGCATTGGTGTGTTCCTTTTGTTACACGTTGTCTAAATTATTACTATTTTAAAGCCACTTTACAAAAAAAAAATATTACTATTTTGAGTTTGATGTCCAAATATTTATATAATAATCTACCAAGACGTGAACTCTGTTGTCCACAATGTCCAAACGTTGGTAGCGTTTTCTCGTACTATGTTAAGCAAAGTGGAATGCACCTACAATGACTATGTTTTCTTGAGCAACAAGAAAGAGAATGAAGATGGAAACAGAGAGTTGAATAACAGAAGCTCTGTTTTCATTAGAGGAAAGTTCTTTGGGCCCTATCATATTAGAGAAAATTTATTTGGGCCCTATTATTCTAGCGGGCCCTGTATCTTCTACGTACGTCGTAACCAAAAGAGATGTACCAGGTGGAAGGTGACATTCATCAGCTCCGTAGAGACTCACCTGGGACTGGGAGGAATCTAAATCTACAACACCCATCTCGATGGAGGGTTAAGGCTTGAGACGTAACCCAAAGAGATGTAATAGGTATTGCCATTGTTTTTAACATTTGGGTATTCAATTAGCTTCGCGTTTTAGACTTCACTCCAGCTTAGTTCACATTGTTTTTGGATCGAATGTGTTTTGTCTTCGAACTTCAAAGGATCCAGTGAAGAAAAGACTGACACTTTAATAACAATTAGTTCCTGAGAAAGAATGATTCCAAACTCAAACCTCGTTCCCTGTCTTAAAATTTTTATTCACCCGCTAATTATTGTTACTTATCCTCTGTTTTTTTTAGTGTGCAGTGATGGGAGGTTGGTTCTTTTCACCAAAGATGGATTAGAGATTACGTGTCTGTATGTATGGGTGAAGTAGGCAAAGTTCACTCCTTTCACGCTAATAGTTGCTAAGTTTTATGAGATTGTGATCTGGATTGTCTTAACTAAAAGTCTACTTAAGATTTTTGCCTACTCCTTCCATACCATACATAGACTTAATCAAGAATCCCTCTCTCATGTGTAACTACTTGAGTCCAAAGCTAAGAAAGCCTCCCACTTTCATACAGGTTCAGGTAACCCTTATATACGAACCATGAATTGGTATGTTTGTCTTCCTTTTACCACTACTATCTCTTTATGTTTTGGTTTATTATGTTTAAATTTTTTTTTAAAAAATATTTATAGGAGACTCATTGTTTAGTATATAGATGAAAGTGACATAGCGACTGTAATTGTGTCTACAATTGTCACATTCTTGGAATCTTGCTATATTACAGAAAAACTATGATGCCACCATGCATAAATGACCCTACAAAGCAAGACTTTGACTCACTTAAACAATTTCCACCAAATTACAAGGTAGGGGAGAGTTAAGATGCTACCTACCTTTTTCAAGTTTACTACAAAGTTGCAAGTCAAGATTAGTTTGCATTTGTGAATCTGTCTTTTGTGTGTCAAGTGCAAGATGGGTAATTGTATCTCTTTCCAATTCCAAGTACCATGCGAGCAAGTGCTGAACCGTCTCGGTAGCTGCCTTTGCAGCAAACTTAAATATATCCAAAACCTCAAGAAGAATCTTGTTGCTTTGGAGACGGCCGTGGAAGATCTCAAAGCTGTGCGATCTGATCTGCTACGGAAAGTGCAGGCAGCAGAAGAAGGAGGAGGTCTACAAAGGCTTCATCAAATCAAGGTATGGCTTGAGAGAGTCGAGTCTATTGAATCTAAATTCAATGGTCTATATAGTACTAGAGATGTTGAACTTAAGAGGTTGTGTTTCAATGGTGCTGGCCCCAAGAACTTAAGAGTGAGTTATCTTTACGGAAAGAGGGTCTTCAAGATGTTGAATATGGTTGAAGACTTGAAATCTAAAGGGTTTTTCGAAGAGGTGGCTAGTCCAGCTGCTAGAGCTGTGGGAGAGGAAAGACCTTTAACCCCCACGGTCGTTGGTCAGGAAACAGTTCTTGAAAAGGCGTGGAACCACCTCATGGATGATGGAACTAAGATCATGGGTCTCTACGGTATGGGTGGAGTAGGGAAAACAACTCTTCTCACACAGATCAACAATAAGTTTGTCGACTTGTGTTACACACATGATGGGGTTGTGATAGTCATATGGGTTGTAGTGTCTGGTGATCTACAAGTGCACAAGATACAACACAGGATTGGCAACAAGATAGGATACAAAGGAGTGGAATGGAAGAAGAAAAAAGAAAACCAAAAGGCAATAGACATATTCAACTTCTTAAGCAAGAAAAGATTTGTGTTACTCTTAGATGACATATGGAGGAAGTAGATTTAACCGAGATTGGTATCCCTAATCCAACAAGCCAAAACGGATGCAAGATAGTATTCACCACTCGCTCTCTAGGCGTATGTACGAGCATGGGGGTCCATGAACCAATGGAGGTACAATGTTTAAGTACAAAAGATGCATGGGACTTGTTCAAGAAGAAAGTTGGACAGAACACACTTGATATACATCCAGACATTCCCAAGATCGCAAGAAACGTTGCTGGAGCATGCCGTGGCTTGCCGCTAGCGCTAAACGTCATCGGAGAGACAATGTCATGTAAGAAGACTACACAAGAATGGTACCATGCGGTTGATGTTTTGAAGACGTATGCAGCGGATTTTAGTGACGTGAAGGAGAAGATTCTTCCTATCTTGAAGTACAGCTATGATAATCTTGAAGGTGACAATGTCAAGTCTTGTTTCTTGTATTGCTCTCTGTTTCCTGTAGATGCTTTAATAGACAAAGAGAGGGTAATAGATTATTGGATATGTGAAGGGTTTATTGATGGGTATGAGAGTAAAGAAAGAGCTGTGAACCAAGGCTATGAGATACTAGGTACTCTTGTGTGTGCCTCTTTATTACATGAAGGAGGGAAGTACGACAACAAGTCATACGTAAGAATGCATGATGTGGTTCGAGAGATGGCCCTGTGGATAGCATCTGATCTTGAGAAGCATAAAGAAAGTTACATTGTACGAGCTGGTGTGGGGTTAAACGAAGTACCAAAAGTCCAGAACTGGCAACTTGTGACAAGAATGTCACTGATGAATAACAAGATTAAAGAGATACATGAGAGTCATGAGTGTCCCAAGCTTACAACTCTTCTTCTTCAGAACAACCGCTGTCTTGTAAGTATATCGAGTGAATTCTTCAAGTCTATGCCAAGACTAGTTGTTTTGGATCTTTCATGGAACGTCGATCTCAAAAGTTTGCCTGAGCAAATATCAGAGTTGGTTTCATTGCGTTATCTTGACTTGTCAGAGTCAAACATTGTAAGTTTACCGGTTGGTTTACAAAAGTTGAAAAGGCTGATGCATCTGAATCTAGAGTCTATGTTGTGCCTTGAAGGTGTCTCAGGGATATGGAATTTGTCGAGTTTGAAGACGTTGAAACTACTTAACTTCATAATGTGGCCAACTATGAGCTTGCTGGAGGAGCTGGAACGTTTGGAACACTTAGAAGTTCTGACCGTAGAGATCACGTCCAGTTCGGTACTGAAACAACTCTTGTGCTCTCACAGGTTGGTGAGATGTCTCCAAAAGCTATCTATTAAGTACATCGAGGAAGAGTCAGTCAGAGTTTTGACATTGCCATCAGTAGAAGATCTCCGTGAAGTCTTCATAGGGGGATGTGGAATCCGGGAGATAATGATAGAGAGAAACACAGTGTTAACAAGTCCATGCTTACCTCACCTATCCAAAGTTTTGATTGCTGGTTGCAATGGGCTTAAGGATTTGACGTGGCTATTGTTCGCTCCTAACCTCACTCATCTAAGTGTTTGGAACTCAAGCCAACTAGAAGAGATAATAAGCCAAGAGAACGCTGCAAGGGTTGATATTGTTCCTTTTAGGAAACTAGAATATCTACACCTGTGGGATTTACCTGAACTGATTAGCATCTACTGGAGTCCATTGTCTTTTCCATGTTTGAGTCTGATCAATGTACAAAACGATTGTCAAAAGCTGAGAAAGCTTCCATTGGATTCTCAGAGTTGCGTTGCGGGTGAAGAGCTTGTCATAGAGCACGGAGATGAAGAATGGAAAGAGAAGGTTGAATGGGAGGATGAAGCCACGAGACTCCGTTTCTTACCATCCTGCAAGTTGGTTTTGTATGATGTTTGAGCCAGAGAAAGCTTCCAAATGTCTTGTATGTGACTCCTCTCATTACGTTGCCTTTGTTTCAAGTTATCTTTCCATTGTTAATCGTTTGTATTGTTCTGTTCTTCCCTTTCTTCTACCACTTTGTGTCCTTAAGTGTTCACTGGATTTGTATGTATGACCTTTCTATATTGCCTTTCTGAAGTATCATTTGAGATTGATGCCTAAAATTTCTATGAATATGTAGGTTGGTTTTGTGAGGCCTTATATTCCTTTCTATTTGCAGCAATGGGAGGTTTATTCTCAATCTCAATGCCATATGATCAGGTGGTGAATCAAGTCTCTCAGTTTCTTTGCATCAATGTAATTATAATCACAGCCTTTCCAAGCATCTAGAAGCTCTGCAGAAAGACATATATGTACTCAAGAGGTTACATGGCGTCGTGAAAGGCTCTCTCAAGTCCAGGTATCGCTTACGAATGTCATGTTCTCTGTTCTGAATGGTTTTCTTGGATTAGTACAAAGAAATTGTTAAGCAACGCAGATATAACCAAAGACGAGTTAACTGTCATTTAAAATGAAAGGATGTCACTAAAAGTGATTG
Organism: Moricandia moricandioides; assembly: GCA_905132885.1. Classification (NCBI taxonomy): domain Eukaryota; kingdom Viridiplantae; phylum Streptophyta; class Magnoliopsida; order Brassicales; family Brassicaceae; genus Moricandia; species Moricandia moricandioides. Next base: position 195,312 of record CAJHQQ010000293.1, read on the forward strand.
CAGTTTGTACGTAACGCATATAAACGTCAGCAAACATGAGAACCGGTCACAAAGTTTATAATTGTTGCAAGGTTGATATTAAAAGAGTGAATGCAGAAAATGGATTTTTGATGTTTCCATTCTTCTGAGACTATTTCATCTGGATGATCCCGGCGCTAATAAGCTTTTGAATCTTGTTCATAATCTCTGAGTTTTGCATTTGTTTCTGTGCTGCGCTCGGATTCTCCTCAAGATCTGACATTACCTGTTTAGAGTAAGAAAGGTTTTACTTGCATGATACAATCACAATGTACAAGTTGAAAAGTATGTTTCTTTACCTGTCTTATCACAGGATCTGTGAGGATGCTTTGGATTTCTGGGTCTTCCATCCCCTTTGCCTACAAACAAAAGTAAAAAAGAGATCCCAAGTTCACAACCTGAGACTTATATCGGCAGAGAGTCTCTAACTCTAACCTGTCTCTCTAATTCCTTAGGGGTAAGACCACCAAGGCTAGCCATGTTAATCTCTTGTATACATCTGCAGAATATTCTTAGAACCACATTAGGCGGCAATAGATAAAAGGGTTAATAACATCGTTTAAGCATGTGTGTGTAATATATACCTTGTAACACCATCGAGCAGTTCTTGATTATTAGGATCATGTTTAAGACCTTCTTGGTATGTTCCCATTGCATTGTCATACTCCTTCAAGTAGAACTCAACTTGAGCTTTTCTGATGTACCCTTTGGAGAATTTTGGATCAATCTCAATACATTTTTCTGCATCTTTTAGTCCATCAGGCATAGCACCAAGCTTAATGTAACAAATAGCTCGGTTGCTATATGCCTAACACAGGTGTGCAGAACAAAGAAGAAGCATATGGTTATTCAAACACTGTAGAAACATATGCATAACAAAGTGCTCTTACCTTAGGGTCTTGTGGATTCCTTTTGATTGCTTCAGTGTACTGCTTTATTGCATCAGGATACTTCAGCTCCTTGAAGAACTCATTACCTGCATTAAAAACACTCTTTATCAGTTTTTGTTCTCACATAACACAAGATTAGTTGCAAAGGTTATCACCTTTCTTACGCTCTTTATCACCAATCTTGGGATCGATATACTCCAGCCTCTCCCATTCTTTCTTTTCGCTTACAGCTAAGTTCAGCTTACTCAACGTTTCAGCATTACGGTGCTCTGTAAGAGCCATTTGATAAGCTTCGATAGCAAGTTCATAGCCTTTAGAGCCTGTAGCCATCTTGGTCAAAGCAGTTCCTTTCCTAGTTAAAGCTCTAGCTATCATCATGCAATCTGATCCAAGCTCTCTACCTCTCTCAACCGCCTTGTCACAATCCTCTATACACTCATTGTACTGAACCAATCAAACAAACACATTGCTTATTACGTTATCTTGTAGACAAAGATAAACGGATAAAGATTACACCTTCCCCATTTGAAGATAAACAGCTGCACGGTTTGTTACATATGAGATGTCTCCATCATCAATCTCAATGGCTTTAGAGTAATGCTGAACCGCAGCTTCGAAGTCGCTATTCTTAAACGCATCAGTCCCTAATATTTTCTCCGTTTTGGCTCTCTGCTTCTCCTTCTCCGGATCAGGTTCTTGTTTCTTCAGTAGAACTCTAACAGATTGCTTCACTCTCTGATCCTTCAAGTACAATTTGAGATTACTACTAGGGCTCTTCTGAATCTCTTTTATCGTCTCCACGTAATCACGCTCTTGCAGAAACCCTCTCGTGGACGGATCAGAGGCGAGTTTCGACCACATCTCCGCATCTTTGAAAGCATAATCAAAAACGTAATCTCGAGCGTTGACTAATCCTGACTTTAACGCCTTGTTACTCGGATCGATCTGAAGCCCTTTGTTGTACGCCGCGAGGGCTTCTTTGAAGTGGTTTAGCCCCAAGTGAGCGGCTCCGAGGCGGCTGTAGCCTTTGGACCAGTCAGGTTTGAGTTCGATTGTCTTCTTGGCGTCGGAGAGAGCGTCCGTGTAGTTGCGGAGAGAGGCGTGAGCGGCGGAGCGGTTTGAGAAGAGGAGGTGGTTTGTTGGAGATAGAGAGATGGCGGAGGTGTAGTGGAGTATGGCGGAGGTGAAGTCTCCGGAGGAGAAGGCGGCGTTTCCTCGAGCTTTGGCTTCGTCCGCCATGGTTTTTGAGATTCTTGTTGGTTGAGTCTTGGCAGAGATGATATTACCGTTTGGATGCGAGGGAAGAGTTTGTTACGTGGTTGTTTATTTTTTTTTACCCTCGTCGCGTTTAATTAATAAGAGTGGCTAAACGGTGTCGTTCAGGGGAGCTCCGGTTATCAGTTGACCAACGGTTTCATCTCCGGTTCGATTTCATTAGGATAACTTCCGTATCAAGTTAGCACTAGATATTGTATGGTTTCCTATTCTGTTGTACATTTCTTTTTCTCTGATCTTTTAGGACTTTAAAACTCAATTTATTTTAAACTGATATGGAGTATATGTGATAGTCCACGAATATAATTAAGAAACAACGGAAGCTTACTATTTAAAAACTTAATTTTTAATCTAAAAAGTGTAATTAAAATCTAGATTAAAACTATTAATCAATTACAAAATAGATTACAAATATATTATTGGTTCCACAGTTTTTGATAAATTTAAAAATTGTATTGAAAAATGAAAACATCATCTATTTTGAAATATCAAAAACTTCTTTAAATATCATTTATTTTGAACACTAGGGAATATTGTTTTAAATCATTTTCTTGACATAGCATATGGTGATGGGATATCGCATAGGGCAAATTTTTCAAATAGCTATTTTTGAAGTTTTTGTCAGAAAAATAGATTTTGAAAGAAAAAATTGACCAAAATAGACATTTTCTATTTTGAAAATTTAAATATTTTTTTAATTTTTAAACCTCAACTCCAAAACCCCCACCCCATAACTATAAACCTTAAGTTTATATTAGTTAACCCAAATGTATAAATATATATTTACATTCTTTAATAAAGTCTATTTTCGTCATTTTTCTCTTGTGCTATTTTGGGGACAAATTTTTTTTAGATCTATTTTGATCTTTATCTCTACTGGAGCAAATTTTTCAAATAGCCATTTTTGAAGTTTTTATCACAAAAATAGATATTGAAAAAAAATGACCAAAATAGATCTTTTCTATTTTGAAAATTTATATATTTTTAATTTTTTTTTAATTTTTAAACCTCAACTCTAAAACCCCCACTCCATAACTCTAAACCCTAAGCTTATATTAGTTAACCCAAATATATAAATATATATTTACATCCTTTAATAAAGTCTATTTTCATCATTTTTTTTCTTTAATTGCTATTTTGGGGACAAAAAAAATTTTAGGTCTATTTTTATCTTTATCAGTACTGTGTGTTGTGCATATGACTCCAAAAACGTTCCAGCGAAACCCAAAACCTCTACTGCTTCATGCACTGCCTGCACAAGTTGTTGTGGATTCCATAAAGTAAGGAAAGTGTATTATTTGGATGTCTTTAATCAGAGGTTGCTGAGAAAGGTCTCGGTGTTTCTCAGTTAGTGCACAAGTGGTTTTATTAAGAGGCATTTCATCTTTGAATCTCTATTGGTTACTAAGACATTTACATATTGGATCCTATATTTCAGTTATGTTACGTTTTATTCTTTAAGTTCAGTTGATGAATTTCTCATACATTCCTTAATAGTTCAGCTGATGCAAAAACAAATAATTCTTTTATTTTTTAGCAAGTTTCCCATACATTCATAAAATCAATCGTATATTGTATGGGGGCCAGTAGCGGCCCTGGGCAGAAGCCATGGAAGCATAAGCTTCCGGCCTTTTTAAAAATATCTATGTTTTCGGCCAATTTTTTCTAATATTTAGAATTATTTAATTTTACAGGCCTTCAAATTTTTTTGGTGTTTCCAGCCCAAGTTTTTTTGGGCTTTCTCAGGACCGGGCCTGATGGGGGCAGTTCATAAAATATGTTTGTGAAAAATAATACGAATTAAAATTGATTGCCAATGTGGTTTATAAATTCAATTATACATTACACGTCATTTTAGACTTGGATCAAAACATGTGAATATAAATGAAATATTTACCTTGAACACATATTTAGCTCAGACAACGTTCTTTCTCAGTGCACTTGAAATACTTTGTAGTGGTTGAATGTATCCTACGAGCCAAAGCAAAGTTAGGCAATTTCTCTTTATCGCGTGCATATCCTTTTATATCTTCTCTAAATCTCCCATGCGAGTGGGAGAGTAAATTTTCACCATTTTACTGCGCTTTATAAGGACTTGTTTTTCAATTCACATAACTTTATGTCGGTGTATAATGTATATACACTATGTTGTTTCTTCTATTAACATGAGTCTCTTTTAATTTGTGTTCTTTTCTTTCTCTTATGATAACTGCTATAATTCGTATTATTTGTTTCGAAGAAGACATGTAAACCAAAATGCAATCATAGCTCCCATTTCTATAACATCTCACATTTTAAAAAGTATATGTAAATGGACAAAAATAAATAAAATATAACTTGTAATTATTATTCACACACCTTGAGCTGCCGACTGTGAAATCATGAGGGCGGTGTGTATATTTATTTTTGCAAAATGGTTGACTGTTAGAGACATATAATGATACAGTCAACTCATATGATAAATATAGAGTGATAAAAGAATGTGATATATATATATATATATATATATATATATACATATGGTTGCTGATGATGTTTGCCTAAAAATCAAAACATGCATTCCAAATTATTAAGAAAATGTATAAAATTTATTCAGTCAAAAAATATTAATAATTATGATATCTACATCTCATTGGGTTTATTTTATTGCAATGAGCATTGACATTACAGTCGAAATTAATTAGAGGTCATTATTAGTTGAATTCCTTGAGTAAGTATTGGTCGAATTGCATATCATCAGTAATTTCGTATTCAATGATTCATATGCCATGAAAATAATTAATCGTTTGGTGTATACTATAATGATTAAAGTTATGCATTTAGATTATTGTTTTAACCTTTCATTTAGATTATTGTTACGAATATAATTAATGACATTACTTTACTAATTATTTGAATTTAATCTGATCTTAATAAAAATAGAATTTAATTAAAATAAAATAGAATTTAATTAAAATAAAATAGAATTTAATTTGCGCTTATTAATTACATTTACAAATACTGCTCGACCTAGAACTTATTTACTGAGGCAGAGTATACTTTGGAACTAAAGCTCTCATTTAATACCTGACAAAAACAATAATACTAATCCACAATATAGGATAGTATCAAAACTTTTTTTGTTTACACACAAACTAATGAATAATACTCTTTCTGTTTCAAAAAATAGATGTTCTGAAATTTACGTATATATTAAAAACATATTAAATTTTGATCAGTGTCTAAAAAAATGTTTAAAAACATATTATTTGTGATTTCACATAACATATAGTCAAATACATATTTAATAACATATATATATATATATATATTTTTAAAAATGCAATTTATTATTATAAAATTAACATATGCTAAAATGTAAAATATTTTTTTTTTCTAAAACATTAATTTTCTTAATAGAGGGAGTAGTTCAAGAAAGCATTTTGAGAAATTTGATCTATCGCACATATGGATGATTTTTTTATCACACATATATATATATATATATATATATATATATATATATATATATATATATATATATATATATATATATATCAGTTATTTCGGAAATTTGGATCACTGGTAACACAATGCTAATCATTACTATTGATAACTAGAAATGTCACAATGAAACCATGAGAGATTCAGCGTTGATGTAAGATTTGTTCCTGGTTTATTTTTTATTCATATTTAATCTCAGTTCTAGTATATTAGCTGAATAACTATACCGATTTGGCCTCTGGCTAGCGACATCATAACTATTAGTAACCGTAAGATCAAACAAAACATTAAGTAGGATATTGGTAGAATCTTTCACATGTAAGTGATTTCACATGTAATAAGTGTTTTCACATGGGACAAGAAACTGACAAAAGGAACAAACTTTCCCATGTGATTCAGTTCTTAGGGCTTCTCGTAATGATTAGGGTTATGGGTCATGTTGTGAAGAAATGTACCTTCTCGCCGAATGGATATATACAACGTGTTCATGCGCAAACTCCCTCCAAACCCTAACACTAAAAAGCCTTGGACTTGGACCGTTCAAATAGTTTCAGTTATACAATAACATATAAAGAGTTAAATAATCTATCACGCCTTATACTTACTTAATGTGTCATGGTAATCATTGTAGTTTATAAGATAATATATAGTGGCAGAATATTTTTGCAGGTAACTAAATTTTTGGATTTCATACGAAAAATTCTGCCACCTTGCCCATGCGTATATAGGATAGTACAATTGATTGTATTGAAGGTTTTATACACTCAACTTTTTTTTGATAAACTTACATGAATTTTTAGCATGCTATATGTTCTAGAAAATAAAAATAGTAGTGCCAATTGATGTACTTTGTAGGCTTGGGACTTTTATCCGGGATCCAGATCTGATCTGAGATCCATTCCAGATGCGTTCCAAGATATGATATTTGGGGTGTCCAGATCCAAATCTCGATAGTAAAATCTTAGATCCGTCCAAACCGTATCTGAATCCAAATATCTTAATTTTTAGGTCTAGATATTCGAATCTATTTTTTAAAAATATATTAAATTTTAATTTTATTAATAATCATATTTGATATATAAATATTTATACACAAAATAAGTCTTATAATATTATATTTTAATTTTAATAATATTAAATGTCATATATATATTTATAAATTTTGTATAAATATTTAATTTATGTATTATTTTTTTTAAAATGTATTTTTATTTTATTTTGATTTTTTTTTACGGATCCGGATCCGAATCCGGATATCCGCGGGTATCACAATATCAAGACGGATATCCAGAAAGCATGCACGAATTCGACGAATCCGGATTTGAATCTGGATATTCGCGGGTATCACAATATCAAGACGGATATCCGAAGCATGCATGAATATGACGGATATCCGAAGCGTGAATATCCAGAAAGCATGCACGAATCCGACGAATCCGGATCTAGATCCGGATACTCAAATTTCCTGGATATCCGGATCCGTCCCACTCCTCTAATACTTGGAAATTGTTCTTCTAAAACCAAATTATAATAATAGATTTATTGTATTTATATTCAGAGTGGTAACTTGCAATTTCAGCAGGATCTATGTGAAATTATTATCTTGACCATTTTGTGGGTTAATTGTAACGTATAAACTTGGATTCGATCATGGAAATTAGTATTTTAATCTTATTTTAATATTCAACTTATGGTAGGTGGCCCAATGAGAGCTCACCATTCACCTATCCAAACCAAAAGTTATATATTACTATATACATTAACTGCCCTCAGAAGAAAATAATTTGATGAAACTGTCATTAGTTTATGCATTAGTACCGATCATTATACTCGAGTAATCAACTAGTGAACGCGAGACACCTTTTTACTAAAAAGTTCACAAAACACACACAATTTTAGTATGTAGAGTGAATGTGTGGAATTACTTAATATAATTTTACTTCAATATCAAATAGCTAATGGACAAGAGGCGAAGCAGGAACAAAAATGACACTTTTGGATCACGGTCTTTACTTATGCTTCACTTCTATGCTTCGTTTCAACAACACACAAAAGCAACAAAAAATGTATGTACATAAACAAATCTTTCCAGTTTCCTTTCTGTTACTTTATTTTGTAATTCTTTATTGCAGTTATATTATCTTAGACACCAAATCTTTGCCCCGAAGTCCCTAACATCAGCCGCATAACCATCCGATATTTGATAAGCTAACCTAAACACAAACTTTACCTATTTTCTAAATAGAACTTACCCAATATGTATTTTAAAAAAACATATCATGTTAGTTGGTTAGTTAAATACTTCAATGATTACACGACATTGATACAATTAACAAGGGAAACTATTACTATCATTGTAATTATATTTTCGTAGTTGAAATAATATGTTGGAATGTATTTATTACAGAGTTTAACATAGTGAATGAATACTAGAAGAGAATTATGTCCGGAGGTTTTTTCATATGTCCATTGCATAATGCGATTTGAATTACAGAGAACCAAACCTTTCTTTTTAGAGAATCAAACTTATATCAAGGAAAAACATAGAATATGATCATATCAATGTTATTATTAATTTAAATATTCACGGATAAATGTTAGACATTCTAGAAGGAAGGTATGCAAGAAAAACATGTCTACGAAATTCATGTCGCACATTTTTTGTAAGGTTTTTTTCGCGTCGTGGTTGGAAATTAAAGTATAACGATATCTTGTGTTCAATTCATACATCGATCACAAAGTGTGGAGAATACATAAAGAACTACCTAGGCTCTACAAATATGAGAATAGTACATATATAGAAGTTTTTTTTTACATATATAGAAGTTGTTTAACGGTAATTACATGTCAAAATGACTATAAAAAGACATGACCGTTTTTGAAATGTTGGAGATACGAATCAATTTAGTAAGAATTGTTTAATTTTATTTATTTATTTTTATAAATTTGGAAGTTTTTTATATGTAACTTTTAAAAAAAATTAGAAACATTAAATCAATATTTCATTTTGCTAATTTTGCTATGTTCATGATCACCCCTATAAAAATGGTTATATATTCTACTAATTTCAGAGAACATTACTTGATATCCCATAGATATACATACTTTAGCTATGATTTTGGCCATTATATGTTAACTCGAACTACCCCGTTTGTGTTGTATGAAAAACGTATATCATATTTTAATTACACATAAATATACATGTATATATTGTGTAATTGTTAATTTGACAAAGGTAAAACAAAATTAATGAGGGTTTAAGAAAAACGGGAAACGGGATGGGACCCATGTGACCAACCCGCCTGCAACAACAACTCGTGACACTAATGATAGAGGACTCAGTCACGCCGGACCAGCAGCCGCCACGTCAGCACATCATTCCGTTTTGTGGGTCCCGCGTTCCACTTAAACCCGCCAAACTCCTAGCTGTGTTTAATTTAGTTTTGTTTAATTTAATTTTGTACAGTCAGTCACTGACTAGTTTTACAGAATTGTTTCAACACAAATTGCACAATACAAACCCTAAGATGCAATCCTCCTTTTTCTTTCTTAATAAAAATTATAAGAGATGAAAGTATTTTAACAATAGTTAAAAATATTTTCTGTTTTTATGGGATACAAATGCATGTTGTAGAAAAGAATAAAAGATATAATTGCACATCCTTTCTCCCGTTTTGGATTCAACTTCGTGAAGTCGTGTATTCTATTATTAAGAAAAGTGCCTATGACACTTTCCTTTTGAGTGTTATGTAATCCCCAAGATAGAAATCAAATTGATCACCTTTCATTATAAAAAAACAAATAATATCATATGATACATTGTCATATACAACGCGTTTTTTCTTTTTCTTTTTTTCAATTGAAAAATAGAAGATTGTATGAGAAAATTGTATCATGAAATAGAAGATTTGATATTCCATCAATTAATGCCACGGTGGTTCTGTTATTGTCATTTAGGTGTTATAATCTGAATTCAGTTATAAGAATATGTTTATTTGTAAGAAATGTAATTCTACCAAAAGTATGTGTTACATTTATTTTACACTAAAATTTAACCATGTGAATGTAATCTCAGGGTCATCAAGACTAGAGTCTCTCACTGAATGCATCCTATCGTGATAATTTCAATATTTACATAATATATACACATAAATCAATGATTTGGCGTTTGTTATTTGTTGTATACACAAACTTACTAACACTGGATTGAAAAATGAGTAATCAAGGGTCAAATTTTTGTTTAAGAAAGTTTCAACTTAAGACTATCGATATTCTTTATGCTCATAGTGGATAATTGGTTTAAAATCAATCTCCCATCCAATCAGTTGAACAAAAACGGAAGTGGGGTTATGTATTTTGTGTGCAGCAAATTCGAGTAATTACAGTATCTATATAAAAACTGATATTAGAAAATTCTGAATGTATAGATTTTTTGACAAAGATTTTTTTGGTAAACCTATATTGAACTATATCAATATATTTTTATTCATAACTATTTGAATTGCTTTTATTTAGGATATAAAACATCGTTTGGACATAAAAGAAGTCCAAACTATAAAGCCAAGAAAATAAGCTTATAATGTGAGGACAGACAAAAAAAGGACCTTAATATTGATGATCAAGCATAGAGATCAAGAGCTGGTGGGTGGTAACTGATGTTGCCACCTCTCTATCTCTCTCTAAATCTTACTTTACTCCCTCATCCCCCGAAGCTTTTGCAACAAATAAAGTCTACACCCTCTCTTTATCTCTCTAGATGCAAGATGACTCAGGGAAAGAAAGTATGATTGATGGGGAAAGAGAGAAGAAGAAAAAAGGTAAAATATAATAGATTATTAGGACACGGTTGTCATCTTTTGTTATGTGTCTTGTGTGAGCTCTCCTTCTTTTCTTCATCCATTGATCTTATTTATTTAACCCTATTCTCTATCTCTTTTCCCATTCTTTCTATCATTCTTTTTTTTTTCTTTCTCTCTAGGGATCTGATATCTCTTTTCAGTAATCTATTCCCGAGGAGGACTGTCAAATCTTGTTCACTCTTCTTTCAGAGATCCTTGTCACTCTCTAGTCTTGTGCAGTAGTGTTCAAACTTCTGATGAGAAGAGCATACAATATCAAAAAGTAAAGTTTTGTTAATAGGTGTTGAAAAGGTTCCAGCTGAATCATCTTGTATCTAGAGTTTTTTTTTTCAGGTAAAACCCTAAATTTCTGTCAACTTTATATTCAATCTCCGATCCTCACCTTCACAAATAATTTTGGGAGTTTTTCTTTTTGTTTAGGTATAAAGTTTTTGCTTTTGAATAATCTTTGTTCCTTCATCATCATCTTCATCAATCACATTGATTATCATCATCATTTCATGTCATCATACTCAATGTTTGCTGATGTTACAAGCAAAGCAAGATAGCATCTAAATCTAAAATATTAATTTTAATAAATTTAACAACTAACCAGTTTTCTCCTTTTTGTGTAACTAAAAAAAATTTAATACATTTAATACAACAATCTGGAAAATCAACATCATCATCTGTTTAAAGAGTATTCTCCTCTTCATCTTCTGAACTTGTTTGGTTATATATACTTGCATATGATAAAATATCCACGCTAGCAATATAATTAAGCAGAATTTTAATTAAATTAATAGATCTATTACATATAAATTTGAAATGCATACATCTAATTATATCAACTTACAATCATCATATGGTAATTGCGAATTCTTCGGCTAATGTTACTGTTTTTAGTTTTTGGTAAAAGTTCAATTCTCTATACCATGAATATAGATTAAAAATTAATTTTAATCATTCTCCAAGAAAGATAGTTTACCATGTGAATGGTCTTCATGTATCATAGATGTAACAAAACTATTTCTTGTAATAAATAAATGTGTGACAGTTCTGTAATTATAAATGTAGAATTTATTCTCTTACCCAAAATCACATAGTTAAGTAATAAATGTAACTAGTTATAACATTATGTCTTATTTTTGTCATGGTTTTGTTTTAAATTTGTTTACTAATTATTAATTTTCTTATAAGCAGGTTATTAATCGATCAAGAAGACACAAAGATGAATTCGTTTTCCCACGTCCCTCCGGGTTTTAGATTTCACCCAACAGATGAAGAACTTGTAGACTACTACCTGAGGAAAAAAGTTGCATCCAAGAGAATAGAAATCGATTTCATAAAAGACATTGATCTTTACAAGATTGAACCATGGGATCTTCTAGGTTTGTCAAATCACATTATCTTTTGTAATTTCCTAGGATTTAAAAAAAAAAAAAAAACTGATATCATTCTTTTTGAAAATAGAGTTGTGCAAAATTGGACATGAGGAGCAAAGTGATTGGTACTTCTTTAGCCATAAAGACAAGAAGTATCCCACAGGGACTCGAACCAATAGAGCAACCAAAGCAGGGTTTTGGAAAGCCACAGGAAGAGACAAGGCTATATACTTGAGGCATAGTCTTATTGGCATGAGAAAAACACTTGTGTTCTACATGGGGAGAGCCCCAAATGGACAAAAATCTGATTGGATCATGCATGAATACCGCTTAGAGACAGATGAAAATGGAGCTCCTCAGGTATTATATCAACCCTAAACCATAACTCCTAAACCCATTTGAGTTAATCCCATTATGTGCTACTTTGTTGTAGGAAGAAGGATGGGTTGTGTGTAGGGTTTTCAAGAAGAGATTGCCTGCAGTTATTAGACGAATGGGAGATTACGACTCATCTCCTTCACATTGGTATGATGATCAGCTCTCTTTTATGGCCTCTGAGTTCGAGACAAATGGTCCAAGACGCCTTGTCCCCAATCATCATCAGCAGCACCAACAGCCTTTGCCATATGGCCTCAATGCATCTGCTTACGCTCTAAACAACCCTAACTTGCAATGCAAGCAAGAGCTAGAACTACAATACAACCACCTGGTATACAACTTCACCATCTACTTTATCATTCTTCCAACTTCCTCTGTTTGAAATCTCTAAGATACAACAAGATGATATTAATTGCAACTCTCTTTCTTGTGGAACAAGCAACAACGATAATAACTAAACTCATATTGCTAACTTGCAGCAGTCCAATCTCGCGCATGAGGAACAAATGAATCAAGGGAACCAAAGCTTCAGCACTCTATACATGAATAGTGGGAACGAGCAAACGATGGACCAAGTCACTGACTGGAGAACTCTTGATAAATTTGTTGCTTCTCAGCTAAGCAACGAGGAGGAGGCTGCAGCTTCTGCTTCTCTACAGAACAATGCTAAAGACACGAGCAACGTGGAGTACCAAGTTGATGAAGAAAAAGATCAGAAAAGGGTTTCAGACATGGGAGAAGACTATGCTGCTTCTACTTCTTCGAATTGTCAGATTGATCTATGGAAGTGCTGAGCACAAAGAAAAACAAATCATATAAAATGCATATATACATATACGTAAACACGAAGACTAATCAAGAGTGTAGATGACGATGGTACAGATTTATATTTTCTTTGATTGATTCTTACTCCATTATTGAACTTATATGCATATATACGTTGCGTTTGTATGCATATATACTTGTACTCGATACATGATTAACCATATAAACTCTAATCTAAATGTTTATTTCTTATATACAATTGTCTACAATATTTTTTTTATAACTCCAATATCTTTATATACAATTGTCTCTTATTATTCTAGTTTTTTTTTTTAATTTACAAAAATGTATATATACACATATTCACTCACAAAAAGAGCCATTTGTTTGTCAACTTATATATTTTCTATAACATGAGACTACTTTACAATGTGTTCCATATTGGGCAAATAAAACGGAACCGAATAACTGAACCGGAACCGAACCGAAAAAAACGAATCGGGAACCAGACTGAAACCCTTAAATAACCGAATGGATCCTATATTTCTATATCTGAAATAATCGAACCGAACTGAGACCTAACCGAGAACCAAACGGATATCCTAATATATAAAAAAATCAATTATATATACATATAATATACACAAATATATTTATAATTTAAAAATCATTTAGAAGTTTCCGAAAATATTTGAAAAAAAAACTAAATAATTATAAAGTATCTAAACTACCCGAAAGTATCCAAAAATATCTAGATATTTTAATTCCTGATATCAAAAAAAATTGAAATATCCAAGATTCTATCCAAATTATCTTAATTATTCGATATTTTACCCAAAAATTCAAATATTTAATATGAACTAACCGAATCGAAACCAGAACCAAGTGAATCAAATTTTTACCGGTATTTTCTGGTTCTTAGTTTTACTATCCGAACCAAACCGAAAACAGATCAAGTAGTAAATGAATCATCTAACCTCGTATCCGAACTAACCAATACCCGAAATGCCAACCAATACCCGAAATGCCCAGGCCTACTTCCATGTTACAAGATAGTTGGATTCTTCAACACAATGTATTTGCATAAGCATAAAAGTGATAATGCATTATCTCATTTGTTCATTGTTATCTTCCATTTTTCTCTCTTTCCGGTCATTTACAATTCAATACTATAAACATAAAGTGCATGATAGATCATAGATGTTACACAACATATAAAGAAACAAATGTTATTACATCTGCACTGTAATCACACACATGTTCTTAACAAACTGCAACTACGAGGCATCACAAAGACCCGTCTTCTCATCGCAGAATCCATCACGACCCAGCAGACGTTGAGGTGGTGCACTGAGTAAAGGAGACGAAGGCGAGCCATATGCGTTTCTCCTGCTATTTCCACAGCCAAGACTCTTCCTTGTGCTCACTCCAGTCAATGGGTTTGTACCGTTTGCGTATTTACACAAAGCCTTCAAAAGAAAATTTGAAAACCACTTGTGAAAAGTTTTATTCGGCTTATGTTAAAGGAAGTATATGGATGAATGAAACGTTACCTGTTTTTGAAGAAGATCAATCACAGCGTCACTAAAATCTGCGCCTTCGATCTTGGCACCACCGAGGTCACTACGGGTTAGAACCGAACGTACAAGAATTGCATTTGTCAGATTAGCCTCGTTTAGCACCTAAGATGGCCATAAAAGAATGGTTCTTTAACCGAAAGGAGAATGCCTCATATGCGAGTATGCATACATAGAACACAGTGTATGTCATTTACCATCCGATCCATTAATGTATCACTCAAATCAGCACCTGCAGAATCAATATTCATACTTTTTAGTTAGACATCGTCAAGGTCTCAAATGCTCAAACAAGGTTGACCAATCAAAGATGAAATATATATACTGCAAGGGATCTAAGGATGGAAAACAGAGAGCAACTGTTTTGAGGTTCAAAACTATGTGAACAATTGATTACTATCTGTGGAACATGTTCTCTTTCATAAGTCTAATACCATACATCCATAGTTACTACAAAGAGAAGGCTAATGAGCACACACAACAATGAGAGCTACCTGAGAAGTTAGCTTTGTATGCAACTGCTTTCTCAAGATAGGCACCATTGAAGGTTGAACCACTAAAGTCAGACTCTCTCATGTCTGCAGAAGTGAAGTTGGCTCTTCTGCAACAATCAGTTAACCAGTAGACATGATTCAGAACATTAAAGAAAAAACAAAGTCTTACTTCTTCAGATTGATGGTTTCTTGAATAACAATTCCATTAGTTAAAATTGTTAAAACGTAAACCAAAAGATAAGCACATTGAACTTTGATATGCTGATTCCAATTTCCATCACTAACAAAACTCAATTGTTTAAATGGAAGTCAAATATTTACCTGAAGTTTTCATTGGAGTGAACTGTTTTGCTGCAAAACAAAACAGTGTTCATCTCAGCCGAGTGAAACTTCTCAAAAGATTTGATGCAAAACATTCAGACAAGAAGCACATATGATACCTGAGATCAGCAGAACCAAACTGAGCAGCTGAACCTATACCAAACTCGCCACGTATATCTGCCTCGAACTTGTTAAGATCTGCCATTGCTGGAAACCCTGAACTCGAGACTATCACCGCAGCTGCTAATGCTCCGGATAAAAACCTCTTCCACGTCTTCGCTTCTCCACCGGAGCAACAATCTTCCCTTTTCAAACAACAGTTCAACGCCATAAGTTTCTAAAAATCCAAACTTTGCCAGAGCAGGGAATCTTAAAGACTCTGTTTTTGTGATGGAAGTGTTCGAGTCTCACCTAGAACTTGACGAATCTCTTTCTGGTCTTGAACGGGAGATTAGCTGTAAACGCCTCAATGGGTATCTCGGAAGATGGTAAAGAGACCTTGAGACGGGAGATGAGGATCGAGTAGTGTCAAGTGACTTCATGGGGAGAGGAGAGAGCGAAGAGAGAGCCATTGTTAAAGGTTTAAACTTTGCAGAGTAGAGATTAATACATATTCAACACAAGAGATGATCTCGCACGTGTGAAAGAGTTACATTATCCACTTTGATTGGGCTAAGATGTGTACACGTATGTCACTTGTGTTCATCTATTTACTTGACTCTGTTCTGTCTTGTTAACTAACATGATAATAGGCAAAAGAACTTATTATTGTGTGCTATGTACTGATGTCTGCGTGAACGAATCCAAACAAAATAACGAAAGCAAACTACATTAGAATCTGTAATACTCTTCGAGCTTTCCAGGTAAAAGGTCAGGGTCTTTAGGTGCAGTGTTCTTGATCTTCTCTTGGAGGTCTAAACTCTTGGGAAGTATAATCTCGGCTCCTAGACCTTGTGTAGAGAAATACCTCTCCAACAATATCTGTAACACAAAAAGACTCAATAACAACCACAGATACTACAGAGTTACGAACTTAAGATGGTGTTCTCATTGCCTTACCACAGCAGCGTATGCATCTTCTCTGTTCTGCCTTTCACTCTTGCTAAGTCCCCTGCAAGAACAAAATAATCAGTTTCAAATCATCCACACAACTTTCACAAAAGCTCATTGCTTTAGGACAGAGAGAGGTCAAGAAGTGGAACTAACATTACAATCATTCGGTCTGAAGCATCTGATGATGTCCCATGTTCATCCAATACATAAACCCTCCAACCCCTGAAAACCCCCCATAAAGTTCACAACTTTGATCACATATATGCACGTTTGTGAGTTAACACTTCACCTCTCAGCAGCTTGAACTGCAAGCCGTCCAGCTACAGATCGAACTTTATTAGACTGAACCGTCTCTTTCCCGTCGGAAGATCTCGGCAACCCAATTATGAACTCATCAACCTCCTGCAAAACCCACTTCCAATCAAATCACTTCCACTTCTGAGAAACGTTTCGAATCATTCATACCTCTTCTTCTGCAATTTCTAACAGCCTCGTCTCAAGCTTCTGCCCTCTTGACTTCAAAACCTAATACTCAAAATCACATCACTTTCACTAAACGTAAAACGCACAGAGAACAAGGAGATTCGAAAGTTACCGTGAGAGGACGAAAGGTGTAGCCTTTACTAAGTGCGACTCCTGTCCGAGATAACCCTAAGTCTACGCCGAGACTGAACCCTCCTCTCCAGTTGCTGTCTGTTTTCCGGCGAAGGGCGTTAGGGGGAATTTCATCAGTTGACGTCGCTGCCCTCAACGGTGGAGGATGGTTACGGGTTTTGATGGGAGAGACGCAAGGAATGAGAGGGGTATTTACGTCTTTTTGGGTTCTGAATGAAATTGCGACGGAGGGGATATACTGAAGAGAAGGCATTGCAGAGTAGCAAGAAGACCAACAGCGACAACTACTTTGACGATGCAGCGAACAAAACAAAAGCTCTGTTCTCAAACCTTCTATCTCTATCCAAAGGTCCAATTAGTTTAGTTTAGTTTAGTTTAACTGTATGGGCCAAACAGTATTATTT
Source organism: Moricandia moricandioides (assembly GCA_905132885.1). Taxonomy (NCBI): domain Eukaryota; kingdom Viridiplantae; phylum Streptophyta; class Magnoliopsida; order Brassicales; family Brassicaceae; genus Moricandia; species Moricandia moricandioides. The sequence goes on from CAJHQQ010000293.1 coordinate 212,808, forward strand.
TTATTTTTATGGGCTCAACAGTATAATTTTATTTTATGGGCCAAACAGGTCCAGTTAGTTCATTTTCTTCTTTTTATGGGCCAAACAGGTGCAGTATGTTCATATAAATAGTAATTTCGATACCAAAATAAAACATATTTATTACACCAAAATTTTAATAATGATTGTGAGAAAAAAGTTCTCAACAATCTCTTCTTCTTACATATGATGAATCAAATACCAAACCGAATAGAATAATAAACTGGTAAAAATAACAGAAAAAATAATATTTATTTTCCAATTAAATCTACAAAAACATAATAAATTGATGGAGGTGGGTGTATAATCAGGTGCGGGAGATAGCACGGACAGCTTCCTCAGAATAAGGGCGAATAAAAGCACTGTTCATTTGCCATACTTTAAACGACGCCGTAACAGTCGCATCAATAGCATTGTTGAATACAAAAAGCTTAGCTGCTCCATATATGGCTTTTGTTGGATATACCCTTGATGTTATGCATGTTCTTCCACCTTGTGCAAATCCTTCTACTATCGAATGATCCACCTATTATAAAAAAATAAATTTAGTCAACATTGTAAGGTTTTAATGAAATTATTTATCAAAGTAAATTGTATAATTTTGTAAAATACCAATATTCTCATGGTCAGTTTTTCCCCCTTGAGAACCGGTACAGAACTACCATAAATAGGTTTGACGACATCGTTGGCAAAAGTTGACCTGTTACATAAAAATGTTATATATATATATATATATATATATATATATATATATATATTATAATCGAATACTATACTATGGTTAGACATTAGTCACATACTTGATACTAATAATTAAGAAATAATACCTTGAGGTGTCTGTGCAGAAGAAAACTTTGAGCTTAGAATCTTTTCCCTTAGCTACATAGAAGTAAACCGGAGTTTGCTCCGACAAGCTCTTGTCGGCTAGAACGGAGAATCCAAACGGTCCTAAAGCCCCACGGACGGTGGAGCCACCGCCCTTTTGGCAGCTAAACTCCTCAGCCTCAGCCACCACCGAAGCATCTCCAAGGATTTTATCGATGGATTCTTTCTTGATCTCAAACTCTGCTTCAATGTCTAGCTGAGCTGCGGTATCCACATCGACCGGTACAACTGAACCGGGACCGACTTCCATATCAAATTGTTTGCTGCTTAATCTAAGAGATTCGATTTCTTCCACTGGCCATTGGACCAAGTTCTTTCCTGTCTTTTTGTCGAGAACAACGGTTCTTGGGATACCCTAATCATATTATAACCAAACTTTTAGCCCTAACTTGGATCACAAGCAAACAAAACCTAACTTCCACGGCACGTAAAGGAAACAGAACATACCTGAAGAGAAGACCATCCCTTTTGTACATCAGCAGCCTCACTATCAGATTCACCAATCCAACTCCACAAGATTCTCCGACCCTTGTTCTGGTCATAAAACGTCTTCGAAGCATAGAACTTTCCATAATCATATCTCAAACTAGCACTCATCCCAACGTCAATACTAGGATCATCTGGAATCCACGTTCCGTTAGAATCGAAGTACGTCCCCACGGCATAATGATCAAACCTGGTGTCGTCCATGCTAGCCTTCACGATGTGCTTCACATCTGGTCCTTTGACCGATGTGTCGAGCCCATTGACCGCGGTTTTAGACACTGGATAGAAGTCAACACACTCCCACATCCCAGTGTTTGGAACCTTGTGCAACAATGTGTCGAGTTTCTCGTACGTTTTGAAGTCGGTCGTGTCGTACACAAGTGAGATTCCAGTTTTGTTGATCTTGGAACCAATTGTGATCCGCCATTTTCCAGCTGATGTCTTCCATGCAGTGGTCGGGTCACGGAAGTCCTTGGGGAGGATACCTGGTGGAGGTACTAGAACCGGGTTGCCTGAGTACTTGACCCATTTCAATAGGAGTGGGTCGTTGAGGTCCTCAGGGTATGCAAGGTTTTGGACCTGAAAACATTATTATCATTAGCAAACCTAATTTACATGTTCCAAAACTAACTTACCAAAATTTTGGCTGTTTAACCATTACCTCTACTATTTGCCTAACAGTTCATAAAAATAATCTAAATAATATGATAGCATCAATTATTGTCGCATTTATAATTTCAAAAACTATTTCAAATTATCGCATGTTCACTACTCAGTTTTATATAAATAATTAAATATCATTGGATTCGCCTATTTTTCTTACAGTTGTATCGCTAGGAAATAGTATTATGGTAATATATTACAAAAATAACTTGTTAAAATTTTATTGTTATCAGAGTTTCATGAGCTTTTATATTTAGAGCAAAGAAGTACTTTACAAGATTTGATATTTATAATATACTCCATTCGTTTCATTAAGATACATGTTGTAGAAAAAGTTGTTTCACACAAATAGATTTTTTATGTTTTCTATAAAAAATGTAAACTTCAAAAAAAAATTAATTTTATTGAATTATTATTAAAAATTACAAAAAACAATATATTTATAATAGTGACTTAAAGTGATTTGTTAGTATATGTAAAAACACCAAAATTCTATCGTTATGGAAAGGAGAAGAAACTGAGGTAGAGAGTATATAGTAGATATAGCTATTACTACTATTTATTAAAGTTATTTTGATATTGTTCCAAGACTTTAAAAGTTGAATGCTAAGTTAAAATCTTTCGAGTGTGCATACCTGTACGGATTCGTTGGTTGAACCAGTGTACAACATAACGAAAGAGCCATCATCGAGGAATGTGGCTGAGCCTGTCCAGACACCATTGGCATCATACCATTGGTCAGCAACCATGGCTATGGGCAAATGGACCCAATGGATTAGGTCCTTAGACACGGCATGACCCCAAACAATGTCGCCCCATACGGCTGCGTTTGGATTATATTGGTAGAAGAAATGGTACCATCCTTTGTAGAATAACGGACCTGGACAAAATGCAGAACATTATTTTTACTGTGGTCCATATGAATAAAACTCCGAAACACTTGGGGCTTTATAAGTAGATGACAAAGTTCTAGGTATCAAATCGAAATATAGCAAAGTTTAGTATACCCCACAGACTTAATCAATTTGAGATAAGATCCAAACTTTGCATTTATAAGAGCATCATTATCCATGAAACCCCATTTGGTTTCTATTTTTTTTTCTTATTAATTAAAAAAAATAAATAAAAAAATAAAAACAAACTAATTACGAGTTGCCACGTGTCAGTGAAGTCCGTAAACAGTGTAATAAACCCTCCAAAAACGATTATTATTTAGTAATTTTAAGAAGCGGTTCTTGCACTGTTCACGGACCCCACATGTCAGTGGAGCCCGCGAACCACGAACATCGAACAGTGCAAGAACCCCCTTAAAAAACCACGGATAATGCTCTAAGGATTTATCAATCAAGATTACTTTTATGTGGCAACCAATGATTTGCACAATCTCTTTAGCATGTGGATCTCATGTGAGATACAAAGTGGCAAAATCACTTTAAACTAAAATATTTTTAATTTTGCTATTGGTTGTGAGGTAACTCTGTTCTGATTTTGTCAGTAAACGTTTGGCTATAACGTGGATTGTGTGATGACGTTATGTGGTCCACTACTTCTTGTCCCTCCAATTATTTCTTATAAAAATTCATATTCTATACTAAGAGAAATTCATTTTCAACTAGAAAAAAAAAACAGAAAATAAAGGAAAGTGAAACTTACCATTAGGATCTGCAGCAAGAAAAGCCCAGATTTGCCATTGAGCAACATCATATTGGACAAAGAGAGGAAGAAGAAAACAAAATAACCAACAAAAAAAAATATTAGAACAAAATTAGAGATAATAATATGTGCTTAAGATCATCAGATATTTCTTTGAATGAATCAATCACTATTGAATAATTTGGAAATTTTACATTTTAATATTCTCTCCTAGATTATGGAAAAGGAAATATATACATGAAAAGGAAGAATGAATATTCTTTGAAAATGTAACAAAAAGAGGAAATACTTTTTCAACTAAATTAAACAGATAATTAAATTTAAAATCAACTAATTAGTTTTTTTTCTTTTTAACTAATTTTTAATATACCGTTCATCCAATTCTGTTCAGGCTGAAAATGAAACGCCGTTCGTTGCCACGACAAAACAGTGTTGTTCCAAGAGAACGCCAACGTATTCCGGTCACCGGAAAGCTTCAACAACTGTTCATTGCTTTTCTCCGACACGCCGGCAAGACGGGCACGTGACGCTGTCGTTGCGGTTTCATCGCTTACGATGTTAACGTCGTTGGATCTACGAGATCCGTCGTGTGTGGCGATGAGAGCGACGTAAAAGGCGATAAAGAAAAGCCCAAATGAGACGGCGAGGAGACCTTTAACGGGCCTTCTACGGCGTTGGGTTGCCGCATTCGGGTCGGATAATAATGGGTCTTCTTCTCTGGCGGTGATTGGTAAGAGAGCCTCGGAGCTCGCCATTGTTTTTTTTTTCTCGTTTTCGAGTTTTTTTTTTCTCTGTTTGTGTTTGAGATTTAGATGCACGAGAAAGTACAGATGGTTTACATATTTATAATATCGGAAAAATAATATTTAAATTTAAAATTAAAGTGAAGATTTATGTCGTCCTGGAAGAAAGAGAATTGTGTAGGAATGTCAAAGTAAAAGAGGTTTTGTCTGTCTGTAATAATGCCGTGTCTAAATCATTATTAGAAAAATTATTATTATTATAGTAAACGGAAACAAATTCTATTTTCTTGTTTTTCTGTATTTCTAGTAAAAGTATTTTTAACTATTATACACTGGATTAGCTTATGAAAGTTAAAACCAAAAAAAAGTTCTTCATTTGAAAATAAAGTAAAAGAATTTCATATGGAAAACAATTGTATTCGTTCTTATCTGTTAATTAGTCAGTTTGGTTGAATAGGTATGACTTATGAAAATGATGAGTTTTACATTGAATTGTCCACTTTTATAGAAATTCACATTGTAAATGCAATGCAAGATGGAAAAAAGTTTAGTAAAAATGAGGTGAATTTTTCTCTCTCGGGCACACTACCAGAGAATAGTCTTTAACCACCAGTCCCTTGGTAAACCTTCCTTTTATCCCACGTTTCTTTCCTTTTTTTCGTCTTTACCCACTGCAAATCTCTGGTAATTTCAAATAGTCCACCCACTTTAGAAGTATCCAAAGGTCCATAGACAGCTTCTTCTAGCAACCGGTGGCCTTGACCGGAAATTTCCGGGTTCAGCCCCCGACAGCGTCGGAGGGTCAGCCAGGAGCGACGCTTCTGTGCCATTCCAGAGTCTTACCTCCACTCACCCAGCAGCCATCGAGGTATCCAGAGCATCGATAATGGAACTAGGGCCTGAGGCTGGTTTCCCCGAAGAAGACCTGATTTTGGGTTGATATAACCTCTCCAATCTGTTCTCACTCTACAACTTCAAGAACATTTATCACTCTGCAACATTTATTACTCAAAGAGAATATCAGAGGATATCTGAAGTAGTTAGGTTGTAATAACCTCGTACAAAATCTTATTCTAGTGTACCCCACCAAGAAGTTTAAAGCCTTTAAGGGGTCTCAAACGAGATGGCTAGAAGATACAGCAGAGCTGAGAAAGGAAAATGGCAGGCCCCCCCGGAGCTACCAGCAAAGAAACCTCCGGTGCGTATACCGGCAACAAACAACGAAGATCTGATTGAGGCCAACAGACTCACAATCATCGGCAGACTAACGAACCCAATGGTGCAGAAACCCACTAGAGCTGTTATTGACTTCATGGTTCAGGTTTGGAATCTCGAAGGAAGGGTGACGGGAAGAACGTTGGGTTTAGACAAGTTCCAAATCAAATTTGAAACGGAATATGAACTTATCCAGGTGTTGGAGAAAGGTCTGTATCATTACAAACGATGGATGTTGCTGCTTCAAAGATGGGAACCTGTGGTTTCTGATTAATTTCCATCCAATATCTCCTTTAATGTAAGGATTCATGGCATCCCCCTCCACTTTTGGTCAGAAGAAACAATCTTAACAATAGGCAAGGAACTTGGCTGCTGTGCCGTTAAAGATGTCAAAGAAGCTAAAGTCATGGTGGATATCAATGGGCTCCACCCCTTAATTATGAAATTGGAAATAGAACTCCCGACGGCTGATATCACGGAAGTTGAATTTGAATATATCAAGATTGAGAAGCATTGTTTCACTTGCTTCTCCTTGCTTCATGAGGAGATAGACTGCCCCCTCAGACCCATAGGTGGACCTCCTCCGAAAGAGAGAAACCTGGGAATTACGCAGAGTATTGCGCTCCATAGGATTGAAGCTGAAAAGAAGCGGCATGATGACAGACGAGGGTATAGAAGACCTGAAGATCTTCGCTCTGGCTCTCGACGCTATCATGATAGCTACGCTCAATCAGAGAGGAATACTACTATTGACAGAGCTTACCATGGGTACCATGACGACCAGGTTAGGGAGCATTCTATTACATCACGAGCTGGTCGTCCCAACTTGGGTTTTGGGAGAAGCAAAACTCCAACACTCCAATACCGAAGGGTGGAGAGGCCTATGCCTGTGTCGGATTCGTCAATCCCTCAACAACAAACACCGAGAGGTGGAGGCACCAACCTCAGGATCTCCCCAGCTAACCTTAGACCAGCAACTACTCCGACTCAAACCACCAAAGACCGATTGGGTGCCACTTCCAACACAAAAGAAGGGACAAACTCTGGTTCCAAGGAGCGCATATCAGCGTTGGAGCGACTTTCGGAACCAAAGGAACCCAAGTCGAGGAGAACCCCCAGCTTTGATAATGGAAGATTGCAGGTCTTAGAAGACAGAGTGGAGGACGAGACAATTATGGAACTTGAACCAGTGGATCCAGGAAGAGAAACACTAGGGAAGATATTCCGATTGCTGCTCAAAGTAAAGTGACAAACAAGAGACGAGTCACTAAGACCATAAGGAAGCGCATCGTAAGAAGCCCGCTTTTGGGCCTTAACCAGAAGAAGTCAAATGTGGCTCGTTCTTCTACGACTACAAGGAGAAAATTAGATGTTGAGAAAGATAAAGATAAAGATTTACCTTGTAATAAGGCTGAAACAAGCAAACAACGCAAGAAGAATGGCCAACCAACTACGGTGTTTATACCAGGCAGTACGAGGGGCGGAGTGGATTTTCGACCCCTTCAAAACCCTCTTCCTTAGCCATTCTCAGCTGGAATTGTCAAGGACTTGGGAACGTCCAGACAATCCAGCGAATTAAGGAGATCCATAAGAACATGGCTCCTAATGTAATGTTCCTAATGGAAACTAAGAATGATGATGCTTTTATCAATAAAAAATTGCAGTCCCTACGTATTTCTCACTATTTTTCTGTACCTCCCGTCGGTTTGAGTGGGGGACTGTGCCTCCTGTGGAATGATGATACAGAGATTACAATTCTTGAATCCTCTCCTAACCTCATAGATGCTAAAGTGGTTTACCAAGGAACCCCCTCCTTTGTGACTTTCGTGTATGGTCCCCCTGTAGCGGAGAACAGAGCTCCTTTCTGGACTAAGCTGAGCGCAGTGGGACACGACAGAGACAGCCCATGGCTACTCACCGGAGACTTCAATGATATTCTTAATAACGCTGAAAAACTGGGTGGCCTTGCCCGATCTGAGGGCTCTTTCACTGCGTTCCGGTCCTTCGTTACTCAAAACGGGCTTTGGGACCTCAAACATTCCGGTGAACACTTATCTTGGCGGGGAATCCGCTGTACTCATTTCATTCGATCCAGACTGGATCGCGCCATGGGGAACTGCTCTTGGACAGAGTCTTTTCCGATGGGTAGATGTCGATATCTCCGTTTCGAAGGTTCTGATCATAGGCCCCTGATATCGTATTTCAACTCTGATAATCCCAAGAAGCGAGGTCTGTTTCGGTTCAACCGATCACTAACGGAACAGGAGGAAGTAACTGAAGTAATAGACAAAGCTTGGAACTCCTCTCTGCTAGACTCTGTAATTCTAAAGTTGAACAATTGCAGGAGAGGTATTATTCAATGGGCAAAGGAGAAACAGAAACAGAGTAATATGGTTATAAAACAGAACCAAGAAGCTTTAGAGGCAGCCTTGTCTAGCCCGAATCCAGACCCTCTGCTGATCGAAACCCTCAACGCCGAGCTTCGACAGGCGTATCTGGAAGAAGAACACTTCTGGCAGCAAAGGAGCAGGATTCAATGGCTTAAGAGAGGAGACCGGAACACGGGTTTCTTTCATGCAGTAACCAGAACCAGAAGAACGATCAACTCCATCCCGGTTATTGAGGACCCGCAGGGAGGAGCTTTGTATGAGGAACAACAAATTGCCCGAGTCATATCAGATTACTTTGATCAGATCTTCACATCAAATGGCAATGACTCATACTCGAAAATTCAGGGACTCCTCACCCGAAAGGTTACACCAGAAATGAACGAGCGTTTAACAGCGATACCGAGTGATTCGGAGATTAAAGAGGCGATGAAGTCTATTAATGGCAATAAGGCACCAGGGCCTGACGGTTTCTCTGCGACTTTCTACCAATCGTATTGGCATATAGTGGGATCTGATGTCACCAGGGACGTTAGAAATTTCTTCACGTCGAGGTCCATGCACCCAAAACAGAATGAGACACATATTAGACTTATCCCGAAGGTAACGAGACCTCGAAGGGTGGCGGACTATAGGCCAATTGCTTTGTGCAATACCCATTATAAGATCATAGCAAAAATCCTTACCCGACGCCTGAAACCGCTACTGCCTCATCTCATCTCCAATACTCAGTCCGCCTTCGTTGCTGGTAGAGCGATATCAGACAATGTACTCATAACGCATGAAACCCTTCACTTTCTAAGAACCTCGGAGGCAAGCAAACACTGCTCCATGGCGGTGAAAACAGATATGAGCAAGGCGTATGATAGGATCGAATGGGGTTTCGTTAGAGAAGTTCTACTTCAGCTTGGTTTTGACCAACTATAGATATCGTGGATCATGAGTTGTATTGAATCAGTGTCATACTCTTTTTTGATTAATGGATCACCTCAAGGATCAGTAAAACCAGCGAGAGGGCTATGTCAAGGTGATCCATTATCCCCTTATATCTTCATCCTGTGCACAGAAGTGCTTTCCGCGCTGTGTGAGAAAGGGCAGGAGGATGGAACCTTACTCGGTGTCAGGGTCTCTCTTCACAGCCCGCCAGTTAACCACTTACTCTTTGCTGACGACACGATGTTCTTCTGCAAAGCTAAAACGGTTTGTGTATCAGCACTGATGGAGATCTTACGTGTGTATGAGTCTGTCTCGAGACAAAAGATCAACCCTCAGAAATCTTTTATTACCTTTTCGGCTAAGACACCATCACAGACCAGAACTCGAGTCAAGGAAACATTGAGGATCTCGATGGAAGGGGGTATAGGGAAATACCTGGGTCTACCCGAACAGTTTGGCCGCCGGAAACGAGACATTTTTGCCTCTATCTTAGATAGGATAAGACAGAAGGCACATAGCTGGTCATCGAGATATCTTTCAGGTGCCGGAAGAAAAATTATGCTGAAGTCTGTTCTAGCTGCAATTTCGTGCTATGCCATGTCATGTTTCAAGCTCCCGGTTTCCCTATGCAGACAAATACAGTCCATTCTCACTCGCTTCTGGTGGAACATATCCCCGGAAAAGAAAAAGATCTGCTGGGTATCGTGGGAAACACTAACCTTGCCGAAATATGCTGGTGGCCTGGGTTTTAGAGACGTAGAAACTTTTAACGATGCGCTACTGGCCAAAATAGGATGGCGGCTAATTAAGGAACCGAAATCTCTGTTGGCTCAGGTTCTATTGGGGAAATACGGTAGAAACTCTACTTTCTTAGACTGCCCGATACTAGCTACAGCATCACATGGTTGGAGGAGTATTCTAGCCGGAAGAGAAATACTCAAGAAAAGGTTAAGTTGGGCAGTGGGAGATGGCGAGACCATTCGCTTATGGGACGACCCTTGGCTCTCGTTTATTTCGCCGACCAAACCGATTGGTCCACCTACAATGGAAAGCCAAGCTTTTAAAGTCAAAGACTTCATCTGCCCTCTTACAAACAAGTGGGATCGGGAGAAAATAAGCCGGATATTACCTCAGTATGAGGATATAATTTTGAAGATAAAAACTAGTTCCACACACTCCCTTGATTCTCTAGTTTGGCTCCCTGAAAAATCGGGCTTATACTCTACAAAAACGGGTTATGGTATTGGTATCACGGCGGAGAGGTTAATCACATTGGAGAACAACATAGTCAACTGGATCAAGCATATTTGGAATGTTAAAACTTCCCCTAAAATTAAAGATTTTCTATGGAGAGTAGTGAAAAAGGCTATACCAGTCAGTGCTAACTTAGAAAGGAGGGGACTAACAAGCTTTAGCTGTAAGAAGTGCAATGGAGTGGAGGATGATCTCCACGTTTTTCTCAGCTGTCCTTTAGCGATAGAGGTCTGGAGCCAGTTACCTATAACTCAATCACCTGTAAGTCTCCTCCCATCTTTAGCAGAGCTTATTAAACAAGGGATCAGCTGTATCACCTTACCACCAGTGGGAGTGAGTGCCCCATTGTGGCCATGGGCCCTGTGGAACTTGTGGAAGGCAAGGAATAGCTTGCTCTATGAAAATAGAGGTTTCTCTGCAATAGAGATTGTGCTTAAGAGTATAAAGGATGCCAATGAATGGTCTTGTGCACAAAACGAGCGTGAGGTGCCCAATACCTCAATGTGATCCCCTGCAACGAAATCAACTTCGGCTTCCAGGCTCACCCCCAACCTTTCCATCGGACACACTTGTAGTGAATGTGGATGCGGCTTGGGATGTGAAGTCCGGACGGTGCGGTATAGGTGGGATCTTTTCTGGTGGAGGAGGAATGCTTCCTCCGGTAATCTCGGACTCCCAGAGTCATGTTTCTTCAGCTCTTATGGCAGAGGCCATTGCTGTTCATCGCGCGGTGGCTACCGCAGTTTTCTCAAACATCCGATCCCTGGCTGTTCTAACCGACTCCCTCTCCCTAATCAAGCTGTTGAAAACGGAAGGAAGTCAACCTGAACTGTTCGGTATCATGTTTGATATTTATCACTTTATCCCCCTTTTCGATGTAATTTCCTTTACTTTCATCTCTCGAACCTGTAACTCTGAGGCAGATCGAGTTGCGAAATCTGCCCTCGCAATGTCTGTAAAGAGCTCCATTTTGGGAGACTAAACTTAACGTGAAATGAAATGTTGTTTGACCAAAAAAAAATGCAATGCAAGATGTGTTTACCTCTCGACCAAGGAATACATCTTCATTAGAGAATGCGAGATGTTATTTGTTGGCAAAAACAGTTATATATGTTTAGTTTCAAGGTTGAAATGCATTGTAACATACTACTACAAATACAGCACATATGTTCACTTCTTTGACAATATAGCTGTAATTCCTATTTCCCTTTTGGAAGATTTATTTCCGTGTAACTATTGACATTATAAACTTTTATTTTCTTTGGTCCGCATTGATAATACCAACTTAAAAGGCAGCAGTTAATATCGAATTAATAATAGTTTATAGAGAGACACGTGAAACACGTAAACCTGACCGGCCAAACAGTCGGGGCCATTCAGATTTCAATTTGTGTTCATTCAGATTTCAAATTTTTAATTTCATCAATTTTAACCCAATTCAAATATTATAAAAATGTAAATCGGATGCGGTTTTAGTTTAATTAGATTTGATTTGGATTTAGTGAACTCACAAATAATTTCTGGGTATTAATTTATACTTTATTAAATCAATAAGTTTTCAATCTTTTTAACAAATATGTGTATTTCGATTTCTCAAACCATATTATTATTTTTCAAAATAACTTTTGGAGACTCGTATACACTAATATAAGATTCGCCTTTGAACTATACGTGATAACATCAGATAATCATGTATTACAACAATCCAAATTCTTATACGAGTGATAATTATATATAATTAAACGAAAACAAATTAAAATTAACAATTATCAACTATTAAGAATACTATTCAAACTTTATAAAAATATTGTTGAAACTTCAAATTCAAACTTGTTCATAATTGAATTTCAAATGCAATTGTCAAAACATAAAAATATTAATATTGATCAAATAAAAATATTTACATTAAATTAAATAATTTAATTAATTATTCATCTAATAGATAATTATTTTAGGTATTCACTAATATTTTAATGAAGTTGAATTCATTTTTAAATATAATACATTGTCTCAATCACAACAGTGTGCGGGACGAACCCATCTCCAATAATTGTGATAAGAAATGAACCAACACCGATTATAAGAAGAACAAACAATTATTATAACACGTGAAATCTCATCTAGCCACATATCAATTGCATGTGGGACTGAAGATTGAAAGCTAACTTACAAACTAGTGAGATCTGAAATTAAATTACATTGTCTCTCTTAACTCTTATTCCGGTGTCAAAAAAAAAAACTCTTAGTCCATTCACGGTCTCATTTTCTTTATATTTATTTTGTATTTTTTCGTCTCAAACTATTTTTTTGTTGAAGTTAACTGCTCGAAGCTAACCTTACCCATAAGATTTATTAACATGAGTTAAAATAGTCTAATCCTATGTTGGTAAAAATCTTAGTCTACAATTCTGTCAAACGGTATAAAATGCAAATACATCTCAAAGGATTTTACCACTCTTTTACGTTAAAACAACAAATTGGAGAAGACAAAGATATTGTATGATTGTTGGATGTGGGAAAACTAGATCCACATGTAAAAGACCGATAGGTTTTGGCAGATATAACGTGCCATGTCTCCATCTTTAATTTGTTGCTAACCATTAATTCTAGAAAAAAAAAACCATTTTCTCAAGAAAACATAGTCAAGAAAATTTTGAGAACCATATAATTTTCGTAAAATGTTTTCAAAAAATTAACAATAATTATCCTTCAATAATTCAGAAGGATATGCAATCAGTCAATCACTCCATTTCACTGGTTTTTTTTCGAACTTGTAATGAAATCACATTGAAGTCGAGCTATCCCATTGTTTTTATTCATAATGATACGAACCCACAACAATTTACAATCACACACATCGTCGAAAGAGAAGCACAATCATACAGACAAAAATTGGTTGAGCTGAGTTAAATTGTACCATCTCGATTTTTGGTGCATATGGAAAAATTTAAGAGAATAATTTGATTATCTATATCATCAAGTGCGTTTATCTTTTTCGTTATATATCCATTTAAAACTCCAAAGTTAAATATGCTTGCGATGAAGTAGTGGAACGATAGATGACTTATCGGGAAGAGATTCACGATACCATGTGAGTGAGGTCAAAACACGAGGAACTATCATATGATGATTGCATGGACAATAAAGAAGACTTTCAGGCCTTCTAAAATTAACGCACGACCTTTAGACAGGATGGAACCCACATGCCGAGAGAACAAGCATAGAAAGTCCATTACCCGTAGGCGGTCGGAGCATTACATAAATATATTTTGGCCAACATTCAATATATATATATATATATATATATATATAAATCTGAAGATAATTATTATATCACATAGTTGAATTTTATGTTTGTAATTATGTGTAAAATTGTAAATTACTAATAAAAGAATTGGATATTAAAGAGGTTGATAGGGAAGTGACCAGAGATCAATAATGTATGTGACTGAGACCGGATAAGTTTATGTTCATCCTCTTCTTTGTCTTCATGCTACTTATCATCTGGTTCACACCACACATGAGTTTATGGATGCAGATGTCTAATCCAGAAGTTTCAGACTTAAAACACGACAACGATTGATTCAGTTCAGATAACTTGTAGGCCAAGTCTCACACAAGGAACCGTATTGAGCAAGACACAAGGAAACAAAAAAAAAAAGATAAGGTTCATTAACATGGAGTTTAGTTCTCTTATTGATTTAACATCCTTAGTAACAAAGATAAAAACATCGTTTTAGACATTTGGATGTGGCCAAATCTTCCCAAAGAGCTCTTCAGCACGTTTCTCTTGGTTTGCATAACCTTCCACACCAGCTGAGAAAAGCTGCACGGATGCAGGGACCATAGCTGAAGCCAAGCTTAGCTGGTCCCATTTGATCAGCTAAACCAGAACCAAAACAAACAAACAAAAAGATTAGACACCGGTTGAGCTAGACAGAAGTGTTGGTTAGGTTTAGTAATCACAACTAACCTCTTTGTCTTGAAGTTGTAGTGTTTCGCAGTATCAGGAGAAAGTTGTTGGGAATGGCAGGTGAGTCTTTGAGAGATTGAAGTACCTTTAATGGCGCAATGACATAATCAATCCTGAGCTTGAGGATAAGACTGAGGAGTTAGAATGGAATCAGAATCTCAATGGTCAAAGCGGGGGTTGAGTTTACCCTAGAAGAATTGAACAAGTCTTGTTTGTTTTGGACAGCAGCAGCCATAAGCGTGGACTTGTAACCATACTTGTGAATGTCTAGTAATATGATCTTTTGACCAAGGCTAAACCAGGATCTTCTCCGGATTTGATAGCAGTTTCAATCTCTGTATCTCCTGAATGGTTACGAGCCCAATCCTAAAGAGTTTAAGATGTTAACTTTAGCATTTGGAGCATTGAAGTTACTCAGCATCTGTTGAGAAAAGGTGATGTTGAAAGCAATACTAGATTGTGGAGAGCAAGAATCAGGTGTACTTAAGACAGAGTATAGGTGATAAGCACGATACTATTAGTATTGAGAGACTGTCAAGACAAAAGCTTTGTTAAGTACTTGCTGAGACAAACTTACTTGCCAAGTTGCAGGGATTTTGAATAGCAACCGGTCATGCAGTACGTCGATTTCATTGTACCTAGAGACATCATCAACATCACATGTCAGAGATTACAAGATATAGGAAGACATGTACTCTGATTATGTTATACAATATGGTATACAAAGTTAGAAACAACCTTACAGATAATGGCGTCTGTGTCATAAGCAAGACCACTTCAGTTGAAACACGACCTGAAACGAGTTTGACAAGATCCACTCCTACATTTACAACAGCCTGGACGTTTCTCAACAGTAACTTGACCAAAAAAGCTTCTGACCAGAGAAAAGACTTGGAAGTGGTATAAAAAACAGGTAAGTTCTTAGAAAAATCAACCTTGCAAGAGAGTCGGGACTCAGTGGTGTCAAGCCCTGCGCAGGAAGAATCCGCCAAAGCCATGTCCACAACATTCTGTAAAAAGAGTCGATCATGTAAGGTCATAACAAAGATGACATATATCTTCCCTTTATAAATCAAAAATGTTTAGATGCTTACCCGGAAGATTGTATCGGGGAGACCGCAGATGCCAAGGAGGAGAGCAGCGCCAACAGTAGCTGCAGCCTGCAGTTGGTGGAAGTGGAATAAAAACAAATCCATTAAGGGGTGGGCTCGCCATTTTTGTCAGAAGATAAGACTCTTAGTTATTAGTTTTATTATGGTACTTTCACACACCATCTTATGGAAATCGAGACATTTCATTTGCTTTCCCACTTAAAAAGTATCACCCCCCGCCCTCTCAGGCCCGAACGAATAATTGATTTTCGGCCTAACAAAGCAAAGGAAAAGATTGAAGTCCGCGAGCCGCCAGTCCATGACCACCTCGGCCTAACTGAATTAGGTCTAGACCGAAATATATCCAAATAAGTCGAATATAAAGAGAGGACAAAGAGGAAGAAGGAGGAGATCCAAAAGAAGTAGACAACTCTAAAAAAAGGCAAGAACAACGGTGGAGACATTCCGACTAATTTCCGATCAGGAGATACTTCTCGTTTATTGTAGTTATACTGGAACCTCTTGTAAAACCACTAAAAAAGTTATAAAACATCTTCTTAAAACTCAGTAAATACAACCTTTTTTTTTACATAATTGCTTAGCCGAAATCTCGACTAAACAATTACAATGAACACTCACACTCACGCTTACACTCCAAAACACAACTGCAACATTTGCAGAAAAAAATGAAGTTTGATACAAATTAACTGGCAGAGAGGAAGCAAAAAAAAAAAGAAGAGGAGAGTAACATGTCTGAAACACGTATCTGTTGGTCTGATGTTTACAACAGTGCACTATCACAGACAAAACAGTAGCAAACTTGCCTCACTGGAAGTACCCCGGCACCTACACCAACCAAAGAAGAAAAGTTTCCAGTTTAGAAATAATATATTTGGAAACGAGATTGTAAAAACGGAGAGGGGAGAGGAGATATACCAATCTGCGTGAAGGCAGGAAACGGTGTCTCGTGGCTTCGTCCTCCCATTTAACTTTTTCTATCCAATATCTCGATTCGTATTTTATGACAAACTTGTCAACTTCTGCTACGCTTTTGGAATCGAGCGGAAGATTTCTTAGTTTCCGGCATTGTTTTACGGTCATCTCCCTCAGACATGGAAATGGCAGGGGAGTCCGGTAGAAGCTCTTCACCACAGGCAAGTCAACCATCACTAGAGTTTCTAGTTTTGCAAAAGGAATAATACCTCGTGCCTGCTTCTCATCAGCTTTCTCTATGCTCACTACTTCTTTTAGTTGCCTTAAATTCGTCAGACTTAGATGTATAAGGTTTGGAGCGAACAACAACCACCTCAAATCAATTAATTGACTACACCTTTCTATAGCCACGGAGGAGAGATTTGGGAAGCATAAACCTTTGAGTTTATGAAGAGAAGACCAAAACTTCAGAAATTTTCCTTCCAGAATGTCTTTGATAACTACCTTTTGAACACATCTCCTCCACATGTGTGAGCCAAAAAATTTCTTAAAAACCAATTTTGACCGGATTTCTATCGTTAGAACTTCTAAATGTTCCAAGAGAAGCAACTCCTCCCAGCTTTTTTCATACCCAAGTTTACTGCAACCTAGTAATGTTAATGTTCTTAAACTCGACAACTGAGATATTCCATCGATACTCAGAAGATCCCTCATACCCTCGAGATACAAATGTATAAGCTTTTTCAACTTCCAGAGACCAACAGGTAGCTGAGAGATCTTTGTTCTTGTCAAATCAAGATACCTTAAGGAGACTAACTCTGATATTTCCTCCGGCAATCCACTAAGACACAAGTTCTGAGATAGATCCAAAATAACTAGTTTTGGCATACGCTTAAAGAATCCACCTGAGATACTTGCCAAACCAATGTTTTTTTGGAGGAATAGAGTTGCTAGCTTCAGACACTTGGGACTATCTTCTATATTTTCAATCTTATTATTCATCAGTGACATCATTTCCACAGCACTCCACTTCTGGACTTCCGGTACGTCACATAACCCAATACCGGCTCGCACGATACACTTTTCTCTATTTCTCCCAAGATCAGATGATATCCATATAGCCATCTCACGAACCACATCATGCATTTTCACCTCTGATTTGTTGATTTCTTCCTCCAGCAGCAAACATGCACGGACAAGGGTACCAATTATCTCATAACCTTGGTTTATTTTTCTTTCCCTATCTTCCTTTTCACTAATGAATCCCTCGCATATCCAGTAGTCTATCAACTTCTCCTTTTCTATCAAATAATCTTCAGGGAAAAGAGAGCAATATTTGAAGCATGACTTGATCTGGTCACCCTTCAAGTTGTCATAGCTATACTTTAGAATAAGAAGGATTTGGTCATCCATGCCAGCAAAATCTGCAGCATACGAATTCAAAACATGAACCGCATGATGCCATTCTTGTATAGTCCTCTTACTTGACATGGTCTCGCCAATGACGTTGAGAGCTAACGGCAGGCCACGACATTTTTCAGCAACTTTCCTTGCTTGTTCAGGAATGCTTGGGTGGCTTTTTAAAGTGAGTGGTCCGACCTTTTTCTCGAACAAGTTCCATGCTTCATTGTTTGTTAGACACTGGACTTCCATTGGATCATCAACCCCCATGCGGCCACATACTTCCCTGGAACGAGTGGTGAATACTACTTTGCATCCGTTTTCCCTTGTCGGAAATGGAACTCCAATTTCTGCTAAATCCACTTTCCTCCAAATATCATCTAATAGCAAGACAAATTTCTTATCCTTCATATGAGTGTGTATATCAGTGACCTTTTTTCTTTCCTCTTTCCGGTTCCATCCCTCTCCGCGAAGGCCTAACTTCTCAGCGATATCATCTCGAATCTTCTCCACCCGTAGATCACTGGACACCACAATCCAAATGACAATCTGGAAACTGTCAACTTCATCACGAAACTTATTGTTGATCTGTGTGAGAAGAGTTGTTTTTCCTACTCCGCCCATTCCGTAGAGACCCATAGTTCCAGTCTTATCATCCATGAGGCGGTTCCACGCCTTTTCGAGCATTGTTTCTTGACCAACAATTACCCGCTGTAGAGGCCTTTCCTCCACCACACATCCAGTCACAACAACTTCAGCCGCAACAACTCCAAAAACTCCATTAGATTTGAGATTCTGAACCTCTTTCAACATCAGATAAACCCTTCTCCCGTAACGGAAGCTAGATATTAAGGTTTTCGAACAAACACCACAAAGACACAACCTTTGCTCTTCCATGGTTCTAGTATTATTTAGATCATGGAAATGTATTTCGATGGTGTCAACACTAGTAAGCCATACCTGGACTCTGTTTAGCCTTCGTTGACCTTTGGCTTCTTCCCTTTGGACCTCTGTTAACACATCATCTCGCGTTGCCTTGAGTTCTACCATGACTTTCTCCAGAGCCACCAAATTCTTCTCAAGGTTAAGAATATGATTGCCTTCTCCACATAAGCAGCTACCAACACGGTTCAATACTGAATCGCATGATATTTGGAAAGAGCAGCAATTACCCATCCTGCACTTGACTTGACTTGAGACACACAAAGAGAGATCCACAATGCAACCAACGAAGCTTAATTTACAATTCACCAATAAAGAACTGTGCTGTTGAACGGGAATTTTTTTATCTGTCTTTCTTCTAAATTCATAAAAAGTCAAGTCGTCGGATTTTTTTTAAAAAAAATAAGAGGTGACTTTTTCTAGCAATGACATAGTTGTCTCTATCACGTTGGTCGAACAAGGAGGCAAATTCTAGTTCTTAAGGGCACTTAAGGGGCAATTCGAATGAGAACTAAGACAGACTGATTAGAACTAAAGATCAAAATTTTGAATCAACACAAGTTAAATCATAAAAGAGAAGATCAATATAATCTGCCTCTTGACAAAACCCATATGAATTTTTTCACAATCCCTTTTTCGGATCGTCTCTTCTTCTCCTTTGCTTGAGATTCATTCAACTCCTGCGAAACTGGGTTTAACACGTAAGCATGACGTGGCCACACTGACGAGCAATGTTTACTAAACCAAATCCTCGTACTGGATGGAACAGAGGGTTTAAATTCTACCGTGGGGCAATACACTAAACCCAAGAACGGCTGGACATGAATAATATTTTCAGTCTCAAATATACTTTTTTGAATTTTTTATCATAAAAATAGAAATTACGAAAAAAAGAAAACGAAACCACGAGAGTTCGCCTTTACGCTCCTAGGCACGGGGCTCGAGGCAAAGTAAAGATCCATGATTCCCGGTACCGGCGACGCGGTTTCTCGCCGGCGTTGGCCACACGTCGACGACACTATTGCTCTTTGCATCCATCTCCTTATTCAGTTCTCACTTAGGTTTCTGGTTTTTACGGATTCGTAACGCTCTACTCGTCGAGGAAAGGAATTCCCGACGGATCTTTCACCGGAGACGAGTGATTCGTTTTCTCATCTCCGTTACAGTTCTCATGGCGACTCTTCCTCCTTGGTGCTTCTTCTCTCCTGCAACGTGTCGAGAGGGTTCTCTCACCTTTGCTGTACTCGGGTTCTCGGAGATAGTTTCCAGTGTACCCCTCTCTGGCTGCCATCAGACATGTCACGCCGTCGATTATGTTTGCACCGCCGACGGGTCTCCTCCTTCCGAACTGGATCTCACCAGATCTGTTTGCTTTTGGGGGGTTCTCCACAAATCTATTATCACCATCGTGCATCTCGTCGTCGGCTTCTCTGAGGCATCCCGGAAAGTCTTTTCACGCTCCATCTGTGCTCACCACGCCTACAGCCGTGGATCTTCTTGGTGTTCTAGATCTGTGAACTACGGCTTTTTGACCGAAGGTATACACCAGAAATCGCCTCCTCTCCCACTGCAATCACTACCCTCTTTCTCTGCCACGGGAGCTCCCAAGATCGTTTCACCAGTGAGCTCCGTCTTTGCGGCGAGTTTACCGTGCTTAATCTGTCATGTCACGCTGGAAGAGTCAACGTCTCCGGTGGACATCTTACTGCTCCCTGCTTCTCGGGCATCGTCAACTCATGTATCTCCAACGACCATACATCTGATTACAAATCCGTTCTTGTTATCGAACGTCTCAAAGTCACGAAGAAATATGTTCTGGGTCAGGCTCACTTTGATAGTTGGTGATATTAAGTTTCAGTTTAGCCCATCAGATTTCATGCCTAGTAAGAT
This sequence comes from Moricandia moricandioides, assembly GCA_905132885.1. Taxonomy (NCBI): domain Eukaryota; kingdom Viridiplantae; phylum Streptophyta; class Magnoliopsida; order Brassicales; family Brassicaceae; genus Moricandia; species Moricandia moricandioides. Next base: position 233,278 of record CAJHQQ010000293.1, read on the forward strand.
GGGTATTGTGGTTTTGATGATCTTGGCTAGACCGCAAAGGATTTTCAGTGGGTTCACCATGGCCTATGAGTTGCGTTTAATGCAATATTTCTCTTGTTCGAAGACTTAATCTAATTTTTCATTTACTGATGGATTCATCGGGACCAGCATTACCATCCTTTGCTTCCTTTTTAAGGAATGCTTCCCCTCCAATCTTGTGGAGGTATTTGTTCATATCTATAACCGTCTTGCTATCTTGTGGAGAGGTCCGTTTGGGGCCTGAAGATGCAGCGGATCTCGTATCGACAAGTTTCCGAGGTGAAGATTGGATGTTAACGTCACAATTTAAGGTGACTATCTCTCTTTTGTCCGACCATGTCGTGATGGCTACACCGACGCATTCAAGCACCATCTTGAGTTCGCTGTCACTTTCTTCTTTCGAAGACCTTTTTATTTTAGCTTGTGTTGTTGTCGTTTATCTTTTTAATCAAAGAGGATGGATAATTTCCTCTATTTGTAGCCGAACAAGTTGAAGTTAATGAAAAAAATTGTGTTCAAAAATAAATAAATAGAAGTTACGAAAAAAAAAAATTAAAATAAAATATTTTGTTTTAATATTTTTAATACTTTTTAAATTTATTTTAATTTTAAACTTTATTTCCAAAACTCGACCCTATAACTAAATTTATACTAATTTATACTTTTTTAAGTCTATTTTTTTCATTATCTCTTTATTATATTTCTCATTCGTCTAAACAATATCGAAATAAATTTTAAGCCAAATCAATTTAAAAATGTATTAGCCGACCTCCTTTAGAAAATTCTAAAACCAACCAAAAAAATGTATAAACCAACCTCAACCGTTACGGGAGAAGTGTTCTCTGATGTTGAAAGAGGTCGAGAATCTCAAATCTAATGGAGTTTTTGAAGTTGTTGCGGCTGAACAGACGGCTATGAGATGTGTGGTGGAGGAAAGGCCTCTACAACCGGTTATTGTTGGTCAAGAAACAATGCTGGAAAGGGCGTGGAACCGCCTCATGGATGATGACACTGGAATTATGGGCCTCTACGGAATGGGCGGAGTAGGAAAACAGATGCAAAGTAGTATTCACCACTCGTTCCAGGGAAGTATGTGGCCGCATGGGGGTTGATGATCCTATGGAAGTCCAGTGTCTATCAAACAGTGAAGCATGGAACTTGTTCGAGAAAAAAGTAGGACCACTCGCATTAAAAAGCCACCCAGGCATTCCTGAACAAGCAAGGAAAGTTGCTGAAAAATGTCGTGGCGTACCGTTAGCTCTCAACGTCATTGGCGAGACCATGTCATCCAAGAGAAGTATAGAAGAATGGGATCATGCGGTTCAGGTTTTAAATAGCGCACATATCTCAGGTGAATTTTTTTATGTGTATGCCAAAAATAGTTGTTTTGGATCTATCTCAGAACTTGTGTCTTAGTGGATTACGGGAGGAAATATCAGAGTTAGTCTCCAAAACTGAAACCTTTTCTTCTTTGATTGGGGTTTAGGATGACGTATTTTGAGGCAATCAAGTGAGGAGAACTGGTTTCCAGTAAACCATCAAACCGAATCTGTACGTTTCAGTAGAGTCTTACTCTGCTTTTGCTACTGTTTTGTGTCTGTGATAGTACACTGTTGAAAACTATGAGACCAACGCACGCACGTGTTTCAGACATGTTACTCTCCTTTTTATTTTTGCTTCCTCTCTGTCATTTGATTTGCATCAAACTTCTCTTTTCTGTAAACGTTGTGGAGTGTGAGTGAGTGTAATGTATTATGTATAATCTATGATACATAGCTATGAATACTTCAAGTGGGAAGCAAATGAAATGTCTCGTTATTCATAAGATACTTCAGTTGCTTTATGTTTGATACAGAATTGTTAAATGTGAAATGTAGGTAACAAACTGTGTCTTTGACGTATGTGTAACTTTGTTGATGGATGAATAGGGTTTCTTATAGTTCTGAGCTTCATATTCTTATCTGTTTTTATACCACTTCCAAGTCTTTTCTCTGCTCAAAAGCTTTTTTGGTCCAGTTACTGTTGAGAAACGTTCAGGTCATTGTAAATTGTAGGAGGGGATCTTGTCAGCTGATAAAAGCTCCAATGATGTAGGAGTGTAGGACCCATAGCTGAAGCTAAGCTTAGCTGGTCCCATTGGATCAGAATCTCAATGGTCAAAAGCGGGGGTTGAGTTTACCCTAGAAGAATTGAACAAGTCTTGTTTGTTTTGGACAGCAGCAGCCATAAGCGTGGACTTGTAACCATACTTGTGAATGTCTAGTAATATGATCTTTTGACCAAGGCTAAACCAGGATCTTCTCCGGATTTGATAGCAGTTTCAATCTCTGTATCTCCTGAATGGTTACGAGCCCAATCCTAAAGAGTTTAAGATGTTAACTTTAGCATTTGGATCATTGAAGTTACTCAGCATCTGTTGAGAAAAGCTGATGTTGAAAGCAATACTAGATTGTGGAGAGCAAGAATCAGGTGTACTTAAGACAGAGTATAGGTGATAAGCACGATACTATTAGTATTGAGAGACTGTCAAGACAAAAGCTTTGTTAAGTACTTGCTGAGACAAACTTACTTGCCAAGTTGCAGGGATTTTGAATAGCAACCGGTCATGCAGTACGTCGATTTCATTGTACCTAGAGACATCATCAACATCACATGTCAGAGATTACAAGATATAGGAAGACATGTACTCTGATTATGTTATACAATATGGTATACAAAGTTAGAAACAACCTTACAGATAATGGCGTCTGTGTCATAAGCAAGACCACTTCAGTTGAAACACGACCTGAAACGAGTTTGACAAGATCCACTCCTAAGCCTGGACGTTTCTCAACAGTAACTTGACCAAAAAAGCTTCTGACCAGAGAAAAGACTTGGAAGTGGTATAAAAAACAGGTAAGTTCTTAGAAAAATCAACCTTGCAAGAGAGTCGGGACTCAGTGGTGTCAAGCCCTGCGCAGGAAGAATCCGCCAAAGCCATGTCCACAACATTCTGTAAAAAGAGTCGATCATGTAAGGTCATAACAAAGATGACATATATCTTCCCTTTATAAATCAAAAATGTTTAGATGCTTACCCGGAAGATTGTATCGGGGAGACCGCAGATGCCAAGGAGGAGAGCAGCGCCAACAGTAGCTGCAGCCTGCAGTTGGTGGAAGTGGAATAAAAACAAATCCATTAAGGGGTGGGCTCGCCATTTTTGTCAGAAGATAAGACTCTTAGTTATTAGTTTTATTATGGTACCTTCACACACCATCTTATGGAAATCGAGACATTTCATTTGCTTTCCCACTTAAAAAGTATCACCCCCCGCCCTCTCAGGCCCGAACGAATAATTGATTTTCGGCCTAACAAAGCAAAGGAAAAGATTGAAGTCCGCGAGCCGCCAGTCCATGACCACCTCGGCCTAACTGAATTAGGTCTAGACCGAAATATATCCAAATAAGTCGAATATAAAGAGAGGACAAAGAGGAAGAAGGAGGAGATCCAAAAGAAGTAGACAACTCTAAAAAAAGGCAAGAACAACGGTGGAGACATTCCGACTAATTTCCGATCAGGAGATACTTCTCGTTTATTGTAGTTATACTGGAACCTCTTGTAAAACCACTAAAAAAGTTATAAAACATCTTCTTAAAACTCAGTAAATACAACCTTTTTTTTTACATAATTGCTTAGCCGAAATCTCGACTAAACAATTACAATGAACACTCACACTCACGCTTACACTCCAAAACACAACTGCAACATTTGCAGAAAAAAATGAAGTTTGATACAAATTAACTGGCAGAGAGGAAGCAAAAAAAAAAGAAGAGGAGAGTAACATGTCTGAAACACGTATCTGTTGGTCTGATGTTTACAACAGTGCACTATCACAGACAAAACAGTAGCAAACTTGCCTCACTGGAAGTACCCCGGCACCTACACCAACCAAAGAAGAAAAGTTTCCAGTTTAGAAATAATATATTTGGAAACGAGATTGTAAAAACGGAGAGGGGAGAGGAGATATACCAATCTGCGTGAAGGCAGGAAACGGTGTCTCGTGGCTTCGTCCTCCCATTTAACTTTTTCTATCCAATATCTCGATTCGTATTTTATGACAAACTTGTCAACTTCTGCTACGCTTTTGGAATCGAGCGGAAGATTTCTTAGTTTCCGGCATTGTTTTACGGTCATCTCCCTCAGACATGGAAATGGCAGGGGAGTCCGGTAGAAGCTCTTCACCACAGGCAAGTCAACCATCACTAGAGTTTCTAGTTTTGCAAAAGGAATAATACCTCGTGCCTGCTTCTCATCAGCTTTCTCTATGCTCACTACTTCTTTTAGTTGCCTTAAATTCGTCAGACTTAGATGTATAAGGTTTGGAGCGAACAACAACCACCTCAAATCAATTAATTGACTACACCTTTCTATAGCCACGGAGGAGAGATTTGGGAAGCATAAACCTTTGAGTTTATGAAGAGAAGACCAAAACTTCAGAAATTTTCCTTCCAGAATGTCTTTGATAACTACCTTTTGAACACATCTCCTCCACATGTGTGAGCCAAAAAATTTCTTAAAAACCAATTTTGACCGGATTTCTATCGTTAGAACTTCTAAATGTTCCAAGAGAAGCAACTCCTCCCAGCTTTTTTCATACCCAAGTTTACTGCAACCTAGTAATGTTAATGTTCTTAAACTCGACAACTGAGATATTCCATCGATACTCAGAAGATCCCTCATACCCTCGAGATACAAATGTATAAGCTTTTTCAACTTCCAGAGACCAACAGGTAGCTGAGAGATCTTTGTTCTTGTCAAATCAAGATACCTTAAGGAGACTAACTCTGATATTTCCTCCGGCAATCCACTAAGACACAAGTTCTGAGATAGATCCAAAATAACTAGTTTTGGCATACGCTTAAAGAATCCACCTGAGATACTTGCCAAACCAATGTTTTTTTGGAGGAATAGAGTTGCTAGCTTCAGACACTTGGGACTATCTTCTATATTTTCAATCTTATTATTCATCAGTGACATCATTTCCACAGCACTCCACTTCTGGACTTCCGGTACGTCACATAACCCAATACCGGCTCGCACGATACACTTTTCTCTATTTCTCCCAAGATCAGATGATATCCATATAGCCATCTCACGAACCACATCATGCATTTTCACCTCTGATTTGTTGATTTCTTCCTCCAGCAGCAAACATGCACGGACAAGGGTACCAATTATCTCATAACCTTGGTTTATTTTTCTTTCCCTATCTTCCTTTTCACTAATGAATCCCTCGCATATCCAGTAGTCTATCAACTTCTCCTTTTCTATCAAATAATCTTCAGGGAAAAGAGAGCAATATTTGAAGCATGACTTGATCTGGTCACCCTTCAAGTTGTCATAGCTATACTTTAGAATAAGAAGGATTTGGTCATCCATGCCAGCAAAATCTGCAGCATACGAATTCAAAACATGAACCGCATGATGCCATTCTTGTATAGTCCTCTTACTTGACATGGTCTCGCCAATGACGTTGAGAGCTAACGGCAGGCCACGACATTTTTCAGCAACTTTCCTTGCTTGTTCAGGAATGCTTGGGTGGCTTTTTAAAGTGAGTGGTCCGACCTTTTTCTCGAACAAGTTCCATGCTTCATTGTTTGTTAGACACTGGACTTCCATTGGATCATCAACCCCCATGCGGCCACATACTTCCCTGGAACGAGTGGTGAATACTACTTTGCATCCGTTTTCCCTTGTCGGAAATGGAACTCCAATTTCTGCTAAATCCACTTTCCTCCAAATATCATCTAATAGCAAGACAAATTTCTTATCCTTCATATGAGTGTGTATATCAGTGACCTTTTTTCTTTCCTCTTTCCGGTTCCATCCCTCTCCGCGAAGGCCTAACTTCTCAGCGATATCATCTCGAATCTTCTCCACCCGTAGATCACTGGACACCACAATCCAAATGACAATCTGGAAACTGTCAACTTCATCACGAAACTTATTGTTGATCTGTGTGAGAAGAGTTGTTTTTCCTACTCCGCCCATTCCGTAGAGACCCATAGTTCCAGTCTTATCATCCATGAGGCGGTTCCACGCCTTTTCGAGCATTGTTTCTTGACCAACAATTACCCGCTGTAGAGGCCTTTCCTCCACCACACATCCAGTCACAACAACTTCAGCCGCAACAACTCCAAAAACTCCATTAGATTTGAGATTCTGAACCTCTTTCAACATCAGATAAACCCTTCTCCCGTAACGGAAGCTAGATATTAAGGTTTTCGAACAAACACCACAAAGACACAACCTTTGCTCTTCCATGGTTCTAGTATTATTTAGATCATGGAAATGTATTTCGATGGTGTCAACACTAGTAAGCCATACCTGGACTCTGTTTAGCCTTCGTTGACCTTTGGCTTCTTCCCTTTGGACCTCTGTTAACACATCATCTCGCGTTGCCTTGAGTTCTACCATGACTTTCTCCAGAGCCACCAAATTCTTCTCAAGGTTAAGAATATGATTGCCTTCTCCACATAAGCAGCTACCAACACGGTTCAATACTGAATCGCATGATATTTGGAAAGAGCAGCAATTACCCATCCTGCACTTGACTTGACTTGAGACACACAAAGAGAGATCCACAATGCAACCAACGAAGCTTAATTTACAATTCACCAATAAAGAACTGTGCTGTTGAACGGGAATTTTTTTATCTGTCTTTCTTCTAAATTCATAAAAAGTCAAGTCGTCGGATTTTTTTTAAAAAAAATAAGAGGTGACTTTTTCTAGCAATGACATAGTTGTCTCTATCACGTTGGTCGAACAAGGAGGCAAATTCTAGTTCTTAAGGGCACTTAAGGGGCAATTCGAATGAGAACTAAGACAGACTGATTAGAACTAAAGATCAAAATTTTGAATCAACACAAGTTAAATCATAAAAGAGAAGATCAATATAATCTGCCTCTTGACAAAACCCATATGAATTTTTTCACAATCCCTTTTTCGGATCGTCTCTTCTTCTCCTTTGCTTGAGATTCATTCAACTCCTGCGAAACTGGGTTTAACACGTAAGCATGACGTGGCCACACTGACGAGCAATGTTTACTAAACCAAATCCTCGTACTGGATGGAACAGAGGGTTTAAATTCTACCGTGGGGCAATACACTAAACCCAAGAACGGCTGGACATGAATAATATTTTCAGTCTCAAATATACTTTTTTGAATTTTTTATCATAAAAATAGAAATTACGAAAAAAAGAAAACGAAACCACGAGAGTTCGCCTTTACGCTCCTAGGCACGGGGCTCGAGGCAAAGTAAAGATCCATGATTCCCGGTACCGGCGACGCGGTTTCTCGCCGGCGTTGGCCACACGTCGACGACACTATTGCTCTTTGCATCCATCTCCTTATTCAGTTCTCACTTAGGTTTCTGGTTTTTACGGATTCGTAACGCTCTACTCGTCGAGGGAAGGAATTCCCGACGGATCTTTCACCGGAGACGAGTGATTCGTTTTCTCATCTCCGTTACAGTTCTCATGGCGACTCTTCCTCCTTGGTGCTTCTTCTCTCCTGCAACGTGTCGAGAGGGTTCTCTCACCTTTGCTGTACTCGGGTTCTCGGAGATAGTTTCCAGTGTACCCCTCTCTGGCTGCCATCAGACATGTCACGCCGTCGATTATGTTTGCACCGCCGACGGGTCTCCTCCTTCCGAACTGGATCTCACCAGATCTGTTTGCTTTTGGGGGGTTCTCCACAAATCTATTATCACCATCGTGCATCTCGTCGTCGGCTTCTCTGAGGCATCCCGGAAAGTCTTTTCACGCTCCATCTGTGCTCACCACGCCTACAGCCGTGGATCTTCTTGGTGTTCTAGATCTGTGAACTACGGCTTTTTGACCGAAGGTATACACCAGAAATCGCCTCCTCTCCCACTGCAATCACTACCCTCTTTCTCTGCCACGAGAGCTCCCAAGATCGTTTCACCAGTGAGCTCCGTCTTTGCGGCGAGTTTACCGTGCTTAATCTGTCATGTCACGCTGGAAGAGTCAACGTCTCCGGTGGACATCTTACTGCTCCCTGCT
>CAJHQQ010000294.1:0-240760 GCA_905132885.1 Moricandia moricandioides
TTTGGCTTTGTTTTTTCATAGTTTGTTATCTAATGTTGTTATAGTCTGTTCTAGCTTATTTAGCCTGTTGTTACAATCAATCATCAGAATCAGAGAGCGACTCTAAACCCTAATCAAGGCTATTCTAAAAGGCAAGAGAGAGAGAGAGACGTACGTCGGAGGAGTTGCTGATGAGTTCACGAAGAAGATCTCCTTGTTGCTGTAGAATGTGTTGATGATGAGCGAGAGCAATTGGTTGATCTCCGCCTGGAATGCGAAAGTCTCTGCGTCTGCCATTGTTGATGATCGTTCTAGGGTTTTATCAAAGAGGGTTGATTTGATAACGAAGGAGACAAGTTATGTTTATATACTCTCATAACTTCTAGCTCCTTCTCCTCGTTTCTACTCTCCAGATCCTTCTCCTCTTTTCTAATGTTGAACTCTCTAGATCCACGTCACCATATTTCAAAACTATTTACAAAATTAACATGTCCATGTGAACAAATTTAATCGATCAATTAAAATTTTTCATTAAAAAATCTTACGAAATCCAACCCGCCGAATATTTTTTAAGATGCGTTTTTAATGAGCAAAAAACCCTAACCGATTTAACTGAACGTAAACCGACCTGATCAAACTACAATATATGTCTCAGCTATTCACTTAAAGGTTTCATCAACACATGGTATATATTTTAATTAATTAATTAAATTAACTATATATATTAATAATATTAAAATTTAAGATATTTAATCATCTAACCTATAACTAAATATAATTTTAAATATTTTATTTATAAATGAGTAAAACTAATTAGCAATAAAAGAATAAAATATGAATCTCAAACATTGTCATCAAAAAAAAAATTATCTACAATTTTTATATTAAATTCAAAGATATAATATAAAATTATTGAATTGTATATTTTATATTTTATTGTGATGTTTAATTTTACGTTTGATAACTTAGTGTTAAATAATAATTTGTTTTATGTTTTATACTAATATTTTTGTAACCGAAATAAATAAAACAAAACTAAAAACGAAGTTAATTGACTTGAAAAACAAAAAAAAAATCCAAAAATCACGTTTTCTGTCAAAACCGAGAAATTAAGTTTTTTCGACAAAAACGAGAAAATCATGTTTTTTCGCCAAAATCGAGAAATCACGTTTTTCGGTCAAAACCGAGAAATTACGTTTTTCCACTAAACAAAAATGAGAAATCATGTTTTTCCGCCAAAACCGAGAAATCATGTTTTCCGGCCAAAAAAGAGTAATTTTTCCCTCCAAAACCGAGAAATTAAGTTTTTGCGCCAAAACCGAGAAATCATATTTTCCTACCAAAACCGAGAAATCATGTTTTCACACCAAAACTGAGAAATTATGTTTTTCAGCCAAAACCGAGAAATCATGTTTTCTCGCTAAAAACGAGAAATTAAATTTTCCCGCCCAAACCGAGAAATTAAGTTTTTCCGTCAAAACTAAAAATTAAGTTTCCAGCCAAAAACGAAAATCACGTTTTCCCGTCAAAAAACCAAGAAATTAAGTTTTCTCACCAAAACCGAGAAATCACGTTTTCCCGCCAAAACCGAGAAATCATGTTTTCCCACCAAAATCGGAAAATCACATTTTCCGTTAGTCTCATAAAATTTTGATTTTTTGTTGAAAATGTTTTTTTTTCTCACTAAATTTGTAAACTATGTTTTTTTGTCAAAATCATAAATGTATGTTTTTAGGAGGCTCATGGACACTTATTGCCCATTTGGTTTTTACCCAATTGGACTATAGTCCAATTGGTCTTTTATCGAGTTAGACCATTTATTAATTGGACACGTCCATAACCCGACAAAAATAAATTGGACTGGGCTAGCTCATGGACAGCCGGCTGAGTTGACAGATCTACTTAGTGCCTTTGCTGGTTTCATTCTTTTGACTTGGATATATGAGAACTTTCTGATTTAGACCTTTTACATGCCTTCTATTATAGGTTCCAGCACACATAGATGACTATCAAGTAACTGTTTCGAGATTTAAAGGTTTGGATGTCTACTTCTGCAATCTTTTTTTCTACCTTATTAACTCGGAAACATTTTGCTTTTTTGGTTATGTTATGTGCGTTGGTATCTCTTACATCTGACGTCTGGGTATTCAAACACTGCTGCTTGAATACCCAGTATCTAAAGTGAGTTTCTATTTCTGTAACCGGGGCCTGATTGAATCTACACGTAACAGAAATGCTTCTGTGGTTTATTTTCTTCTTCTCGATGATATGTAATGGATAAAGGTCGTGATCTTATTGTGTCCGTGCTTGCAGGGATATCACGACTACGTTTCCGAGCTTTGTGTTCCACTCTCAGGTTGAAGATACCTGATGATGAGAAAGTGAAAAAAAACGGCAAGCTGCAAGAGTTCATGCTTTTGTTCATTTTGTTTCGTTGGCTTATTTGGTGTAAAGCAAATTTGTATTACTATGATTTGTTTTGTGAATCCAAGTACTCTTTTCGATGTTTGTAGGTACAACTTTTGCATCTTATATGGTATGTAAAGTTTTCAAGTTAATTGATCCAACCAAAGTAAGGGGCTTTGCTTCAATCTGTGTGTTTTGTTATTTGGTGAATTGGTATATGAATAAACCCAAAGAAGCAACGATGGTCAAGACACTAGTAGCCCCTGCAATAACAAATCTAGAATTGCTAGGAACAAAGTTTCTTCCTTGAGGCAAAACATTAAAACATAACACGACTTACTTCCGAGACATCATTAATTATACTCTCTAGAAGGAGAGAAAACTCTGAGATAAGTGTTCCATCCAAATCACAAAAAGAAACAACAGAAAATAAAGACCCATTATTTAACTACAATCCTTGGTCAACTTTTAATCGACTTCCTCCATCTTGCTACCTTCAGCATCAGCATCATCTTCAAGCGGAGGCATCTCTGCATCACCTTCAGCAGCATCATCTTCATCAATGCTTAGTCCAAGCTTCAACATCCTGTGGATTCTGCTCCCGAAAGTGTTTGGCTCGTCTAGGCTGAAACCAGAGGTGAGAAGGGCAGTCTCAAAGAGGAGCAGAACGAGATCCTTCACAGACTTGTCATTCTTATCAGCTTCAGCTCTCTTCCTCAGCTCCTCCATAATCGCATTCTCTGGATTGATCTCCATCGTCTTCTTGCTCGACATGTACCCCGCCATGCTGCTATCTCTCAAAGCCTGTGCTTTCATGATCCTCTCCATGTTCGCGGTCCAGCCGTACTCGCCAGTCACAAGACAGCAAGGTGAGTCAACCACACGGTCAGAAACGATAACCTTCTCCACTTTGTCTCCCAAAACGTCCTTGATCACTTTGCACAGTCCTTCAAACTTCTCCTTTAGCTCTTCCTTTTTCTTCTTCTCGTCCTCGGATTCGTCAAGTTTTAACCCTTCCTTGGTTGCAGATACAAGTTTCTTTCCTTCAAACTCCTTGAGCTGGCCAATAGCATACTCGTCGATTGCATCAACCATGTACAGAACTTCATACCCTTTCTTCTTCAGCTTCTCGAGGAATGGAGAGTTCTCAACAGCCTTTTTGCTCTCACCCGTGATGTAGAAGATATCATTCTGACCTTCCTTCATCCTCGTCACATAGTCCTTGAGGCTCGTCAATTCATCACCGCTCTTGGTGGAGTGGTAACGGAGCAACTCAGCAATCTTGGTCCTGTTCTGAGAGTCCTCATGAATACCGAGCTTCAGATTCTTAGAGAAAGCTTCGTAGAACTTGTTGTAGTCCTCCTTGTTCTCAGCAATCTCAAAGAAGAGCTCAAGGCACTTCTTCACGAGGTTCTTGCGGATGACCTTAAGGATCTTGTTCTGCTGCAGTGTCTCCCTAGAGATGTTGAGAGGAAGATCCTCGGAGTCAACAATACCCTTGACAAAGCCTAGCCACTCGGGAATGATATCCTCACAGTTGTCCATGATGAAAACACGACGGACGTAAAGCTTGATGTTGTTAGGCTTCTTCTTAGTGTCAAAGAGATCAAAAGGAGCTCTCTTTGGAACAAAGAGGATAGCTTTGAACTCGAGCTGCCCTTCAACAGAGAAATGCTTCACAGCCAAATGCTCTTCCCAGTCATTGCTTAGACTCTTGTAGAAAGCAGCGTACTCCTCCTTGTTGATCTCCTCAGGCTTCCTCATCCAGATAGGCTTCTGCTTGTTAACCAAATCCCACTCGTGAGAAACCTCCTTAATCTTCTTCTTTTTCTTCTCCTCCTTTTCTTTCTCCTCATCGACTTCCTCCACCTTGCCCTCCTCATCCTTCTTCTCCTCCTCATCTTCATCATCAGATATCTCCTTCTCAACAGTCTTCTCAACCCACAAAGAGATCGGGTAGCTAATGAACTCAGAGTGCTTCTTGACAAGATCCTTAAGCCTCCTCTCCTCAAGATACTCCAACTGGTCTTCCTTGAGATGAAGCGTAATCTTAGTACCCCTGCCAAGACTCTCACCGGATGTATCTCTGGTAACGGTGAAAGAGCCACCAGCCTGAGACTCCCACACGTACTGCTCGTCGTCGTTGTGCTTGGTGGTGACGACAACCTTGTCAGCAACCAAGTAAGCAGAGTAGAAACCAACACCAAACTGACCAATCATGCTGACGTCAGCACCAGCAGCCAAGGCCTCCATGAACTCCTTGGTGCCAGACCTAGCAATGGTTCCAAGGTTGTTGACCAAATCAGCCTTGGTCATACCGATACCACTGTCGATGATGGTCAAGGTGTTGTTAGTCTTATCGGGGATGATGTGAATGAAAAGCTCAGGCTGGCCATCGAGCTTGCTCTTGTCCGTCAGAGACTCGAACCTAATCTTGTCCAACGCCTGTTGTTACAATCAATCATCAGAATCAGAGAGCGACTCTAAACCCTAATCAAGGCTATTCTAAAAGGCAAGAGAGAGAGAGAGAGAGAGACGTACGTCGGAGGAGTTGCTGATGAGTTCACGAAGGAAGATCTCCTTGTTGCTGTAGAATGTGTTGATGATGAGCGAGAGCAATTGGTTGATCTCCGCCTGGAATGCGAAAGTCTCTGCGTCTGCCATTGTTGATGATCGTTCTAGGGTTTTATCAAAGAGGGTTGATTTGATAACGAAGGAGACAAGTTATGTTTATATACTCTCATAACTTCTAGCTCCTTCTCCTCGTTTCTACTCTCCAGATCCTTCTCCTCTTTTCTACTTTCTAGATCCTTCGCTCAAATGTTGAACATTCTGATCCACGTCACCGTTTTTCAAAACAATTTACATTTTATTTTTTCTTTTCTGGTCAACTTGATATTTTCGGCTTTTTTTTGTTATATTATTTCTATTTTAGTTTTAGTTTAACTAACAAAACACTGGTTTTCCAAATCTCCGATTTATAAAAAATCATAATTTTAAAGCTCTTAGCATGCAGGGCCGGCTCAAATAGTGTCATGGACCTTGGGACAAAAACAAATTCAAGTATCCAAACTAATATTTTCTATTAAAAATGACAGTTATTTTTTTTCTTCAAAATACCAGAAATATTTTTAAATAAAACTGTGATAAAAATAACAATACATGTATTTTAAAAATAGTTAAATCTCTCAAATAGACTTTTTCGAGTTTTTGTCACTAAATAAATCTTAAGAAAAAGAATGACCAATATAAATATTTTTTATTTTGAAAATTTTAATATTTTTTTTAAAAAAATTCACCTCCAAAACTTCATCCCATAACTCTAATAACACAACGAATATAAATATATATTTACACCATTTAATAAAATTTATTTTGGTTATTTTAATCTTTATTCTTCTAAAAATTAAGACCCTTGTCTATTAAGAAATAAGGGGACAACATGTTCCATCGGGGACGATGCACAATTTTTCGTCATCCATCTAAACCGCTACTTTTAACATGTCCATGTGAACAAATTTAATCGGTCAATTAGAAAGAGGTATGTTTAAAACAATTCATAAAAATATCTTACGAAATCCAAACCGCCGAATATCTTTTAAGATGCGTTTTTAATGAGCAAAAAACCCGAACCGATTTAACTGAACCCAAACCAAACTACAATATATGTCTCAGCTATTCAGTTAAAGGTTTCATCAACACATGGTATGTTTTACATTGAAGTGTTTAATTAATTAAATTAGCTATATATATATCAATAATATTAAAATTTAAGATATTTAACCATCTAACCTATATAACTAAATATAATTTTAAATATTTTATTTATAAATGAGTAAAAAATAATTGTAAAAGAAAAAAATATGAATCTCAAACATTGTCATCAAAACCAAAAACAATTATCTACAATTTTTATAAAAAGTCAAAGATATATTATAAAATTATTGAATTGTATATTTTATATTTTATTGTGATGTTTAATTTTACGTTTGATAACTTAGTATTAAATAATAATTTATTTTATGTTTTATAATAATATTTTTGTAACCGAAATAAAACAAAACTGAAAACGAACTCGATTGATTTGATAAACAAAACAAAATCCAACCAAATCCAAACTACATCAAACCAAACCCAAATAAAATCTGAATATTAAACTGAAATGTCCACCCCTACTTTTGTGCACTTGGATGGTTTGAGAGATCAATCGACGCATGTTTAAGAACTCCCACTCCATTCACCTTCATCTGGTAACTGCAGCCTTTACTCCCATCTTCAACAGGAAAACAAAACCCTAACCCTAAAGATTCTCTCTTCGATTTCCCATCTCTCAATCTATATAAACCAAAGTCTACACTCAAAAGGTGATTAGTCCTCAAATCACCACTAGAAAACCTTAACCCACGATGTCTTCCAAATCTAAACCAAAAGAGCCACCGTTCTTTGATGCGCATCGCTTTTACAGAGGTAGAAAACGGTCAACATTAGTAATTTAATTATGATTTATATGTTTATACGTTTATAACTAATATATGGTTCATTTGAGACAGATATTTCCAAGTTATCAAGTATTCATTGTTGATGTTCAACAAAATTAACATGAAAAGGCTTTAGATGTGAATGTGAAGGAGATACAAATACATGAAGATGTGGATCGCTTAAAGAGGGATGTTGCTGAGGCATAGAGGAAGATCAGAGAGAGAGAGAGAGAGAGAGAGAGAGAGAGAGAGAGAGAGAGAGAGAGAGAGAGAGAGAGAGAGAGAGAGAGAGAGAGAGAGAGAGAGAGAGAGAGAGAGAGAGAGAGAGAGAGAGAGAAGCTGCTAGAGTGAGAACGAGACGAAGAGAAGGAAAGTGCTCTCTTGGAGACAAACCCTAGAAGAGGACCTGATATATGGCTACACAAGTAAGTTCTCATTTGCCACACTCATTACTTATACTTCTCTCATCAAAGGCCACACTCATTACTTAGCCTACGCAAAGCACATCCACCTATTTTACCTTTTATTGATGTTCAAATAAGACTTAGTGCTAGAGGTGTCAAATGGTCCGTGGAAACCCCAAATGGACTTAACCAATTGGACCCTTTCAGCTTTTGGGCGGTCCATATTGGACAATGGTCTAAATAAATATCCATAACCAATCGAGATCATTTCTATCGGAGCATATCCATGGACACCCAATAGTATTTATAATTATTTTTAATTATTAAAAAACTACAGTTTTTTTTCTTTAAAACCAGGAAATCACGTTTTTCTGCCAAAACATGTTTTCTCGACAAAACCGAGAAATCATGTTTTTTTTTGTCAAAACCGAGAAATTAAGTTTTTCCACCAAAAACGAGAAATCATGTTTTCTCGCTAAAACCGAGAAATCAGGTTTTTTCCGCCAAAACTGAGAAATTACGTTTTTCTGCCAAAATTGAGAAATTAATTTTTCTCAACAGAAATGAGAAATCATATTTTCCCGCCAAAACCGAGAAATCATGTTTTCACACCAAAACCGAGAAATCATGTTTTCACGTAAAAACCGAGAAATTAAGTTTTCCAGCCAAAACCGAGAAATAATGCTTTCTCTCCAAAAAAAAGAGAAATCATATTTTCTCGCCAAAACCAAAAAATTAAGTTCTTCTGCAAAAAACGAGAAATCATGTTTTCCCGCCAAAACTGAGAAATTAAGTTTTTCCATCAAAATAAAAAAAAATTAAGTTTCCAGCCAAAAACGAAAATCACGTTTTCTCGCAAAAAAAAACAAGAAAAATGCACTTTAAATTTAACCTTTACTTCATGCGTAATTTAAACATATGCACTGAAATTAAAGATTGTATTAACGGTATACGTGTCTTTTTAACACACCCATAACTGAAATATTCATTGCTAATGCTTTATGAATTTCTATTTACTAAGTATTTTTCTGCACCATGTATAGAAATAAAATTTTAAATTTTAATTAAATTTAAAACTAAATTTAAATAGATATTAATTTAAATTATCTTTACATTGAGTAATATATTTAAATTAAATTTAAAATATTTAAATATATACATTGTTATTACTATTGTTTTTTGTAATTTTGACATGCACTTTAAAGCACGGGATTCATTTTCTTTTAAAATACCATTTTAGATGACAAATAGTTCTTTATTATAATAGTATGTGTTTTAATATTTTTTTGTTTAATATGGTTATAGTTTTTTATTGTTTATAAATTTTGATTCGGATTTCCAAGGGTTTATTTCAGATTCTGATAAACCTTTAAATAATTTTTAAAATTAAAAATTTATATATATTTTAAATTTATCAAAATATCAAAAAAAATATAACTTGTAAATGAACATATACCAAAATACCTATACTTAACATACAAATTTGTTTAGATTAAATATTTGGATGGAGAATCAATAGAAAGTCAAGTACTTTTGGTATTTTGACTATTGTTTAGGTATTTCAGATACTTAATCTTGACTATTTTTATATATTTTCAAATATTTTGGATAATTTCAAAATATGTTATTTATATTGGATATTTTTGGAAATTAAATTTGAAAATAATTAATTCATGTAAGTATATAAATCCGATTCAGATATATCTGGATATCTGAAATATTTTGGTGTTGGTTGTCTAGATAAAAAAGTTTTGAACCCGTTCGAATAAATTAGCTATTTTCAGTTCGGGTTTGGTATTAGTATTCTGAAGCAGATTTGGTTTAGTTCTTAGGATTTGTTTTTTTTTACATAGCCCTATATACATCCTACTAAATTTGTTTGATGTATTCCTGTGATACTATATATTCATTAGTTTTAGTTATGTAGAAATTATATTTAATTTTAAATGATCTGATTATTATTTTTTGCATAAGAACTTTTTGTTAAAGATTCAAAATGATCCGTTGTAAATATACTTTCCTTTATAATTGCAAAATGGTTTTCTATTAGATATTCACATCGTCTAACCTCATAGCCCAATACCTTCCCAACGTAAACCTAAATTAGCTTAAGTCAAAAGCTTAGTTGTGTGGTCACACGATTTAGGTATATAATTTCAAGCTTGGTAGTCCTAAGTCAAAAGCTTAGTTGTGTGGTCAGACGATTTAGGACTACCAAACTTGATTGTTTGAAAATATGTCAAGAATCATGAGTTTGAA
The DNA here is from genome assembly GCA_905132885.1 of Moricandia moricandioides. NCBI lineage: Eukaryota > Viridiplantae > Streptophyta > Magnoliopsida > Brassicales > Brassicaceae > Moricandia > Moricandia moricandioides. The sequence goes on from CAJHQQ010000294.1 coordinate 9,527, forward strand.
ATCTACCAAACTCAGATTTATATGTTTGTGTGGTCAGACGATTTAGGTATATAATTTTCATTACGAACAATCAAATTTGTATGGCAGCAATAGATAGACCCCAAAAGACTAGTCAGTGGGACTTTGGCATGCCAGATGCTTGATTATAAAAAAGTTCATTTAACAAATATTATTTCCAAGCAATATAATTTTTTCATTAGAAACTATTTTACGTCATGTCTTGTATATATCCACTAATTATGATATTTAATGGTTATTACGTGTTTTCTTGCAACAATAAAAAAATTAAAGTATATTTAAAGTTTTTTTTTAATATTCTATTTTTTATTATTTTCATATCAATATTTCAATATAAATATCAATTTAGTTCATCATAAAATTAAGATAAAAGTGTAACTATGTTCTACTTCTCTCCGGCCCGGATTCATCTCTTCAGCGATGAAGTGACTGATACGCAGTGTCTCAGACCTTGATGGCGATGAATCTAGCTTGGATTACTGCGGTTAGGGTTAAATAAGACAGCGTGTCAAGGCCACGTGACGGTGATATAGTACTAAGACTTGGACACTTCGGCCAGTGACGTCCTTACTGTTAAACTAGATTGACTTCTAACATAAAACTAATTGGTGATAAATGAATTGACTCATCTATCTTATATACTAAGAATGATCCCTTCAAGCTTTCGATGTGGACATTTGCTCCTAATACGCCCCCACAAGATGATGGCTCTTTGATCGTCAATCTCAGAATGTTTGGACAAGGATCGATGAGCCGACTTTGGGCTAGATGAGGTTGGATTGTTTGAAGCGGACTCTGATACCATGTTAAGATTAATGTGTTTCCAACCTATAATTAATTGGTAAAAAGTGAATTGACTAATCTATTTTATATATTAGTAAGTATCCCTTCCAACTTTCGATATAAGACATTTGTCCCTAATACCGAGACAATCGGAGCTGCATGTGGTTCGTGTCCCTAATTTCTCTCTGTTTTGTTCATCTGTGCTTGTAGATTTAGTTAATGTCAATTGTAACCTAGCTCTGCCGTTTTTCCAATTAACCGGAACCTGTAAACTCCGATTGCCCTACGCGGATGATAAATAAATTATATTTATATTTAAAAAAAAAACGAACGACTTTTGCTTGATTCAATTTCTTTTTCTTTTCTTTGGACAACATCACAGAAGCAAACCTGATAGCAGCATCTCCTAACCCATAGTTAAACTTATTTTTATAATAAAATTTAAAGGCAATTCAATTTAACCCTATTAAAAATAATATTTATTTTTATATCCCTTTATTATTAATAGAGAAGCAATTTAGAAAAGTAACCTTAATTTTGTAATTTATTTACATCATTGTCATTATGATGATGTGTCACTCTCTTATGTATCTTTAGCATACTTTTATAATTATCTTTTAATAGCTATTACAATTAGTGCCATTGATCCAACTTATATTTAAGCTATTCATATATATAATATAAAAAAAAATGATTGGATTAACATCGTCTGGACCCGTCTGCGAATTAATATGATGTTTGAAACAAATTATAACCTCCCAAATAAATTAATATGAAATTTCATGAAATAAATTGTACACATTTTTCATTTTCACTGAACATCTTTTAAGATAAAAAAATAAGTCATATAAACTTTAGTTGATGTAACAACTACTAATGAACTCTTTACGAGCTAAACTAAACTAAAAATTATGCATGTCATCTTTTAATATTCATGTTATTTATTATATATTTATAATTGTATATATTGTAACCTATTTACTAATATATAATGTTATTATCGTTAAAAAATCATTCACCATGCGCAAAGCGCAAGTCTTAACCTAGTATTATTTATTTAAGAAATGATTTGATACATGTTATTTTTATAATCAAATTTACTAAAAAGATATTAGTTGACATAATAGAAATGATGACATGGTTTATGCTAAATATGACATGGATAATTATATTTAATGTTGATTATTTTTTGTAATTTTTTTAAATATGTTAATAACTCACATCATCATTAAAATAAATATATTCAAATATGACATTTAAAATATAATAGAAATCTAAAATATATATTTTTTTAAATATTGTTCAAGTATAGTTTTATAATCATAAAATTTCATTACTAAAAAGATTTTGAAAACTTTAAACATTTTTTTAAAAGGAATAAAATTTTAGTCGTAATACAAAAATTTTAGAAATTCCTTTTAATTTTATTTTTTGATAATTATACAATTTTCTATCAATTCTTTTATTTTTTTACAAGTTAAATTAATATACCTTAACCAAAATAAATAAATGAAAATATATCTAAGATTATATATAATTTAAGTATATATATTTATTCTTAAATATAATTTTAAACAAATCAAATTATTTATTTTATCTTAATTTTATGTTTAACTAAATTAATATTTATATTAAAATATTAGTATAAAATAATAAAAAATATAAAGAAAATTTATTTTTAAATATAATTTAAGTTTAAAAACTATATCATTGCACATTGTGCTAGAAAACACCTTAGTCATTAATGCATATTTAAAGGAAAGTTATTATAGAAAAATACATTGGAGAAAATTTCATCACAATTATAATTTAGTTCAAGCTAATAACTATAGGATGGATAGTGCTTTTGAATTACTGACACTAAGCTATGATAAACCTGCAGCTTTCATCCTCAAAAGTATTGAGATACTTTCAAAATACATTGTGTGCATAGAGAGTTGCATATACATGCAATGAACTAAAATCATGCACTAAAAGGATATGGAGTATTAAGAATATATATATGTATGGTACATGAGTTCCAAGTTCTGAGTTCGATCAATCAAAACCCCTCACAAGGGGGTATTCTAAAGTAAATCAAAATTGTTCCCAGAGCTTGAAGGGTCCTTCATATGGTGGAAACCAAAAAAAAAAGAAGAAGATATTAATGTATCACCTAATCTTCTCTAATCATCGTCTGTACCGAAGTATCTGTCTCCAAACTCACCCATACCGGGAATGACACGGAACTCTTCATTCAGACCGTGTTCAATCTCCGATGTTACTATCTTTAATCTTGGAAACTTCTTGCACACCACATGAACATCTTGTGGTGCCTGTGAGTTACACAAAACAAAACAAAACAAAAAAAAATCATCATCTTTAGGGGATCATGAGGGAGTTAGAAAAGGTATGTCAAGGGACATAATGCTCGATTTCTTCTTACACTTATAAGGTTTAGAAATATAATGTTTCCTTCAGGAACACCTTTGCTTATAAGAAGATTGATTGCTTGAACTGCTGAGTTTCCTGTGAAGTTACAAAACTGAAGCAAAGTATTTTTAAGCTGCACGACATCATCATTAGAGATCTAAAACAGCCCACTCTTTGAAGCTGCTGAGTTGCTTATTATTTATCACCTGCTCTCCATTGTCGCCTTCCCTGTGAATTAGAATCTTCCCTATTTTGATACCTTTGCAACATGCTCGCAACGCATTCTCCATGCTCTCACCACTATGATTTTCTCATAATAACCATTAAGTAGAGGTATAAAGTATGTGGAAGTTTCTCTTGGATAGACAAGAAGAATATACCTCCTAATCACGGAGACACCACATAACCGTTTACAGAAATCCACACCAGAATATACACATCCTGACACAAGGTACACGAATATAATTGTTATACCTATACATTAGTGCTAGTGAACTCACTAACATGCTTACCAGTTGGAGTGGTGACCTGCATTTCGGTAAAAGGTAGATGTCCAAGACCATGCTCTACAACCTCATGTTTAACCGATCAGAATAAAAGACAAAGTCATGTTTGGTTGTCTTGGAATCACGTATAAGGGTGTGCATCCCTCGTATCTGAAAGAGAAACCCACCAACATCAGTTTTGTTCTTGTCTAAAAAAGACGTGAGAGGTGTTAAAAAGGAGCTGATGCGTTATCATCACTCACCTGAAATGTTGATTGTATAACATATAGATTAGGGTATATTTTACAGAGATCATGCTGACCCAGCTTGGTGCATATGTGTTGCACGATTAAGTCAATAGCTACATGCAGAGCAGACCCTTGAACCAAGCCAAGGAAGCAGTCGCTTCCAGCCTTTTTATTATAAAGATATTTTCAGCCACAATTTTTTAAAAATTCTTCTTTAGTCTAGTGGTAAATTTAAATGTTATAGTCTTTCTTCGTTTAACCAGGGTTCAAAACTCCACTAAAGTAGCCATTTTTTTTTAATTTGCTTCTAGCCATAGATTTCTTAGGGCCGGTTCTGGCTACATGATTATCCCCTCCACGAGGGATTATGATGTCTGCATACTTTTTCGTTGGAAGAATGAAGTCATCAAAGGCAGGCTTCACAAACTTTAAGTACTGCACCCAAAATGGTTTAGTTCAGATACAGACGTGTGCATAAAATCTAAGGCTAGTGTTCAAGAAAGTCCCTGGCTGACCTGATCGAGTACTGTTCCAATATCTCTATCATTTTGGGAAGTATCTCGTTTTATCCTTCTTGCCAAGCGCACATCAGAATCTGCACAGCAAAAGAATGTGAAATTGAGTAATGTTAGATCTCACATTCTATCACCAAAGCAGAGGTGATACGAAAAGGTTGACCTGTATCCACAAATATCTTCATGTTCATCAATCCTCGAACTCGTGGATCATGGACCAGAAGTATCCCTTCTAGTAATATTACATCCGAAGGGTTTACCTGCCAGATTATTTTTCAAAATTAAAAAGCATAAAGCACTGCCATGATGCAATAGTGAGAAAGAAAATGGTGTACCCTTCTGGAAACACTGCTTTTGTAAGTTTTGAAGTCGTATTTTGGAATATCCACAGCTTGTCCTTGTCTCAGTTTCTACATGAAGACAACTACAAATCATTAAAATCAAAATCACAAAAGAAAAGTACCTAAGGATGTGAAGACAGAGAAAAGTATATGCTCAAATGAGTATATATCTACTAGTGGCATTACGTATATTATATCAAAGAGTCTCACCAGGATGGTCAAAGTTGTATTCATGAACTCTAGCATGTTCTTCTTCAGTCAAACTATGGTAGAACGAGTCCTGCCAAATCATTCATTCTCTTAAGACCCTATACTCCGTGGAATGCAATGGAGTGTCATAACATTCTGGAAACAAAGCATTTTATAGAACTCTGTATTGGTGAAACAAAGATGGTATTAACCTGGTTAACAAGAACAACACGCTGATCATGCAATTGCTGAATAATCATATCACAAACAGATGTCTTCCCCGACGCTGCGCCTCCAGAAACACCTAGCCACCCAAACACACTCAAGACAGTAAAAATCGCAGTTTTACTCAGCAGAGACATTCGAAAACAAAAAGAAACAAGAACAGGAACTGACCTATTACAAAAGGTAGTCTTTGAATGTCTGGTGAGGATGATGCAGAAGTGGGTTCCACCCCATTCATGTGACCATTGATGTGGAAACCAGAAAAATGAACCTTGGAAGAAGCTTCTATCATGTCAACAACTGACTTATTAGAAGTAGAACCCATCTACGAGTTTAAAGAAACCAATGTAAGAAGAACACCAAAGACAAGATTATTCAATAAATTTCCACAGGACGCATTGCTCACATCGTCTAAGTTTTACTACACAAACTGTAGCTTTTAAATCATTTTAAAACACAATAAACATTAACTCACTGTTCTTCTTATTACCTTGTGAAATCTAAAGGAACACACTTTGGATCAGCCAATGCAAAAGTACCCAGATTACCTAAACCCCACTAAAATCATTTAAAATAAGATTTAGATTCCGATGTTGAAAACTGAGATTCGATGCTTACCAGATTCAGCAGAAGTCTCAAAGGATCTCTGCAAACGTCAAGAAAAAGAATTATATACTTGTAACTTGATCTGGGTCTAAATTCAGAGAGAAAAAAGGATCAAATTCTCTTATGACCCACATGGGTATCAAAAATTCTAAAATAACTTCTTCCTAATTTATTTTTAATTTATATTTAAATTTAATTCAAAAAACGTGTAAAATAACCAAAAAACTTAAATACTTCAACCTATTTACGGAGTCATGCCATTCATATCCAAACCCAACCAATAATCCGACCCGACCCACAATTCGACCCACCCATAACCCGATCCGACCCAACTGTTAACCCTAATTTTGATTCTTTTTTTTGTCCATGGTTGTTTCTTTCATTTTAACACAAAATCAAAAGATTTCTTATAATTTTCATTAATTTTCTTTTTATTATTACAAATCGATCAACTCATGGTTATATTTAGCCAATTATATCCTATCTAAAGTCGAGTTTCATCTTCAATGTGAAAAAATCGCGAGAAAGACGAACCCAGAAAATTACTAGTACAACTAAAACTAGTACAACTCAAAATAGTACAACTAGTATAACTTGAACTATTACAACTAGTATAAATAGAACGAGTATAACTAGTACAACTATATTGAATATGACGAGTATAACTAGTACAACTATAACGCGTATAACTAATACAAATTTGTAATTAATATGGTGATATTTGTTTTTTGTTTTCAGTGTATTAAGGATGCTAGAAAAGATGATGATGTCAAAGTACATGAATAATCTATTTTCCATAATATTTGATTTGAATAATGATTTGTTTACAAGTTGTACTAGTTATACTAGTTGTACTATTTTTGGAAAAAAATCGTCTTTATCTTTTTGCTCCCAAAGCCCAAAAAAGTAGTTGCGGAGACGGACCGGGGCGTAGTCGTCTCGCTGTGATGGCGAGATGGACCAGAGGCGAGGAAACCGCAAGAACTTGAACGTAATGGCTCAAGCTCTCTTTTTGGCCGGTCTTCTAAGAGTCGTTTATTCAAAGATCGCTAGAATATCCCGTGAAGACTTGTTGCTCAATCATTTTTTAATCATATGTCATCTTAGATATTTGATTGTTTCTCATATAGAATACCAAACTAGTTTGTCAACTTTTGAAAGGTCAAAGTTGTACCAATTGTATCATTAAAACAAAGGAGGGCGAGAATGATCCAGAGAAGGCAATTAAAGTTAATGTATTTTGTTGTGATTTAATGGCACCTGATTTAGTTGTGATTTTATTGTGATTTGTTGTGATTTCATAGAGGATGTTGATGAATCGCCTTATACACTTGAAGTGATGACAACAGCTGCCGAAAAGGTTGAGAAAGAAGTTGCAGAGAAGAAAGTTGTGGAGAAAGTGGATGAAAATGCTACAGTTGATTTACTGGAAGATGTAGAGCCCTTGACGAGGCTGAAGAGATTAACAAAGCCTTCTCATTAAAATAACATGTAGTTATACTAGTATTTTAGTTGTACCGACTGTACATAGTTGTACTAGTTTTTGAGTTGTACCAGTTTGTACATAGTTGTACTTTGGCAGTGAAACAAAAAATATTAGTTGTACAACATAATAAATACATTTACCTCAGTTGTACCATTTATTTATGTTTACATATCTTTGCCCGATTACAATGATATCACCAGCTTTGTAAAAAATACATTTCATCTATGTTTTTCAAAAATTATGTGGACAAACAAGTTAACAAACCTTAAAAGTATAATGTAGATCATGTAAACTTATGGAGTTGTGTAATAATTTTTTTTTTTTCAAAACTTCAAATTAAATTAAAGAAACTTTCTGAGTACATACCAGTTGAGATATTTGATTGTTTTCTTCTATGGAATACCAAATTGGTTTTGTTAATTTCTGAAATGTCAAAGTTATACCAGTTGTACCAGTAATACTCGTCTAATATATAATAAAAATTATATCAATTGTTTATATGTCTAGTTTTAGGGGTTGTGCCAATATTTTTACACCATAGCTTTATAAAAATAAGTTCAATTTTTGTTTATCATAATAATATGACCGATATTTTCACACCATAGCTTTATTCATCATTTTAATGGGATCATTAAAACATGATAAACAATCCAAATGTAATAACACATAGTTGTACCAGTTGTGGAGTTGTATGATTGTGTACATAGTTGTACCAGTATTTTAGTTGTACAATCATATACATAGTTGTACCGAGTTTTGAGTTGTACAAGTTTGTACATAATTGTATTTTGGTCTAGAATTTGAAATATATAGTTGTACCAAATTATAAATAAGTATACTTCAATTGTACTTCTTTTATATATTTACATACCTAGAATCAAATACTATGAAATCATTAATTTTGTCAAAATATATTCGGTATAAGTTTTTTAAAAATATAGTGAACAAACAAGTAAATAAATCTTTAAAGTATAAGGTAGATCATAAAAACTTATGTAATTGTGTAATAATTGCAAAAAAAAATTGCTTAAACTTCAAATAGTTAGGATAAACCATTCTAAGGACATTTCAACTTGTATAGTCTACGGTTACTTGTATAGTCTACGGTTGTTTCATATGGAAAGCCTAATAGAATTTTAAAATTTCTTAATTGAATAATTGTACTAGTTATACCAGCATTTTATGTCTGTTATATATAAAATAGTTGTACTAGTATTACAATATGATAGTAAAATTGAAAATTTTAGTTACGCCACATAAGAAGTAAATACACCTTAGTTACACCACTTCTATATGTTTACATATTTAGTATCTCATATTATGAAATCGTTAATTTAAAAAAAAAAATTTGGCATACGTTTTTCAAAAATATGGTAAACAAACAAATAAACAAACTTTTAAAGTATAAGGTTAATGATATATAGTGTTTTTAATATTTTTAGCATCTTTTCTTAATCATATTAGTGCTTTGAGTTGTATTTAGGTGTTAGATTGCATATATATGATCATTTGCATGCATTAGAGGCTGGATTGCACTATTAAGAAGCTTATGGCAAATATCAAGGGTTAAATTGCATATTATTGAAGTTTGGGGTCAAAAATGATGTTAATGAAAGATGAGGGACCACTCTGAAATTAATAGGAAGTCTGGACTATGGTATTGAAAGATTTGGGGTTGATTCAAAAGGATGTTTCTGCTATTTCGAAAGGTTTGGGGTTAAATCATAATTAACCAAAACGTGAAGGGCTAGATGTGCAAATAGATTAAAATAAGTAATTTTATTATTTAATTTACATAGGGTCATAGGGTCATATAGATTAAAATAGGTCATGAAAGAATATTTTTTAGGGTTGTGTCCTACTAGAGATTAAAGTCCGAGAAAAAAAGAGTTAAAAGATATGAGCAAAAACAAATAAGAAAAAGGACAGAATTTAATTTTGATTAAACTAGTTACCTAATTATCAATTAGGGCCAAAAGAAAACATATTAGCTGGAAGCTTTTTTTTTTTGGACACTATTAGTGGAAGCTTAAATCATTTAATTTGTGATAAATTATATACCATATAAAATACATGAATATTTAATTTCAAATTTTGTATTGAAAAAATATTGCGAACTTAATATTTTAATTTCAAAATTTGCATTGAATTTTTAAGAACGATTATAAATTATTAAAATTATTATAACTCCAACATCAATTTTTTTTATTAATGGTTTAATTTTTTTGTTATAATAAGATATAAATGTTTACAAAATATAAGAGTGAAAATCTAATTTGATAGATAGTCATATTAAAATATACTATATATATACTAAAGAATTTAATTATATATAACACAAAATAGACAAAACTAATTGTTTTGTATTTATTTACCATAAAATGATTGTAAATAAAAATATTGATTGCTTTGATTTATGTGTTTGCACTAATTTAATTATACACACAATAATTTATAGTTTCTCAATTATTTAATATATATATATATATATATATATTATTTTATTATTTTATAATATGTAAAAGAACGTGCATTATATAATAGTACATAAAATAATATGTATATATAATGATCATTCCGCGCAAGACACAAATCTTAAATTAGTACTTCTTCCATTTTGTTTTATATCGTTTAAATTTTTTTTGCGTATATTAAGAAAATCATTAAATTTATTATTATACTCTTAATTAATATATTGTTTTATTTCTTTATTTATTTTGAAAGGGAAATATTTTTTTATTGTCATTAGCAGGAATTGAACCATGGACCTTGCGTTGATAAATTATTTTATTTATTTATGTTAACTAATGAGCTGAAACCTAGGGATAAAATTGGAAAATTATCAAACATTTACATTAAAATATAAAAGAACATTATAAAGAATATATTTTAAAGTCTACAACCAACGGAATGTAAAGTATCAGTTTCAACCAAACCAGTCCCATGACTGGTTTGGTTTCAAATCTTGGGCGTGGACTTTCTCCATTGTTAGATTCAACTATGATTGGACTATTTAAGCAATCCAGGTTTAATTGATTAAAATTGGTTAGAATTTGAAAAATTTTACGTGTAGCCTTTTCTAAGGCTAGAGACAAGATAAGTAATTGCTAATTTTCAGGTATTTACCACATGGTATGGCTCGTTCAAGGCTCTGTTCGTTTACCTATCATTGCTACCTGTGATATTCGATAGTGGCAAATCGTAGGTCGAAGATTGTTGTTCATCTTGATGTCGCGTGATTGAACGCGCGATTAGTTGCAGGTTCTGATTCAAATAGTTCGAAAAATTAGCGACTAAAAATTAAGAAAATTTTGATCACACAATTAGTCGCAGGTCCGAGTCAGTGCGACACGTGAAGGAAATGATTTTAGCCGCATATTTAATCTCAGGTCGCAAATCACAGGTTTCGTGACACATAAACGACCATAATCTTAGTCGTAGGTCGCATGTCGTATGTCGTGCGACACGTAACCGAACATGACCCAAGTAGTTTTATTTATATTTGATTTATTTAAATCAAGTTCTCATTCTATTAATTATTAGAAAAAACTTTTATTTGTAAATTATTTATTATTTGTCAAAATCAAATAATCATCTAAAATACTTGATGATTTATAAGGTTCATTTTTAAACGAGTAACAATCAATTGTAAAAATATTAAAAAAAATATTTACATTTATTAAATTTTGTTATTTTAGAACTTTAAAAGAATAATCATAAGATTATATATTAATATTAAATCTAATATATTTTTATTAATATGTGTGAATTTTTTAAAAATATACATCATTTAAAATAAAGAAAGTATTATTTATTTTAAACTTTTTGTCGTTTAAAATATTCTTTCCATGATTGGTAAATGCTTTCCAAATAGGTGACTTCTTAAAAGGTTTTTAGAAACACATATAACAATTTTCACAAACTAAACCATAATCACATATTAAGATGTTTTTGTAAATAAGTTATTTAAAATAGTTTTTCATAACCGAACCAGCTTTCAAGTTTTGCTTTATACTTTCTTTATTTGAGTAAAACTGTTGTTGACGAAAAATAGTAATAAAACTGTTGATAAGTTCAAGAAGAGCAAATAGATTTGGCAATAAACAAAACTAAATAGACCGGGTGATTGTGGTCGAGTGGTAAGGAGACGGGACTGGGACGCCAACATGTTTCAGGTTCGATCCACCTGCTGCGCGAAACTAAGTCACAATTATCCTGGTCACCTTACACGGATATGAACCCATGCTTTAGGGCCCATTTGAATACCCGGAGAGAGGGTCTATCCGTGGGCTGCACCTCCCCTTGGGGATTAGTCTGGGCCTCTCCATGGGCCTGGGATACCCCCAGGTTAATCAAAAAAAAAAAAAAAAAAAAAAAAAAAAAAAAAAAACAAAACTAATACTGGTTATTCTAATTCGCTTATTTTTATAATAATGATAACACTGTTGGATTCAAATAGTAGTAGTAGGGAGTAGTATTTTTGTGTCCCGTTATCTTCTTAAAGATGCTCTACTATGTATGGCTGAATGAGAATAAATGATCGATGCTGGTCAAAAGTAAAATAATTACTACTCACAACATTCGAAGAGCCAAATAAACAAAGTAAAAAACTCTTTGATCTATTCAATTTCATATCCGTTAATAGCTACATATAAATATATGCACGGTGCGAGGGGATAAAGCATGTAGAAACGAAATGGAGTTTTCAGATACTATAACCTGTAGTCATTACAACAATAAGCAGAAAATACTTCTGGTTGGAGAAGGAGACTTCTCCTTTTCTTTATGCCTGGCCAAAGCTTTTGGTTCGGCTACTAACATCACTGCAACTTCTCTTGATACTCTACGTAATACTATATTATGAAGTCTAGAATAATCAAAACCTTAGAGGCTTGAGACCAGCATTGTTTGTTTTTTATTCAGTTTTCAATATGTCAAGTAATTATTAAGGTATTATAAGCATGTATAATTGCGTTGAACACAAAACATGTACTTGTTGTAGAGGAGTTAGAGCAGAATTACAAGGATGCCAAGAATAACGTAGAAGAGTTGGAGCGACGTGGGTGCACCGTGATTCATGGTGTTAATGTTCATTCCATGCATACAGATCACCGCATAGTCCCGTGGATTCTATATGATAGAATCATATTAAATTTCCCTCATGCAGGGTTTCATTTTGGTCGCGAGTTTGATAGCTACACCATCTTGTATGTAATCTTGTTTCTTTGGTATATATTTTGGTGGTTTTTATATTTTCGGTTTATTAAAAAAATTTATGTGGACACAGGAAACACCAAGAAGTGGTGAAAGGATTTTTCCTGAGTGCCAGAGAGTTGGTTGATTCCAGTGGAGAGATTCATGTGACTCATAAGATAGCATATCCATTTACCAGTTGGAATATCAAGACTCTAGGTGAAGAAAAGGGTTTGTATTGTGTCAAGAGAAATGAATTTTGAAACGTGTCAGTATCCAGGTTACACCAACAAGAAGGGAAGTGGAATTGACTGGGACTGCAGCTTTCCTGTTGGATTATCTTCTACTTTCATGTTTAGGAAGCACTAGTTACCTTTGTTGAAAGTGTGTTCTTGGGGAGGTTCATTTGAGTTTTATTTATAAGTGTGGGCTTGAATCAAAGCTGAGCCTAAAAACGCTTTTGCATCTCTTTATTTTCTCTGCATTTTCAACAAAATTCCTTTATCAATAAAACATTTTTTATTTAACAGCAGAAAATAATTTTAAAAATAACGAATTGTTGTTTGATTATCTATTCGTGAGACTTTGTATATCAAGTGAAAAAAAAAATTGATGTGTTTCCTATAGTCATTCCTATATGTTTATTTCAGAATAGCTTTTATAAAACAAATTTTTAAAATTTTTAGTATTTTATTATTCATTTGTAAATTTTAGAACGTAGGTAAGATTTAAGCTAATATTATAAAAAACACTTTATGTAACTGTACTTGGAAATTATGAATGACAAGCTTACACTTGAAAGATTGTTTTTATTTCACGTTTATAGATTTTCAGTATTTAATAAAAAGTGAAATTTTTTATTTTTATTACTTTTTTATAATTATAATATTGTATCTACGCTTCTTTCTTGTTAATAAAAGCATTTCTAACATCAATCTATATTCGACTCCAAAATAGAGTTTGGTTTGGAGTAAGAAATTTTCCAATTCCATTCTATTTTTATTTCACAATAAATTATATTTTTCAAGAAAAAATGAAGTTTTGCACAGGAAATGCTAAGTCAGAATTCATAAAGGTTAATAGATAGTACAAGTATAAACGTGTAACTATATTTATAGCGAGTGGAAAACAAGAGTGTCTAATTTTTATCGTCAGATATTCAGAATGGTGAATGGATTAAAACAGCATTGAATGTTTGAGATATATAAACAATATGAGTAACACAGTATTTTACAAATTTATTGGTTTAAAATATAATTAAACTACAATATTTTTAAAAAAATTAAAGAAAATGTAAAAATGCTAATTAAGCCAATATATGGCAGATGAATCAGTCACACACAAAAAAAAAAGAAGCAATTCATCATATATGCTAAACGGCTCGTAATTGGCATGACTGGGTACATTGGTAGTACCCAATTGAAAACGAAAGAGGGCCGGCAAAATGGTGCATGGATAGAAAAATTGAATGCTCTTCGAAGCAAATAAATTATCACAGAGTCCCAAGAGACATATTCCAAAACCGAACATTTAACGGTAGTCTCTTAAATATATACATGGGTCTATATATCGACAGTGTGTGAAAATTATAAGAAAAAATATTAAGATGAAATGAAAACCAAAAGGTTAAGACAATACAGCAATAAGCAAAGGATACTTCTGGTCGGAGAAGGAGACTTTTCCTTTTCTCTATCTTTAGCTAGAGCCTTTGGTTCTGCAACAAATCTCACTGCTACCTCTCTCGATACTCGAGGTAAATCAACCAACTCATATTACATTGTATATGATTTTGGTAATAAATATTTGTAGCAAAAATAATGCAGAGGAGATAGAGCTTAACTATGCGAATGGGAAAGCTAACATAGAAGAATTGACGAGACTCGGCTGCACCGTGGTGCATGGATATAATGTCCATTCCATGAGGCTTTCTCCAAGATCAGAGCGTTATGATAGAATAATCTTTAATTTTCCTCATTCAGGGTTTGGTTTTGGCAGTGAGCACCATAGACACTACATCATGTAATGTATCCCTTCTGCTTCTTCTTTTTTTGTGGGGGTTATTTTTGATTTGATGTATTGTGTAAAAACAGGTTACACCAAGAACTTGTGAGAGGGTTTTTGAAGAGCGCAAAGAAGATGGTGAAAGACAAAGATGGAGAGATCCACATTACTCACAAGACGGCTTATCCATTTAGCGAGTGGAAGATAGAGACTCTGGCTGAAGAAAATGGTTTGTGTTTGACTCAAGAGGTGGAATTTAACAAATGGTATTTTCCTGGTTATTCAAATAAGAAAGGATCTAGACCTCGCTGTAACTCAAGCTTCCCCGTCGGAAAAGCTTCAACTTTCATTTTTAAGAAACGGTTAATTATATAATTAATACAAGGTCCTTTGAATGAACGTCTTAAAACTCTTCTACTCAACATATTTAATTTTAAAAGAGTACAAGAAAATTGCAATTTTACTACAAGTTTGATAACACTTTGCAAATTTACCTTTAATGAATGACAATTTACAAAACTACCTTTAAATTAGGATGAAAATATATTAAATTATTTTTTAAAAAATATTTATAAAACATTTAGAAATTCAACTCCACCCTTTTAATACTAAATCCAGAAAAAATAATCACTAAAGTGTAAATCTAAATGTTAATATATTTTTGCAAAGTGGTATTTAACTTATGCTATTTTTAGCATTTTTTAAAAAAATATTAGATTCTGACTACTGGATCTGAAAGTATGTTTTGGTTAACCAAAACAATTATGTATGTATGTATTTATACCACTTGCAGTGTATCCCTCATGTTTGTTATTTTCTTGTAAAGCATAAGGGAATCACTTTTTGAGTTGCGCTAGGGTGGGTTATGATCGAGTTCAATCAGTCGGTTCAATAATTTCTAAGAAAATATAATTATATATTCAAGTATTTCTTTTTCAATTCAAAATGACTTAAAATTATAAATTACTTTGTGTTGATATTAAATTTATATACCAGTTTCTAATTTTAGTATTTTTCTAGAAATCTGGGGTAATAGTGAACCAGTAGTAGAGATTTCTAAATTATTTTCTATCATGATAAAAGGTTCGAATTAGGCGCGCAGCGCATATGTGGCATTAATTAAGATCATCTGTTTTTAGGGTTTGATTATATCCGTTATATTCCCAATGTTGCAAATTATAATTAGTTTTGCCTAAAAGCACAAATATTTAGGAAAACATCTTTATGTCTTTAGCATTAGTTAAAGATAAAAAGAGCCAATGACAAATCATACTTTTAACTTTTGTTTAAGTATTATTTTATTATTTTACTTTTTCTTACATTAAACTTTGATAACAACTTACATTGTGAAACAAATAAAAACTTTCTAAACTTAGGCCATGATTAACCCGGGTCTCTTAAGGTGGGGTTCTTAACGTAAAATTTGTTTTTTTTTTTTTTTTTTTACATTTTCCCGCTAAAAGACGTCTTTTATGGTTTTTATTTAAGAGACGGTTCTTAGGTTTTCTTAATTAAAAGCTAAGAAACGTCTCTTAGAAAAGTTAATAACTCCACCTTAAGAGACTCCGGTTAATCATGCTCTTCTACTCCAAGAACTTGTAAGAGGGTTTGTGAAGAGTGCAAGAGTGCTGGTGAAAGACGAAGAGGGTGGAGGAGAGATCCATGTGGTTCATAAGGCAGAATATCCATTTAGTGAGTAGAAGCTAAAGACTCTGGTGATAAAGAAGATTTAGATTTAATCACTGAAATTGAGTTTTGTTTAAATCACTGTACTGGCTATTCCAACAAAGAGAAGTGGAGGTTAGAGTGACTCCAGCTCCTCTTGTTGAAAAACCATCTACTTTCATGTTTCAGAAACAGTTATTTTATTTTAAAAAAATTGTTATTCCTTATTGGCATTGTGATGTTTTTCCACATGTTGTTTAGTATTCCGTTTCATCCAATTAGAGTCATCAGTTTGCAGGTTTTCTTCGATTTGAAACCTGCCTCCTATTATATAGCTGTAGAGGCTATATATTTATAACATAAATCATCCACGTTAATGTCCTTGTATTAAGATAGGATCTGGACTAAAAATAGTAGTACAAAACACATCTTGTGAGATTTTGAGTCGTTAAACATCTCAAGAATGTGCCCTAACTATGTTTTAATATTTCTAAACCAACGTACCAACATTTTTCTATTTTTCCAAAACCTAGTAATGGTTTTTTTCAAATACACATTTGAAATAAAAGAAATCTGGTTGACTAAAAACTATAGACCCTTTTGTTGCTCGACAATGATAATGATCAGTAACGAATCTCTTCAACCGTTATACATTTGTAGGCACTATCTTTTCAATCACAAATGAAACCTTCATGATTTAACAATATATGAGGATTTTCAAATTTATGTTTTATTGATCCAAATAATTAAAAGTACATACAACAGGGGTTCTGTGACTTCACACCGATGAGACGACCAAAGAACTCACAAAATTATTATGCGTAACAAACATACCACACACATCTCACAAACAGATAGACACAAAATTGAAAAGAGCAAAACATAAATACATACCTCTATAGAAAGAGTTTTGTTTTGTATTTACTCAATGGCACTGAACTCCTCGATCATATTCATCTTCATACCACGACTGTTCATAATGGCGTGGATCTTGGAGCAATTACAAGGCATTACCACACACCTTTCGATCTGGCTGCTGCTACGAGCTTCACTCGAACCACCGAGCTTACGTGCAATCACCACCGAGTTAACCACATCATCTGACGGATGATAAATGGTCAACACTTCAAACCCTTTAAGATCACAAGAGTCAACGATTGGATACAAGAAAGCTCTAAGACCATGAGCACTCCTTAGCATCAGCACAGCTCCAGGAGCCATATGCTTCTCCAAATGCTCAATGGCTTTGACTTTTGACTCTTTATCCATACCAACAAGAGCCGCCAAGAAAACGACATCGTACTGGTCTAACCCTTCCTTAGCGTTTAACACATCAGTCGTGTGGAAGATCATGCGTTCCGAGAGGTCCGGATCGCGAGAAACGAGGTTTGAAGCGAGTGTGTTAGCCTGTGAGTCGATGTCAAAGTTGTGGATCGTTGTGTTGGGGAGGTGGAACTTGGCCAAGACGATGGATGTAAGTGGCATCGGACCCGAACCGATAAAAGCCATTTTGGTAGGGACATGACTTGTGTGTTGAGCTAGGAGATCGAACTCGATCTTGCTTAGTTTGAGGTAGTTGTTGTAATAAGGAAAGATGTGTAAATGGTTGAGTGGGTTGTCTTCAAAAGAGCCTATGATTGTGGAGAAGTGTTGCTCCAAGTATCCTTCGGCTTCACCACAAAGCTTGATGAGATGAGATCTCATGTCTTTGACTTTTTCATCGTGTATTTTTGTGACATCGATATCTGTGTCCGTTGGCAAGCACGTGGAGACGAGTTGTCCGAACAAAGTGTCGACATTCTTGGATGGTTTTAGACTCTCGAGGTTCGAGATTTGGGTATATAAGTCGATGATCTGCTTCACAACGAGGTTGTTTTCGCAAGCCATGTCGACACTATGAAGAGAGATAGAGCTAGGTTTAGTAAAGTTATACTTTCACTTGGAAAAAGCTGGTGTTGTGGCCTTAACCTTCCCAAGGGGTCGTTATTTATTGACACTGGTAGGGTCCATTCTCAGCTAACTTTTGTTATTTATTTATATGATTCGTTTCATATTGGACGTTGTAAATACTTACTTAAAAAATATATGAATATATCGATTCAAAATCATAAAATATGAGCAGCTTAAATACTAATATAGTTCAGTTCTACCAACATATACAAAGGCTCATAATAGGTTAATTCAACCATCCAAATTATGAATATACATTATACTCAATAATTTCCTAGTTAATATTTATTGACAAATGTGAGCGAAAATACACTAACCCTAAAAATCCATGTTGTCAGTAAATTATTAGTATATTTTAATTAAAATAAATAAAACTTCTTCCATTTCAAAATATATGATGTTTTAGAAGATTTGTGTTATTTTAAAATATAAAATATTTTAACATATTTATGCAATTTTAACTTTATCAGAAACTATTTAACTAATTATATTATGAAAAACTGCCAAAATAGCATAAGTTAAATACCACTTTGCAAAAATACACACTATCAAAAATATATTAACATTTGGGTTTACACTTTAATGATTATTGTTTAGGGTATAGTGTTAAATGAGTGAGGTTGAATTTCAAAAAAATTATAAATATTTAGAAAAATTAATTAAGTCTATTTTCATCAAAAAGTTAATGTATTTTTGAAAATAGTTATTCATTAAAGATAAATCTGTAAAATGATATCAAACTTATGATAGAAATGAAAATTTTCTCTTATATTATATAGTATTTTAGTGATTAGTTGAATTACTTTTACTTTATATTCTTAACAGTTTCTTTACATCTAAGTAAATTTCTTAATCTTTTTGTTTTCATCCATATCATATATTAAGAAATTGAGGGAATAATAACTAAACATTGGCTTACACACTTGCACTAAAGTGTATACAAATTGCTTTAGTGATGTGTGCGTTTACGTATATGCCTATATACGCTTGTGATTATATATATATTTTAATCTCACAGTTTTACATGAATGGAATCAAAAGGAAAATAGTACGATCTAGTCTTAATGCGTGTCCGTCGTATGGTTAGTGTTGGTAAATTAGGCATGTCTCATAACATTGTTAATCGCCACGAATATGTTCTATATATATAGTTTATATATATAATATAAAGCCAAATGTGACCTAGTTGGATTTCATATTATATATCGTTGAATTATAATCAGTCATCACAGTATTAGATTCCGTTCACTCACATGCTTTCTTGGGAATCAATCTCAATCCTTCTGGTGTTCACAAGAATCACACCTCACCCTTTCAGTTTCCTTTGTAGTGTATATATCATTTTCGAACAATAAATAGATTGAACTGGAATGGTGAGTTCAATTAGTGATACATTGACGACACTATTTACTGATCAAAAACAGAAATATCATTTAATTTAAACCTCAGGATTAGATCCAGACTTGATATGATTGTTTTTAAGAATAAAATAACTGCCCTCCACCGATAAAATGGCATGTTTTCGCTGCTCCCTTAGAAGAAATTCAACGATATTAGCTGTTTTTTCTCAACTTTCAACTCTGATATATACTAAAACAAAAAATATTATGGCGGATAAACTTGCACATAGTATTCGTAGTTCAACTATGTAATATGCAGGTTATGTTATGTAGCACTAGACTGGATTCCAACCCGCTGGCTCCCGTAAATATGGGCAATATAGAATGTGTTGTCAAAAAAAAAGTTATTGCACTCTACTTTCATAATTAAGTTTCTCTTTTCTAGTCATTTGTTACATTATTTGCTTTTACAAGATTCTCTGACTTTCCACTACAACCAATCAAAACAGTTGTCTAGATTGAAAATGAAAATAACACTATTATTTTATTTTATTTTGTCGTTGAACTTGCAAAATATATATATATATATATATTCATTGTAATTCTGATGAACTTTGTAATTATTAATAAAACGGTGAAATCACAAAAATCCAGTAAGGATAATTAACGGAATGGAAACAATGATTTCGAAACATGTTTGAACACTGAATTGTTCTGAGCATAAGTGTAAATGGAAAATCTCAAAGATATTTTTTGACCAAGAAACACATAAACAAAATAACCAAAAGAAGTTTTATCAAAGAGATAAATGATAATTATATCTTACTCTATAGATATATAAATATAAAAGAATATTTAAATAAATAATATATATATATATATATAAAATTATACAATGTCTGAAATATTTTTTGTTTTTTTCTTCAAATTTTTATTTCGAAATTCATAAAAAATGAAAATATTTTTAAATTATTATTTTAAGTTATAAATTCAAAAACTCCAACCCCAAATCTAAATCATAAGTCTAGATTAGTTAATCATACAAGTATAAATGTCATTTACATTTTTAATACAATCTATTTTAGTTTTTTTTTTAATACTTGTACATTATATTTGTGATGAAAACTCTTTTAGAAATATCATAGGGATAGGGTAACTAGGGTTTACAATTGATTGATGTTATTTATACATTTATTAATGTTAGTGCCTCTTGCATAAAACGAAGGGCCCTAATGAGTGGTCAATATACATAGATTAAACGATCCTATAAAAGAAAGAAGCGATTTTGTTTTCATATTTCAAAATCAACCCATCTAATACTATAGTAAAATTTGCTTTCTTGTATGCATCTAAATACTGTACTTTTGACTTTAAAAAGGAAGATATGGTGACTGTACTGAATATATTTAAGTGCGTACATGGTCTTGTTGAAGAGTTTGAGTGCGACGTAATGATTAGAAAAAGAAAGACACCGATGGGCTCATATACTCCGTTCGTTTGAAATTATATGATATTTTAAAATGTTTATGTTTGTGTCAAAACATAAAATGTTTTAAGATTTTAAAGTATATTTTAAAATTTTAAGATTAATTTTAATTTTATTGAAAACTGTTCAACCAATAAAATTTTATACCAAGAGTTCCGACTATCGAATCAAAGAAGCGCGAGCTTTTAATAATTGGTTGAATTATTTTAAAATTATATCTTTAAAAGTATCTTTTAGATAAATGTGAATTTTTTAATATTTGTGTAGTAAGCCAAAACATCATCTATTAAAAAACGGAGGAACTATATGGTAATCAAGATTCCAGGAGATCAATGAACTTGATAACCTTAAGATATGAGGAAATATATTGCTGGCTACACTCAAGCTTAGTTAGGTGTTTAGCCATATGCATGTCATGTTGGTCATTGACAATAAAATGTAGATCGTTACGAATTTTAGTAAATGTTAAGTTAATCTAAAACTTTGCATCATCACATTCACTGCAAGTGAATCCTTCGGGACCCGGACAAGAGAGTGGTACATTGTCTCTGAAATATTTGGTGAGGCGGCATTTACTAATAATCTATCCCATTGAACTGCTCCGGGCACCTACGGCGCAAGGTCCCATGCACTATATTCTGGTGTTTGGTGAATATGGTCATTCGTCGACCTACAGTTACGATTATACTTAATGTACACTCTCACTCTTCATATCCTGCTTTGAGTCTTAGAAGTGTAAATGCCAAGCACTTATGACTTCCTCAGTCTTTTGAAGCATCTTGTTCTACTTCGTGTTTTGTTATAAAAGTGGTTTGTAAACTTTTATTTTGTTTAGGGAGGAGTTTGGTCATGAATCCTAGTCTTTTCATTGGTCCAAAATCAGTCTGCTAAAATCTAAATGGGCTAGCTCATCCGGCTGTAATTCAACAATGAAAAGCCTTTATTTGGTTGGTTAAACCAAAAGAAATAAAAAATTGTATATCATAAGTGGTCGGCCTTCCCATCAGAAATGGGATATTTTGGATTTTAGAAGTCTTTGAGAAAAAAGAGAAGAAAGAAAGTTACATAAAGCCATAAAGGTCTTGTTGTTAAAAGAGGCCACAAAGGTCCATCCCATCAATTAAAGCATAGCTGGAGAAAATGGAAAGTAACTTGGGCCTAATCTAAAATGGCTTTACACCAATTTGATTGCATATAATTTTACTATCAAGTTGTCATCGAATCAAATCCTTGGTGAGTATTATTGTATTAGCAGTCCTTGATTTAGAATTGAATACAAAAGCGATTAACAAAAGTACCAAAACTGAGCTCAAATAAATCTTTTCATACTAAACCGGTTCGAAGCTACATTTGAGTTCGGTTTTGGTTCAGACATGACTCGGTAACTTCAGTCCGGTTCAAATCCGTAAGCCTTGTGGATAACGTTTTCGGCGATTTGGGTTTTCAAGAATGAGACGTGTCACAAAACTGTAGCTTATGAGAATCCACGTGTCAATAGCCCAGCATCTTTCTTTCAGTATAGCCATGCTACAAAACTCTCTACTTCTTCTAACTTGAGACCACTGATATGGAGAATCCTGAAGGAAGAAGAAGAGATATAGCCAGAACCGATGAAGAGAAGACAACTGGTTCTTCGGTTGTGTTTGCAACCGTAACAGCCGTGGCAGTGGTGGGACCTCTTCTGGGTCTGATGAGTTTCAGCCTCGTAGCGACGGTGACTATGTTTATTATGGTTTCTCCGTTGATGGTGATATTTGCTCCGGTATTGATGGCAACGGTGGCGATTCTTGTGGCGGCTATGGTTGGTGTTGGGGTGGCTGCAGTCATGTGGTTGGTGGGGATTGCCGCTTTGGTTTGTTGTGGACAAGAGATTGGTGTTGGAACAGGAGTGGCTGAGAGGATGGTTGAGTCGATGGTGAGAGGGTTAGGTTATGGTAGGAGTCGTTACTTGCGAGACAAGTGAGATGAGGGCTCTTCCTCCTTTTCTTCCTACTCTTTATGTGTTTCTTTCTGTCTACTCATGATTCATGAGAACTATGGTGAAAAAAGAAAAACAAGTGATGTGGATATGATGGAGTAAACATTTTTTTTGTCTGTAAGTCATCGTATTAAAATTAACCTACCAAATTGGTAAAATTCCAAATAGAAGGGAAAGAGCTACGACACTGGTAGTCGTCGAGCAATTTGGCTTTGAGTTATTGCAATTCGCTAGCAACAACAGCTAATTTGTTGCCTATGGATTGTTTCTTGGTCTTGCAAACATTTTGTCAAGTGTCCTTGGTCATACTTTTTTTACGCATTCGAATTGCAAAATCCAACCAGTAAAGGGACGACGAGTTTTATGTATGACCAAATATCCACTAATACTGAAACATATGCTCTAGCCTAGAAGACTAGAGTTACATCAACCTCTTACCATGTTTCATATGTTGGAACTCAATTTTAATATATATGTTAGAATTGAAGTTTATTTGAATGAGAAATGTTTATCCTAAGATTCTTGCTTTAATAGCAGGACAATGTGGAAAAATCTAACAAAGTTAATAACATTAGATAATTGTAGGAAAATATAAACTTATATTAAACTAAACGCACTGAGTTGATGCAAACTTGGACTCGAATTCGGTTTAAATAACGGTTATGGTATACGAATCATGGTCTAACAATTCATATTTTTATTAAAGTTTATTTACGTAATTGATTACTACATAAATAAAATTTGATTAAGAAAATAAAATTTGGTCAAAATTTATTAATTTTTGTTAAGAATTAGTTTTGGTCACCAAAATAAAAATCTTATTTAACTTTATGAATAATGTTGTAGTTATTGCCAATAATTAATGCATTATTTGTTTCCATTAAGACTAATTTTTTTTGGTATTTTTGTTAAGTTATATAATGTTTTCTCTTATTCTACTAAATAACGTTGAACAATAATAATCTCTTTCACTTTTTTTTTATTTGTTAATAAGAGCACACAAAGAATGAAGGTTTGTTAGGTTTTCTATTCAAGTGATTGAAAAAAAGAAAGATGTAATTTTATCGTGGGACTCTAATTGTCATATAACCGTTACACTACATGTAGTTTTTGAGTTAAGAAAAAAAATTCATAAATCTCAACTCTGCAAAAAAACGTTCTCCATTTCGTTTGATACAAGGTATTTAGTATTTATTCAATATTTTTTATAATTTACCTTACAAGTATTTAGATTGTGCCCTTTTATAAATTAAGATCCTAAAATATTGTGGTTGTCATAAGATCTATTTTTAAAACTTAATTTTTCTTGATTTGACCAATTTATCATATTAGTTTGAAAGACATAGTCCACCAAGCAATACATCATCCCACGTAGAGAAAAGGTAAATCCATCAAAATATAGATAACAATTGCCTCTTATAAGAGAAAGAATTTTTTGAGAAAAAGGTAATGATAAGCTGAATATGGCCATCTTAAATGATAAGAAGATAGATCCATAATCAAGATCAACATATATAAAATAAGGTATGTCTTTTAAGATTAGGAAAAACATTTTAAGTGAAATAAGAATATATTTTTAAAAGAAAAGACATTTGAGTTTTAAGAGTTTTTCTTAGGTTTACCCTTTAGGGTGAATTTCTAGGTTCACAAACTAATAAAAATCTATTATTTTATATTTAATTTTTGAGAAAAAGGTAACAAAATATTTGTTAACTCATATGATATTTTTAAAATAAAAGGATAAAAATAAACAAAAAATAGTATTAGTTGCGAAAAAAGATTTTTTAACATTGTTAACACCGTCAGCAAAACACTAAACCTTAAATTCTAAACACTAAACCCTAAATCCTTGGATAAACCATAAACCATTAGATAAATTTTAAATATTAGATCATAAACACTAAACAATAAATCGTAAACACTAAAGGTTAGGATTTACCTAAGAGATTGGGATTTATCCAAGGGTTAAACTCTAAACATTAGACCAAAGGTTTATGGTTTACCCAAGGGTTTATGGTTTAATGTTTAGAGTTTAATGTTTACGATGTAGCGTTCAATATTTTGCTGACCGCGTTAACAATATAAATTTTTTTGAAACTACTATTATTTTTATTTATTTTTTCTTACATAATATGATTTGGCAAATATTATGTTTTTTTTTCAAAAACTAAATATACAGTGGTAGATTTCTATTGGTTGGTAAACCTCTAGGTTTACCCCTTATTAGGTGAACCCAAGAAAAATTGGAGTTTTAAGGCTAGAATAAATAAGTCTAAGAGATCATATATTTATGAGATATTTTTTAACATTGTTAACCCCATCAGAAAAACAATACACCCTAAATTCTAAACACTAAACCCTAAATTCTTGGGTAAACCATAAACCATTGGATAAATCTTAAACATTAAATCATAAACATTAAAAAAGTAAATCGTAAACACTAAGGTCTAGGATTTACCTAAGGGTTTAGAAGTTATCCAAGGGTTAAACTCTTAACATTAAATCAAAGGTTTATGGTTTATCTAAGGGCTTATGGTTTATGGTTTAATGTTTAGAGTTTAATATTTACGATTTAAGGTTTAGTATTTTGTTGACCGCGTTAACAATATAAAAATATTGTAACTACTATTTTTTTTATTTTTTTCTTATTTTTTTCTTATGATTTGGCAAATATTTTTTTTTTCAAAAACTATATATACAATAGTAGATTTCTATTGGTTGGTAAACCTCTAGGTTCACCCCTTAGGTGGTGAACCTAAGAAGAATTGGAGTTTTAAGGCTAGAATAAATAAGTCTAAAAGATCATAAATTTATGAGATATTTTTAAGAATATCACAAGTTAAGTACAAATTTTAAAAAATATATTCAATCAAAAATATATTACATTTGGGTTTACACTTTAGTGATTATTGTTTAGGGTCTAGTGTTAAAGAGGTGAAGTTGAGTTTCTAGGTGTTTTATAAATATTAAAAAAATTAATTTAATCTATTTTCATTATAAATTTAGGATATTTTTGAAAATAGCATTCATTAATGGTAAATTTATAAAGTGGTATCAAATTTGTAATAGAACTGAAATTTCCCCTAAATTTATTTACATAATCAGTATACAAACCCTAAATAATTATTTGTATCAATTTGTTTCACTTTTTAAAATTTCTTTAGTTTCTCTTAAGTTAATGCACGCTTGTTTACAACACTTTTAAATATGTATTAAATGATTTTCTAACACCAAATCATTAGAAAATGGGATTGAATTTAAAACACGATTTTATAATCTGGTTACCCTACACATTTGATATAGCATTTTTTTTTTGATATAGCATTTTGACACAAACAAAAATATATCTTAATTCTATATATACCTAATCAAACATTTGAGTAAAACATAAGGAATGAGTTCGTACGCAGAAAGAGGGACGGACCGACATGTAAGATCGAGAGCAGCTGATCCCGGTTAAATTTGATTATATTAAGGCTTCGAATATTGACAAATTGCACTGCACTATAGTTAATCGTAACAAAAAATTTTATACTTAAGTATTTATATATTGTGAAGAAATTGATAAGAATAACACAAGTTAATTATCACCTTTCAAAAACAACTCAAACAAAAATATATTAATATTTAAATTTACACTTTACTGATTTTGTTTAGGGTTTTGTGTTAAAAAGATTGAGATTAAATTTCTAACTTTTTTTATAAATATTTAAAAAAATTAATTAAATCTATTTCCAACATAAATTTAAGATATATTGAGAATAATTATTTATTAATAATAAATTTGAAAAGTATTATCAAACTTTGTGGTATAACTAGATTTTCCTATTATATTTTGTTACTACTAAGACCCCACCTCATATGTTATGCAATGATTGTGCATGTTACTATTCGGATCCCTAAATCTAAGTTTAATTCCGCTCCCCTTATCTTTTTATTCTGCTTCTTCTTTGCAACCATTTTCTTAATCTTTTGTATGTTTCATGTTTCTGTAAGTTCTGTCTTCTAACGTTCTTATTTTTTATATAGTTTCCCGGGTTTTGCAATTCTCTTCATCAAAATTCTAGTTCTTTCATCATTCTTGTTATTTAGTTTCTTTTTTACTATGGATATTTTTTTTTTGAAAACTCCTATAAATAATATTGGTTTCTCTTGTTTTATTTATCTATTCGCCTAAATGTAATGAATCCCTTAAACATTATTTGAGAAGTGATTTTACACATGTCAACACTATAATCACTTTCACTAAAAAACGGTAACATAACATAGTATAAATATGACATGATTTATAGATAAATATGACAGAATAATTACATTTAATTTAGATTTCAATTTTTGGTACTTTTTAAATATAAAAATAGCTCATAAATTATCATTAAAATAATTTTATTCAGATATGACATTAAATAATATAATAAGAGAACTCTAAAATATTCTATAATTCAAATGAGTTTTTATAATTGCAAAATTTTTATTATTAAATAATAATTTTAAAATTTTATACAAAGCTTTAAAATTACATTTTTTATTGTAACACCATTTGTTACATTTTTGCTAATTATAAGAATTTATACCAATTAAAAATTATATACAAATTGATTTAATATATTTTAACCAAAAAAAATAATTGAAAATATATTTACGATTATATTAAAATATATATATATAATAAATAAAAATGTTTATTTTATCTTAATTTTAGGTTTAAATAGATTAGAATTTATATTGAAATGTTGGTATGAAAATGATAAAACTTAGAATATTAACAAAAATTTATTTTTAAATAAAATTTAATATTAAATTTTTTATTGCTGTACATGGTGCATGAAACATCTAATACTTATTTATTTGTTATGACCACTTATTTTAGATTATTTTTCTTCGGTGGTACAAAAGTTTTATATAAATCAACTAAATTCTATTTTTATTATGTTAAACATTATTTTGTTTTATTTATACTCATTAAAATTTTAAAATATATTAAAACTTATTTATAGTAATATTATGCTTTTAAATCTTTAAATAATATTTTTAATTATATGATCCAGTTAAAATATGTTTTTGGATCTGTCACTGTTCAGAAAAGACAAGGAAACTGTACTTGTCTTAAGGTTCTCCGTGTTTCCACGAATGCTCGGGTAATCACGAAAAGATTTTTCTCTTACATAACGTACGCCCTCGAGTCTCGAGTATTTCTCCGTACGTCACTAATACATTCTCTGACAAAAAGGAAAAAGTTATTGTAGTCATATAGTTAACTGCGACATGAAAAAAATGATGGAAATGAATATACAATGGGTTGACCAAGCGTAGAGTGGGTGACCTACCTGCCCAAAGGGAATCACACGCTCTGCAGCGTTGAATTCTTTAAAGTTTTTAATCAGTTCATGCACATTTGATGCTAATTTCATCGTTTCTAATTTTTGTTTTTATTCTTTTATAAATATGCATACATTTTCTTTCTTCAGTTTCAATTTAAAAGCTTAGATTACAAGAAAACAAAGAAAATAAAGTTTGGTAGTTTGGGCAATCTTGGGTTTCTCTTTTTCATTTCTTAACCAATTTTTCTTTTTGTTTCTTGTGGCTGAATTAACTAAAGAGAAATCGATTTGTTCTCGAGATTTAAAAAAAAAAACTAGAAAAAGAAAAGAAAAGAATGGGTAGGATTCCATGTTGTGAAAAGGAGAATGTGAAGAGAGGACAATGGACTCCTGAAGAAGACAACAAACTGGCTTCTTACATTGCTCAACATGGTACTCGTAATTGGCGTCTCATCCCTAAAAACGCTGGTATATTTAATTTACAATTCTTTGAAAAATTAATTGCTTATTTAATCAAGTAGGAATATTCATATAAAGATCTGATTATCTATCACTCTGCTGTTCCATTACAAGATTAAAAAACAAACAATGTTTGTTAAGGTAAAGATTTGTTTTGTAATGTACATATAATAAGCCGGTGAATACTTGTTTTTATAGGATTGCAGAGATGCGGGAAGAGTTGTAGACTAAGATGGACGAACTATTTGCGTCCTGACCTGAAACATGGACAGTTCTCTGACGCTGAAGAACATATCATCGTCAAGTTTCACTCTGTTCTTGGTAACCGGTATGACTTCTTTAATTTTATACCATTTCTCATTAGGGTTTTAATATTTTCGTATGTTCCATTTACTTGGGTGTATAAAATTACTGATGGAGTAAAACATGGCATAATTTTTTTTTAATTATGGAATATTGATGCTGGCTGTTGAACTTTTTTTCATGAATTTATCCACAAGTTTCTTGGGAAACAAGAAACTGAATACAAGATCTAACTATAGCAGGAATTGCCTTGTTATTATTATATAATTTTAATCTTTTGAGAAGTTTGATGTTCTTAATATGATTTTATTTCTTTTTTTCAACAAAAATTTGACTAAGAAATAGCTGGAATTATTTCAAAGTTTTGAAAGATTCGCTGATGATAGTATATGGTTCTATTGCCCACGAGAAATAGTTAACAAATTTTTTGGAGGAAGAAGAAACTGAATAAGACATAAACCTTCCTTAAATATTCTTTTGACGCCCTATATGGTTCAGGTGGTCGTTGATTGCGGCGCAGCTTCCTGGTCGAACAGACAACGATGTGAAAAACTATTGGAACACGAAGCTGAAGAAGAAGTTGTCGGGAATGGGAATAGATCCAGTGACTCACAAGCCTTTCTCGCACCTTATGGCAGAGATCACCACTACACTCAACCCTCCTCAGGTCTCTCACCTCGCTGAAGCTGCACTCGGTTGTTTCAAGGACGAGATGCTTCACTTGCTCACCAAGAAACGTGTTGACCTAAACCAACTCAACTTCTCAAGCCCTAACCCTAACCCTAACCCTAACCCTAACAACTTTAACCAAACTGTTGATAACGAAGCTGGTAAGATGAAACTAGATAATGGGAATGGGATAATGAAGCTATGGGACATGGGTAATGGATTCTCGTATGGATCATCTTCCTCGTCCTTTGGGAATGATGAAAGGAATGAGGGATCCGCGTCTCCTGCGTGGAGGGGTCACGGTGGAATACGTACATCAGTGGCTGAAACGGCGGCAGCGGAGGAGGAAGAGAGGAGGAAGCTGAAGGGAGAAGTGATGGATCAACAAGAGGAGATTGGATCTGAAGGAGGAAGAAGAGATGGAATGATGAGGATGATGAGGAGACATCATGATCAACATCAGCAACATGCGTTTAATGTTGATGATAATGACTTGTGGGATTTACAAGCTGATGATCTCATTAATCATATGGTCTGATTTAAATTTGGGTCGATTTTTTTTTCTTAGATTTATTGTTTAAGATTTTTATTTTGGAACCCACTGGTAGTTAACTTATGGTTATGAGTAAGTAGGATCATTTTCTGTTTATTTACAGAAACCAACAAGGTTACTTTTTATGATAATAAAGAAATGTAAATAAAGATGTTTCTCATGCAAAAAGAATTAGTGAAAAATATTATTTGTGAACTGACACAAAAAACTATTCCATTAGAAAGTCAAAACCAAGCTGATCAGTTCTGTTATATATTTTCAGAGGATATAAAACCGATTCAGTTCGACACAGTAAACCATACCTACTGTATATTCTCGTAGAAGTTCCAGGCGCAACACAGTTAATTCTTGTCTAATTAAGCAAAATAAATAGTTGTCTGATAGATTGATGGGAAATATAGAATTGGAAAAAATATTATTGACTCTTCTAGAGAATAATTACAATTTATATATGCTTATATAGAGATGACTAAACTCAATTCGTAAACTAATATGGAATAGTAGTGTAAGGTCCTCACCTCCCACGATTAATGGGCCACCTATGCCTTCTTTCTCAGTCTGTGGATTTCATCCCGTCTGGCGGCCGTGCATTAATTTCGGAAGGCTTGAAAGTCTTGTTTACTAACCCTGCAATCACCACATGACCTTTCTCCGTGCTTTGGCCTCATTCACACAGTATTGCGAATCACTTCCCGATAGGTTACTCATCCTTTCACTACTCCTGCAGAAGCACACTTAACCCTAGAGTTGTAAATGAATTTGTGATGGAAAAAGTAAGTGCACTTTGGTGATATAGGTAATCAAATCAATTCTCTTAAGTCTTTTTCATATATCACAACTCGGGATATTACAATTTCTCCCCACTCACAGAGCCCAACGTCATCGTTGCGCACCACAACATGTCTCAAGACGCCTCTCGGGTCAGAACCAAGATGGCTAACCAACTTTGATACCACTTGTAAGGCCCCGACCGCCCACAGCTAATGGCCCACCCACGCCCGCTCTCTCGGTCTGTGGACTCCATCTCGTCTGGCGGCCGTGCATTAATTTCGGAAGGCTGAAAGTCTTGTTTACTGACTTTGCAATCACCACATGACATTTCCCGTGCTTTAGCCTCACTCACACGGTATTTCAAATCATTTCCCGATATGTCACCCATCTTTTCACTACTCCAGCATAAGCACGCTTAACCCTAGAGTTCTAAATGAATGTGTGATGGAAAAGGTAAGTGTAATTTGGTGATATAAGTAGCCAAATCAATTATCTTAAGCCTTCTTCATATATCACAACTCGGGATGTTACAATTCACCCCCACTCACAGAGCCTAACGTCCTTGTTGCGCACCAAAACAGGTCTCAAGATGCCTCTCGGGTCAGAACCAAGATGGCTAACCAGCTTTGATACCATTTGTAAGGTCCCGACCGCCTACAGCTAATGGGCCATCCACGCCCGCTCTCTCAGTCCGTGGATCGCATCTCGTCTGGCGGCCGTGCGTTAATTTCGGAAGGCTGAAAGTCTTGTTTACTGACTCTGCAATCACCACATGACTTTTTCCCATGCTTTGGCTTCACTCACACAGTATTGCGAATCACTTCCCGATAGGTAACCCATTCTTTCACTACTCCAGCATAAGCACGTTTAACCCTAGGGTTCTAAATGAATGTGTGATGGAAAAGGTAAGTGCAATTTGGTGATATTGGTAGTCAAATCAATTTTCTTAAATTTTTTTCATATATCACAACCTAGGATATTACAATTCACCCCACTCAAAGAGCGCAACGTCCTCGTTGCGCACTACGGCTAACCAGTTTTGATACCATTTGTAAGGCCTCGACCGCCCACGGCTAATGGGCCGTCCACGCCTGCTCTCTCGATTCGTGGGTCCCATCTCGTCTAGCGGCCGTACATTAATTTCAGAAAGCTTGAAAAGAAGTATCATTGGTAAAATAAATAGTAGCAGCGGCTGGATGAAGCAACATCAACAAAACTAATGACTTGAAGAGCAAGCAACATGTGCAATGGCGTCATCTTGAGTAGTAAGTAGTATGGAAACAATAGCTTTGTTTTCGTGATAGAAACAAAGATAGCTTCTATATAAATTGTAGAAGCAAAGTATTTATCATGAACCAAAAAAACCCATCACATGATGTACGTGAAGTAAAGATGTAATCCAGTGATAATATCATGGATAGCTTGACTTTTTCTTGAAGAAGAAGAGGTCGTGTAACTTGTTTTTCTTTTCTTGCAATAGAAAATATACCATATAACATTTCTCTAGTCCACTAAGATTAGAATTTTGGTGGAAGTTAGTGAAAGAAGAATTTCCCATCATGCTTAGAAGTAGTGTAATTATTTGCCATGTTGTGAAGAACACAATCGTGGACGACAACTCTTAGTTGAGGAAAGAAAGATTAAAACATAAAATGTTGTTTTTGGATTTCTTTTTACTCTGATAGTATAATAGAACGATGAAAGTATATAACTGGAAAAAATATTATTGACTCTCATAAAAAAAAAAATTACAATATATATTTTTTTATATAGAGATGATTAAACCTAATTCGTAAACTAATTTGAAATATTACATTGATGTATATCTTGATCTTGGATTTGGTTGGACCTTGATGTAATGATAATATGTAGTTTTTTTCAATAGAATGTTATGTTTTTGAGTTTCTCCAGTATATTTTAACTGTTTATTAAATTTTCAAATACATCAACTCTCTATTTTCAAAATTGGTAGGATAATTGATTAGTTGGTTAATTAGTCGACGACAATCAGTCGGTCGATCAATCAAATATATCAGCTGCTCTAATATTGGGCCGTATAATGGGCCCATTAAGGAAAGTAGCTCTCGCTACGTGGCAAAGCTTCATCGCTCGCTCGAGTGAGGAATGATTATACATTCAAAGCACATCGACTTCTTAAACTTCATCTTCTCCGAAGATCCAATTCTAAACCCTAAGAAAGAAAGGTTAGCTCAAAGTTAGTTAATCTCGATTCGATTTAGATCATCGTTTCTTCTAGTGTTTATCGCCGATCTTCGTCGATGATCTCTTTTTTTTTCTTCTCTTAGAATCTTTTTCTTTTCTCTTGGAATCTTCTTGTACTGTAACGTTTCTGAATTGTTTGATAAAAAAAGTTATCTTTATTCACTTACCTCTCACTGATCAGCTTGTTTACTAGGCTTTAACTTCATCTTAGTTTTGATTCTAGTTGCCTATCATCGGCTGATTAACAAACTTGCATGAGTCTTATAATCCTCTGTTATGATAACCCTAGTCTCAGTCTCTGTTGTTGTGTAGTGCTTGGCTTGGTGCTTCTAAATATGTAATTTTTGTTTTTATCAGACTTTGATTGTTTGTAGCTCGCAGCAGAGAGGACTGTTCAAGCTATGGCTTCCAAAAGAATTAACAAGGAGCTTAGAGACTTGCAAAGGGACCCTCCTGTCTCATGCAGTGCTGGTGAGTATTGATGTTCTTTTTCATTTATCTATTGAGTTATCTTTTTGTGGACACTTGGGTTTATATAATTACTTCTAAAGTTGGGATCTTTTGTACTTTCTAAGACACCCAGTAGCTGATTTAGCAAACTCAGTATCATTTGTTTTGAGGATAATGAATTGTTTTTGAAATGTTACGGATTTAGATTCTAATGAAATTGGTGATGTTGTTTAGGTCCTGTGGGAGATGATATGTTCCACTGGCAAGCAACTATTATGGGTCCAACTGATAGTCCATTTGCCGGAGGTGTGTTTCTTGTTTCCATTCACTTCCCACCAGATTATCCCTTCAAGCCACCAAAGGTAATACAAGTTCTGTATGGTGGAGCTTATTGAATTTGTTTTATCATCATCATCATCATCACTTTTGTGCTCAGAGAGAGTGTTCAATCAACTAGGCCTTTGTTTTGTGGTGATCATGGATGGTTATTTTATGATGCAGGTTTCTTTCCGCACCAAGGTTTATCACCCGAATGTCAACAGTA
The DNA here is from genome assembly GCA_905132885.1 of Moricandia moricandioides. Classification (NCBI taxonomy): domain Eukaryota; kingdom Viridiplantae; phylum Streptophyta; class Magnoliopsida; order Brassicales; family Brassicaceae; genus Moricandia; species Moricandia moricandioides. The sequence continues at coordinate 43,741 of CAJHQQ010000294.1, forward strand.
ATGGTAGCATCTGTCTTGACATTCTGAAAGAGCAGTGGAGCCCTGCACTTACCTTATCCAAGGTGATCATCAGTCTCTATCATTTCCATACTCATCCACAACACCACTTCTTGCTCTGTTTTTGTTATGGTCCATTCTTTCTGTTCTTTTCAATAAGGATTGAGCTTAGATTTGGGTTGTCTAAATATTTGTGATATGGTATTATTTGTCTAGTAATCCTCGAAGGTCCATCTCGTTCATTATGACTTAGTTACCTCAAACCTTCATTATCAATATTGATGACATGATATGTGGATTATTATCTTATATGTTTACATTAGCGAATTGCTTGAAGATTATATGATATTCTTTAAATTTACATATTCAGCTAAAGTGCTAAAAAAGAGGTGGTGCTACATTTTCCACAGGTTCTTCTGTCGATATGCTCATTGTTGACTGATCCAAATCCTGATGATCCTCTGGTTCCAGAGATAGCTCACATGTACAAGACAGACCGAGCCAAGTACGAGACCACTGCCCGATCCTGGACCCAGAAGTATGCAATGGGATAAAAGCGATTGTCAAATAATAATCCGCACCAGTAACATTGCGCCTTGTCTAAGAAGAAAAGAAATAAGAAGGAAACAAAAAAATAAACTGAGTGTGGCTTTTGCTTAAATATTTTTTAATATTATAAGCCATGTGTTGGTGGGTGTTGTACATGAGCTTTTTACTATGCCTTGTTAAGATATTGCAATGCTTTTGAGGCTATTATGATTAAGATGAGTCACAGTGTCTTGCTAGTGTGAATGAAGAAGATGCAAACTTGGCAAATAATGTTCATTGCATTTGTGAACAACATATAATACTAACAGTGAAATTATTTTGGACCAACACATTTAGATGATCCAAAAAGGATTATACGGTTTATGATTCCTATTGGCCCTTATGGTTCGTCCAACAGAAAAGTCCTGAGAGTATAATATAGTGAGTAAGACTTGTTCTACAATCTTTGACAATATGCACGGTTTTACTCAAGAAGTTAGCTAAGCTATACTTGTTTTACCTTTCCAAGCTTAGTTAAATCTAAACTAGGTTAGGTTTAACTAAAGAAGATTGTTTCTAAATTTGCGTCAACAACTTGTCAAGTTGCATTTGCTATTTGTAGAATTGAATGATTTTTTCTTGTTGCCTCTAAAAATGTTCATATCTTGCCAATAAGTTTCTGTAAATAATGGACTTCAACATCGAGCAAACTCTCACCGCATGTGAATAAATGCTCAAATTGAGGAAAGAACAGCTAAGGGGGTAACTATGACATTAGATGTTACAGAAAGGAGCAGTAGCAAGCCGCCAGGTTAATACATTTTTCTTCTTTGCTCCAAAACAGGATTCAAATTCAAAGAGTTTAACAAAGTAATGATTTTGTATGTTTGAAACAGAAAAGTAGAGAATCATCTTATATCACATTCTTAAAAATGTAATGAACATTAAAATTAGTATACCATTTTTTTCTTAGGAAAATTTCTCATAGATTTTTTTTTTTTAGTTTTTGTCATAAAAATAGATTTTAAAGAAAAAAATAATTAAAATAAACATTTTTATTTTGAATTTTTATATATATATACAGGGCCGGCCCTGGGCTAAAGCCCATAAAGCAAGAGCTTTAAGCACCAGAGAATACAAACAATTTAGGGGCACCAAATTAACGAGAACTCTGTGTAGGCTAGAGGTTTGTGATTGTGTCTCTTGGTCTTGCATTTAACAGGTTCGAATGCCATCTCCCTTTATTCTTTTTGATTACAAAAGCAGTTTTTTTTTTCTTTTTGGACAATAATAAAAATTAAAGCTTTGATTCATTTAAAGATACGGGTGATTTTGTTTCCAGTTATAAAAATCTTACTTTTCTTTATCATGTTTACATAATATTTAATAACCTTTTTGTATTAAAAACAGTTAATCTTCTATTTATTTTATTTTCTATTTCTTTATGATAATACCAATTATCTTTTCCTTTTTTGAGTGAGATGATACCAAATCTTGAATTATCAATTGCTCGTATGTGATTGATCTTCGTCCCAGTAAAAGTTTTATTTCTTTTTATTATAAATTTATAATTTTGCATAAATTTTAAAATTTAAACAAATATAAATTTTTATAGGGTTATAATTTTTTTTTTGTGAAAGAAAACTCAATTAAAATTCAAAAAGTGAAATTGATGTTATCAAAATCATATGGTTTTCTTTATTCTATAAATTATTATTTTAAATTTTAGAAATGCTGAAAACAAAAAAAGAATCTTACAAAATAAACTGTTAATGATGTTTTGATGTTTTTGTATTTTATTTTTTAGAGAACCGCTTAAGTTTTATCAAGAGTTGTTTTTATTTTAATTACATATTTAAAATTTAAATAAAAAATAGTTATGGTTAAAGGGCAATATTTTTCTTGTCCGCTTTAGGCGTACCACGTCTCCGGACCGGCACTGTATATATATATATATATATATATTAATCTTCACTTACAAATCCCGCCCGATTACTCTAGACTCTAAGTCTATATTAGTTAATCCAAAATGTATAGATATATATATTTACACCCTTTAATAAAATATATTTTAGTCATTTTTCTCCTTAAAATTTATTTCCTGATAAAAATATTTTTAGGTTTATTTTAGGCTATTTTTTTATTTTTATTTTTATTTTTTGTAACCGTGTAACCTATAGGAAAAATAAGTTAAAAATATATCATCGACAATTTGGCATACTGTACAGTGGCAACAAGTAAAATACCACGGCATCGTTTGAGAACGTTGCATTAAAGGCTCGCAAGTTTCCGCATCCTTGTTGGCTGTAATTGACTGTCAAAAATATTTGTCATCAACCTCTCTCCTTTAATTTAATTTTCAGTCTCTCTCTCTCTCTACCAAACTTGGTGGTTCTTGACCAAGTTGTCTTTATTTTCATCAGATCTCTTATTAGTCACTGTCTGTGTGTAACCAAATAAGTAACCATGGAGCTCATCAACTTCCTCTCTAGAGCTCTTTTCTTCTCTATTCTACTCGCAATACTTTCATCTTTCTCATCCTCTACTTTTACCTCCGGTAACACTTTCTTGATTCTTTTCTTCCCCCCAAATAACTGTTTGTATGTTCTCAGTCATTTTGGTTAAATTTTCTTGTTTTTTTTTTTGTAAAAAAATTGCAGATGGTGTGTTCGAAATAGAATCTCAGAATTTGGTTACTGGAAGAAACCTACTTCAGGCTAAGAAAAGTAAGTTCTTCTTAGTCAGATGAGATTATCTCTCAGCTTTCCTCAACTTCTTTCTCTTATTTAAATTGATTCTCTTTGCATGCATAAATATAGTTAAAATTGCCATTTTTTTGTTTCCTAAAGTGTGAAAGCACAAATACAAACCGATCCACATGGAGCTAGTAACCATTCCTGCATCTATATGGATCCGTATACATAGTTTTGATTCTTGAGGTTTTCTGTGTGTTTATGCTTTTATAAAATTCTTTACTTTGTTGGTATAATTTGACTTTTTTTTGTTTTATCCATGGTAACAGAATGTTCCGTGAACTTCGAGTTTATGAATTACACTGTCATAACAAGCCAATGCAAAGGTCCTAAATACCCAACAATGGAATGTTGCTCTGCCTTGAAGGACTTTGCGTGTCCTTTCGCCGAAGAGATCAACGACCTGACCTCGGATTGTTCAAACACTATGTTCAGTTATATCAACATCTATGGAAAATACCCACCTGGAATTTTCGCTAACCAGTGTCGAGAAGGTAAAGAAGGTCTCGAGTGCCCTGCTATGCCTCCCAATTCAGAAGCAGACACGAACACAGCCACGGCCACTGTTTGTTCTCATGTTTGGATGACCATTTCCGCAGCTTTATTGGTGGTTGTTATGAGGCAGAGATAGTCAAATGTCTGTGATGCTACTTGTAAGCTGTAAAAACCTGAGGATGAGTCTCCGTATATCTATGATTTAGGGAACTTCGAAAACTTCTAATTATTATTTATTCGTAGGACTTTTTTGTCTCCTCTTCTATACACCTACCAATGAAAGTAAATACGTAAACAAGATTGTGAAAGGATTACAAATTATATAAATCAGTAAGAGGTTTCAACAAGTTTATTTCAAATACAGTATGTATAAGTAAAGGTAACAAACTTGATTCTTCATAATGGTTTTCTATGGCTTTGGAGGACAATAAATAAATGGAACACTATAACTATACATTCAGACATGTAGAGTACCTTGAAACTATTTGCAGACAACTGTTACCTGCCTCTCTCTTACAAACCGAATAGCTTCGTCTTAGTAAAGGTAAGACAAGTAAAATCCTGAGAGATTCACCACATTAGTCTTGATTTGCGACGGAACTGCTTCCTTGTAATACACCAAGGACCAGGAAACGTGCTTAACTGCACACGGTAATTAATAAACATGCAGTTGCGTGAGCCTCAGACGAAGTTAAAATATGGCAGAATTGGAGTGTGGAAAAGGATTTTATGCATCTTCAGTGACAATCTAACAATGATTTCACCAAAACATGTTATGGTTTCAGACAGTAGCACTTGAGAAGTAACATGTTGGTATTAAAACCGCTACGGAGGCTAAGAAAGAGGTTTGCGTTACTTAATAGTAGACTCATGAATATCATCAATATAACAACAATATGAAATCGACTTACGTTACTGATAAGCTTTGCTCCATGCCACGCTGAGTCCACGCCGCAAGGAGGAGGGATTACTCTGACTCCATTACATATATAAGAAGGAAGGTGGTCATGCAGTTCTTTCTCTAGCCTTTCTGGATACAGCTCACAGAACAAAAACCGCATAAGCATGTCAGTCTAGATATTTCAAGTTGTGCATGAAAGAACTATTGATTATTTACTTCCGAAAGAGGTAATATTATTGTTGTACCTGCAAGTCCTGGCAAACATGCGCTTCCTCCAGCCAATACTACAGTTTTGAACCAGCTATCATCACCTGTCACTCCTGCTGCATCACAATGGTCCATACAAAGCGCGACTGCCTGCTGCAAACTCATTGCACGCCTGTTTTCGCAATGACCAGTCAAAGAATACATTTAAAAATGGTCAATATTTGGAGATTCTTCACAAGAACTCAACCCATGCATTAGATAAATGTAGCTTTATCACATTACATTGATTTAATCTGAGGATATATATAAGAGTCATAATGAAAATAATGGAACTTATTAACATATTTTTGCACTATACAGTATGGTTAGATGATCACTTTTAGTTTCAAGACTAGCTTAATAAAGAGAGCTTAAAGGTTTTATCTTTCTTAATCACTGATGGTAACTGGTAATAAGTAGGGTAGGCCTTACAGTCCAGCAAGACGTGGTTGGAATAATATCTCCCCTGTCTGAAAACGTTCCTTTGACAGAGTAAACCATCCTTCACCCGCAATTTTCATTGAAGCTTGTGTGTCCCTTGAAAGTTCAGCTTTATAATCGAGCGCCACATAACACAGGTTCTACGTTCGCATAACAAAATGCATCAGGTAAACCAACTTACAAGAAAGAACTACAGTCAGATACTTCTTATGTTTAATTTTTAATCAATAATTTATGGGGCAGTGTACACCATGTCTATATTACAGCCTCGTACAGGGATGAACCTTACTTTGAATTACAAAAGAGCCATTTACGATGGAAACCTACGTAATTATTTGCTACCAGGAACAGGTTGGTCTATGGTAATACCTCTTTTAAAGTACGAACAGTGTAGAGCGATTGGAAGGTAATATTGTTCTCTTGCATCTTCTCCTTAAGGAAACCTGTGAGTTTCAACGCTCCAAAACCAATGACTTCAACACCTATCTGGCGCATCACCTTGCCATGCAAAACTGGAAAACACCCAGCAAAAGTAATTTGCTTAGACACAAACGAATGGTCCAGAGAGAATCTGATGGATGCACACGTGTTTTTTTAACAATTTGAAATTTTCACATATACATCTTTTCACACAATTAATCAAAATCACTACAAAGTCGTTAAAAATCATCTGAGGATACAAAAAAAATGAATCATCAAGAAGAAAAGAGCCTACTTGGAAGAATGGTTATGACTTGGAAACCAATGTTAACAACAATTCCTGATGTCCGCCGTGCAGCATATAGGGCTAAAACAGCCTGGAAATATAGCACAGATCATTCATAAAACCAATCAATGTCACAAGGAATGCATAATACTATCTCCAGTTGGTGATGTATCAAATTCATGAATATAAAAAGAAAACACTATATTAGTTCTACTGGGTTCAAGCATGAAAAATGAGGCTATAAAGACGGTGGAGGAATCTCTCTGAGAAAAAAAAACTGCTCTGAATCAGCAGAAAGCACATAAGAGTGAAGAAAGACTTGCCTGATTAACTGCGCACACTGCAGGAACATTCATGTCAAACAAGACATTTAGGATAGCAGTCTTAAGTTGCTGTCTTGATGCCTTGGCTGACTCAGTATCTGAAAACAAAATTTAAGAAAAACTTAAAACCCGGAACAACAAAGAACTAATATTGAAGATAAAGACCTAAAATCAGTAGCTAACCATCAAAATGACAGAGAGGCAGTGACACCACTATTGGCTGCATAGAGGGCTTAACCTGCATCCTGTAAGAAAATTATCACACAAGAAACTATATCCACACGTTACTTAGTCAAGAAATACAGAGCCAGATGTTAGTTTAACAAAGGGGCAAACCAAACCTGGTGAAAATGGTTGCAAAGAACTGTTGAAGCCTGGCGTATATGGGTGACTCAATGTTGCCAAATTCCTGGCAACCAAACTAGTAAGAACTATCTTGTTTTCTAGAGAGAAGAACCAAGCTTACTAACTTTGTAATAAGAAATAGTGGACTGCATAATCTCACCAGAAAAGTAGCAGAACGTCCAGAAGGTGAAGCGTACTTGCTCCAACCAAACTTGCAATATCCAGACCCACCTAAAGGAAGAGGAATAGTTTGAAACTCTACTATACAAATGCAATAAGTATCAGCGCCGGTCCAATATTTTCAACTTTTTCTTGATGCCCTATACTTACAACTTTGTGCCCTTGTTATTCATGTAAAAATAACAAAAAATGATCATTAAAATCATGATGCTCTAAGCTGTCCGTTGGTTCCCTTGCCTATCTCCGGACCGGCCCTGATGGTATGGTATTCACAATCTGATTTTCAAGAACAATAAAGAAGAAAGCATACCATCAACAATAATAGAGCCAGGAACTTGTGCCCTCTGACCATAAATGCGCATGAAAGACAGCTCCCCTGATTGACTAGAAACCATTCTGCAAAAAAAAGCTACTAAACCTTGAATTATCTTATAATCATCACCAAACACACATTGATTCATCTATTGACTAATCAGAAACAAAGAGATCATCACTACAAAACGATGGCAATCAGTCCTCAATAATCTCACCGGAGAGGATAACCAGAGCGCAAACTTGTTTCGGCGAAGAAGATGGAGTCCCATGACTCTTGCGAACACTGGAGATAGAATATCCAGAGACGATTACCACCAGCCAAACATCTCCACGCTTTGCAAGCTAAGCTCAATCTCACCGCGTCTCTTGGCTCCACCAGCATCAGAATCTGGATTAGAATATCCATCGGGAGATCATCGAACACACCAAGCGAAGACGATGACAACAGAGGAACCGAATCCTTGCTACTACTACTCGATCGGTTCCACAACGACCCCCATACTTTCCTCAGAATCATGGTTTCGCACCTCTAGCTACCAGCAAATTTTCCCGAGAAAAACGAATCAGGGAAAAATGTTTATGAGTTTTCTTTTCTCTCGCGAGTTTGGATGAGACTGACCGACGTGGGTGTTTAAGGTAGTGACACGTGTTCAAATCGAGCGCTAGGATTTTGTTACTCCACGCGCGAACTTTAGATGAGAGTGGTCTCACTCACCGACGCAAATGTCAATCATCACATTAACGATATTTTCTGAACCCAATGAAGAAAGTATCGAAGTGGTCAGAACCACGTGCTTGAGTTTTTTTTTTTAATTTCTGTACTGATTTATATACTTTTCTAGTTATTATTAAATATAATGTGTTAACACATATCTAGTTATTATTAAATATATTTCCTAACTTAAAATTAATAAAATGAATAACTAATCTATTATTTAAAAATAATAATCCAGTTTATATTAACACTAAATTTAAATAATTAAATATTTATTATTTATCAATATTAAATAATTATACTCCAAATGCAATAATTCGTGTATATATATAACTTCAACTTAATACAAATGCAATAAATCAATTTTCAAAAAATTCATCAAATACATAATAATATAATTTTATAGATAAATTATCAAATATATATATTTAAATAAATATATAGTGAGTTACTATTGATATTTAATGATATGATGAACATGTTATTATTGATATTGTTATAAATATAGTTTTAAGCATTACTCCAAAAAATATAAAACTAATTAAACAAAACATAAATCACAGTTTAAATTGGGAGATGTTCAAATACTCGTTGATATATGTGTTGGATATTATGAATTTTAGTTTTAGTTTACATCACTTCCTATCTTTCATTTTGATAAATTTGTAAGTATGATATAACTTAAGGATTTTAATTTTAATTTGTATCACAGCTTAAAATCCATAAAGTAATCATATATCATTTAAATTTGAGTTATATTGATTTAGATATATCTAAAATTAAAAATAAAATATAAAATAAATATTATTTATATAAAATTGAATATTTAAAATACTTATTTTAGATGTCATTTTAAAATAAATATAGAACTAAATATTTGAAGTACATAATTATGTTTCAAATATTTATATTTATGATTAATTTGGATATTCAGATCGGTTTTCAGACTTTTTGGGGTTTTTTAGTTTTTTTTTATTATACATTCGGGTTTGATTTATAACACTTTGGATTCATATATATTTTGTATCACCCTTTAAAAATTATTCTGGTATTTCTAACATTTTAGATTAGATACAAAAGAGATTTTTTTGTTTAAATTCAGTTTGGACTTCAGATTACTGATTTTATGTCCTTACTTAATTTAAATAAAGAGAAAGGCCACTATATAAAGCTTTCACCAAAAAATATCTAAGGCTTTGAAATAATGAGTTAAAATCTAGTAATTAACTTAATTTTAATACTCAACCCATGCATAACCTTAATAATTTTCATAGTACTTAGTCATTTGTATAAATAAAAAGAAGTGATAACTATTAGCAAATGGTTCACTTCTATTTTATCTTGTGCAAATTAAGAAAACACTTGGAATAAAAATCTTATTGTATTCGAGGTGTGTATACATAAAACGTTTCAGAGAATTACGAAGATGTTATTGAGAATTATCAAAGGCAAATCTTTCAAATATATTTTTCAAATTTTTTTTCAAAAAAATAAAATTTAAGAAAAAAAAAGATCAAAATATACTTTTTTCTTTTAATTTTTTTTAGTTTATGCTTCATCTCCAAAATTTCATATCTTAACTCTAAACCCTAAGTTTATATCAATTAACCCACATGTATAAATGTATATTTATTTATTTTCTTGAGACAAAACTTTTTTTATGTCTATTTTGTCATTATCTCCTTTATTATTAATCTAATTTTTTTGTTTAAGAAGCAAACCAAAAAAAGTTCAATATTCGTTCAAAACTTCGATGATGATAGTACACGTGGCGCTTATTTATTGGCTGTTAGATTGCTGATGTGGATGCAAAAAATCATGAAGCAACCTTTTTTTTAATAGAGGAAGTGTATAGATTTTGAGACGCTGTGCATAAATTGCATCCTCAGATCCGGCGGTGATTACCTAATTTCTCAACCAGTTTTTTTATCAGATTGGGTATCCGATTTTCTTCTAATTTTTAATTTAATTCCCTGATTATGTTTCCGGTGAAACAAACCCCTCTTTTCGAAATTAGGGTTTTCTGGATTGATGACGATCCAATCGAATCCCTATATATATTATCTTTCATGTTTTTAGTTTTTGAGATAAAGGTTTCAGTTAATATTGATCTTCTGTTTCCGACTTGCTAGGGTTTACATTCTTGTGCGTAAATTTCAATTGAATTTTAGAATAATTTCAGATTTAAACAATATTTGTTGCGTAAATTATAATTCGGAATCTGAATTTTGATATTTCGAGAATTATGAATTGGCATAAATATGATCTTCGTCTGTTTGCAGATTGGAAGCTGGATTTGTGATCGGGAGGGTCTAATATGGCTGACTTTGGTTTGTTCTGTTTCCTTTCATCTCTATGATTTTAGATTTTTTTTTTCACTCAAAATTGAATCTCACTATGTTTGATTACATTGTGATGATGAACCTGAAGATGAATATATGGCTGATGAATACGACATGGATGATCTGGAAGATGATATGAATGCAGAGTTTGATGGAAGAGATATCGATGCATCTGATTCCGAAGTTGAAGATTTTGAACAATTGGTTTGTCTTCATTTCTTTTTTTCTGGTTGCTTTGTTCGTGTTCTGATAGATATCAACACTCAAAACTATTTGGATTGTTTCAGAACAAGGCTGCAGATACATCTGCTGCTCAAGCTCGAAACGGAAAGGACATTCAGGGTATACCATGGGATAGACTTAGCGTTACTAGAAAAGACTACAGAAAAACTAGGCTTGAACAGTATAAGAACTATGAGAATGTCCCTCATTCCGGAGAGGCAGCTGGGAAGGTTGACTTACTTACATTTCATGCTTTTCCAAGTTTGTTATCTCTTTTAGGAGATTCGTTTCTCACTCTAGTATTGCTTATTGGAACCAGCATTGCACGGATACCGAGAAAGGCAGCTCTTTCTATACATTCAGGAGCAATTCTAGATCAGTGAGATCAACCATTCTTCATTTTCAGGTTTGTCAACTGCGCTACCATTGCACTCTGTGCTTCCCACTGTGTTCTAGTATTGCTGATGGAACAATAGTTTTATGGAAAGCTGATCATAGTTAGTCTGGATTATTTTCATCTTTTTTTTGTTGCAGTTGAGGAATTTGGTCTGGGCTACATCAAAACATGATGTTTACCTCTTGTCCAACTACTCTATCAGCCACTGGTCTTCTTTGACAGGTTCCAGGAATGAAATTCTCAACGTTAAAGGTCATGTAGCTCCTTCTGAGGTTCGTCTCTCAAGCCTCCATGTTATTAATTTGACTCGGGATCTCCTTTCGTCTCTGTTGGGTTTATATCTAAAGCCAATGTTTGACACTTTCAGAAACATCCGGAGAGTTTGTTGGAAGGATTTACAGAAACTCAAGTTAGCACTCTTGCAGTAAAAGAAAGGCTGCTAGTTGCTGGTGGGTTTCAAGGAGAGCTCATTTGCAAGGTTAGTTTAGAGGTGTATAATGGGATATTAAAGTTGATGGCAACCCCACATTGTTTCTAACTGCTTTGGAGTCTCTTTTCACTGATTTAAAATGTCCAAGAAGTTCTTATTTATGTTTCCCCTGCAACCAGCATCTTGATAGGCCTGGTGTAAGTTTCTGCTCACGCACAACTTACACGGAAAACGCTATCACCAACGCAGTAGATATATACAGGAACTCTAGGTAACTCGTCGCCTTTCATATAAATTGTCTGGTATTAGCCTTATGATTTTAGAGAATAGGACAAAGAGAAATTGAAACTAGTTATATGGTCTTTACTAGCGGCGCGCTTCACTTCATGGCCTCAAATAATGACTGTGGAGTCAGGGACTTTGACATGGAGAGGTATCAGCTTGTCCAACTCTTCCGTTATCTTTGGCCCGTCAACGTAAGCTCACTCAATCTCTCAGTTTTTTTGGCTCTTGTGCGGATTAATAAAACTCAACCTTACAAATTTATGGTTTTGGGAAATTTGAACAGCATAGCTCCCTAAGTCCTGATGGAAAACTAGTAGCAGTCGTTGGAGATGACCCAAATGGTCTATTGGTAGACTCAAGCAACGGACAGGTACTTAAACATTTTTGCGAATAGATAATAAATCAAATGTGCCGCTTCCTAGGCACAAAGGTACAGCCGGTCATGGCCGTGGAGCCTTACGGGTTTTGAATATTTGTTTGCAGACGATAGGGACGCTAAAAGGTCACTTAGATTATTCATTTGCATCGGCTTGGCATCCCAACGGTGTGACATTTGCCACAGGAAACCAAGACAAGACCTGTCGCATTTGGGACACAAGGAAAACCTCGGAGTCAGTCGCTGTACTAAGAGGTAACCTTGGAGCGGTCCGGTCCATTAGGTTCACATCGGACGGACGGTACATAGCGATGGCAGAGCCAGCAGACTTTGTCCATGTGTATGATACAAAAGCAGGATACAGAAAGGAGCAAGAGATTGATTTCTTCGGAGAGATCTCTGGAATATCGTTTAGCCCAGACACTGAATCTCTCTTCATCGGTGTTTGGGACCGGACTTATGGAAGTCTCTTGGAGTATGGTCGAACCAGAGACTACTCTTATCTCGATTCATTGCTTTGATCAAATAAAATTTTAAAATAAAAAGACACTTACATAAAATAATAGTATGTTATATACCGTATTGGTTAGGTTTCATACCGACAAGAAAAAGAGAGACTTCGAAGCTGTTCTATTGTGTAACTTTATCTGTTGTACTTTTAAAATGTACATTTCCAGAAAGTTGGGGATTGTCTTGGGATCATAAAATTCTATTAGAAAGATATTCTAGATTTGGTTTGAAGAGATTTTAAGAAGATTTTATTTTCAAAAAGCGTTTACTATATTTATGGGATAAGTTAACCATCTATTTAAGCGTATACTCCCTCTGTATCACATTAATTGGTGTTTCAGAGTTTTTTTTTGTTTCATTTTAAGTAATGTTTTTAAGTTTATATGTAGAAAGTCAATGCAATTTGATATTGTGCCAGCTAATTATTGTTGTTTTATGCGAACGAAATTTTTGAGATAAAAATGCGTAATCTATAGTCGGTGTGAAAAAATCTTAAAAAGCCATTTATTTTGTTACAGAGGAATTATAGTTTACAACAATATTCTCCAAATTATGGAAGGATAAAAAAGTACCTGGGTTGCTTTGAATTTTACATTATTTTTCTTTGATATTTTTGGGTGAAAATATTTTTCATGGTTTCTTACATATTATTTTGGTATGAAGTGCTTAGATTCAATTTTTGTGGTTTTCTTTTAAATATAAAAATGGATTCAACATGTTGTTAAGCATTAATGTATACAATTGTTTTTACTTTGTTTTATTGGTCTACTAAAAATTTAGTTGCAACTTGAATGACTAGCAGGAGAGGCCCTCCACCACTTAGCCCCTGACCACTGAATTTGGTACAAAATATAATGTTATAAGATATTGTTAATATAAAAATTGACCAGTTGTAGCTGACCAGTAGCTTCTACGGTTATGCACTTTTATATACTCTGTAATATAAGTAATAACCTAATGTATATAATGTATAAGCTATCGTTAATATATTAATGCGGTTAATATAAAAATTGACTACCTGTAGCTGACCAGTAGCTTCTACGGTTATCCACTCTTATATACTCTTACAAAGTAATACAACTATTATGCACATAAGTAATGGAAACATAAACCACGCATAGGTGATGAGTTAAGCGACTCGGAATTGTAGCAATCCATGACACTAAACATGTTTGGCTAAACTACATAGGTATTTAATTTTCCATGCGAGCAACCAAATCTTTTTGACATTGGTAGACAAGCTTTCAGAAGATTAACCCGTTACCTACACCCAATTATTCCAAAAAAATGGAAGCATATCTGCTTTTTTAATAAATAAAATGGATAGTCGTAACTCGTAAGTAGAAATCTACTTGCCAAATAGCTAAAAAAACCTAGATATAATAAAAATCTATATTTATCATATGGATATTTTTTTTTTTTGAATAAGGGCTTACTCATATGGATTTTTTACAGAAAAAAAGTAAGCTATCGAATCAAAGAATAAATACAGAACTAGATAAATACCTAACTCTGAATTGAGAGTGATCCACTTCTAAATAAAAATACCAAAAGTCTTTACCTCCTAATGTTATATGAAATTATTTATATGTGTCTTACAGCTAACTCTTTTTTTTAAAGTAACTTTTATTTATTAAAATACTGTACAGAGATGGAAAACAAAGAAAAAGGAAAAATGAAATTAATTAATAGGTTTAGAAAGGATGAAAACATAAAAGTGAAGATTTTTTTCTTTAGTGGCAAAGTTTATTAGATCGGTGAGATTTTGGAAGTGTTCGTGTGGAATTTTTGATAGTGTAATGATAATAATTTTTTTTTATCCAAACCTGAAATCAAATCAAAACAAGAAAAAATGATTCAAGAAAAAAAAACTGAAACTAAACCTGGATTTGTGAGGAAGTGAGTAACAGTGACAGCATAAATGAGTGGGACTAAAAATATTAAGAACTTTAATATTTGAAGACTTAATTTCTAAGTAGATAATTACTAATTAAGATGTAAAGAAATGTGTATTGAAATACCGGTATATGTTTTTTTCCCTCATGTCTTTGATAAGAAGTTAAAACGCTTTGGAATCCCATTCAAATATTATCTTCTGATTCAAGGGATATCTCAAATTAAAAAAATAAAATAAATGAAAGTCGAAATTAAATCTTGATTTAATTGTCTTAATTCATAAATTGTAATATATATATATATATATATATATTGAAACTTAAATAATAAAAGCTATATATATATATATATATATATCAATTAGATAGAGACTATTCATCCCAAACCAAAACTTGAGTAGAATCTTCTTCACTATTTTCTCTCTATTGTCACCTCCCTAAGTCCTATTTGATTTTCATATATTTGAGATTTCTCTTGGAGTTTATAAGAGCTGTGGGGAGAATATCTTCTTCAGTAAGTTAGGTATATACGAGAAGAAACCCTATTTTTTTTGTCATAATCAGCTGGTGAGATCTGTTTCATCATCTATATATATCTGAGCTTGACTTTTGTGTTGATTCAAGCTTCGAAAGCTAATGGATCAATTATTTGGATCTATACAAGAAGATCAAGACGATGAAAAACAAGCTAAGAGTATCCATCTCACGGAAGAAGAAGAAGAAGAATATGATGATGATGATGGAGCTAAAAGTACAAATCTAGAGGAAGAAGTTGAAGAAGAAGAGGAAGAAGAGAAGAAGCATATATGTTGTGCATGTGGTGAAAGGTTTACGTCAGGTAAGGGTTTAGGTGATCATAAAAGGCTCCAAACTCGGAAATTTTCAATGGTAAGACCAAAGATGGTGTCTGGTGAGTTCGAAGTTGATTGTTGTGTTTGTCATAAGAAGTTTCCATCAATAAAGGCTTTATATGGACACATGAGGTTTCATCCAGACAGAGGATGGAAAGGTGTTTTGCCTCCTCATCATCCACTTGCTAATGTTCATAATGGTGAGTTCATAAGCTCAGATTATGATGATGATGATGATGATGATGATGATGGGGATGATGAGAACTCGGAGTTATGGGATAATCGTCAGGGAATAGGAAGCGTCCTTGACCTAAAGGAATCGGTCAAAGGATTGTGGACTACAAGGAAGAGAAGGAGAAGTGTTTTGAAGGTTGATGAATCAGATATAAAGGATAATATTGATGCTAAGAATCTATTGTTCTTAGCAACTACTGCAGAAGCTGTTAATCTTGATGTTGCAGACACTTCTGATTCTAAGAGGAAGAAGAAGAAGAAAAAGAAGAAAAGATTGTCTGAGATGGAGAACGAACCATCAACTACTCATCAGCTTGAGGTTGTTGCTGGTGGTGGTTCACGTGAGAAGCACGTGTGTGTGACTTGCAACAAGTCTTTTACTTCCTATCAAGCTTTAGGAGGTCATAGAGCAAGTCACAACAAGGTCAAGATTTTGGATAATAATCATCAAGCTAGGGCAAACAGTGAAGCTTTATTACTTGGTACCGAAGCAATGATAACCGGTTTAGATAGTGCTCAAGGACCAAACACATCTTTAAGCAGTAAGGGAGATCATGTTTGCAACAAATGTCATAAAAGTTTTCCAACAGGTCAAGCTCTTGGGGGTCACAAGAGACGCCATTGGACTGGACCAGTTTCTAGTGAGGCTGCAACCGCTGTTCCAGCGTCTGCAACTGCTCCAGCTGCAGCTTCTTCTAGTCAAGTAACAGAGACAGTGCAAGAGATGAAGAAAAGAAAGCTTTTGGAGTTTGACTTGAATGAGTTGCCACCTAAGAATGACTCTTAGAAACTGTGTATGCAGGCAAGTAAACTTTAACTTTAATTAAAAAAGTAGATAAAGACATTGAAATTAGGGATGGTAAAAAGAGTTGTTGACATGGTAGTTTGAGAAAAGAGATAAGGATACTTTTGGTGTTTTTGGTTCTTGAGGTTTCTGGTGTTTGGCTTTTAATCTAATTTATGGTGAGGTCTTTTGTTATTTTGATGAAATGATATATTTACTCCTTAATTTGTATTCTTCCCTCAAGTTTTTTTTTCTCTTTCTTTATTGTGCTTTTGGTTTCATATAAAGCATGATGGTTTAGATTGACCAAAGTTCCATATAGTAAAACCCATCTTATTCATCTCAACATCTTATCTTTCTTTTTCTTCTTTTCAAACATAGGGTTTCTCCATAATATATTGGGTTTTTTTTTGTGTGTGATGAATTGATGATTAATAGTAGAACTTACGTATAGACAAAAAATATCATAATCCATATTTGTAGAATAGTGTACCTCGGAGTAAGGCCATATACACGTCTTCTCTAGGATAATACTTTCGTCTCGCGCATGGTGAAATATTTATTAAAAAATTATATTTTTATACTGTAAAATCTGATTATTTTTGCAGATCCGTAAGAATCTGATTTGGTTTGGTTCGGATCGAATCGAATCTTTACGGGTCTGGTTCGGATTGATTCTTATGTACTTTAATTTTTTCAAAAAAATTTAAAAGCGATTGTTGCTATGATATATAGTTATGAAACTATGTGACAAACGTTATATATTAATCTCACATAAAATTATTTCTTCATATGATCTTATATTCATTGTATCTTAATATAAAAAAAATTTAAACCTTAATCATAAATATTAATGTGAGATTTTTAACAATTTTAGTAATTTACATTCGTTTGAAAAATTCAAAATACAACATATACAAAAAATCTAGATTTTTATTATATGATTAATGTAATTATGTAATTTGTTTTAATAATAAAGAAATAAAAAAAATGATAAAAAATACATATTGTTATCAAATCTTTATTATTTAAAATCATTAATTACTATATATATTTTAACCACATTAGGAAATTCCGTAGGTTTTATTTAAGGAAAGTCTAAGAAACAATAAAAATATGCGACCAACTATAGCCTACAAATATTATTTTGCTAGAGAATATAATTTTTAGACTATTATTGTTGCTATGATATAATTTTTAGGATAAGACTTGCACCTTGCGCAGGGTGAAATATTTATTAAAAATTTATATTTTTATACTGTAAAATCTGCTTATTTTTGCAGATCTTTACGGATCTGATTTGGTTTGGTTCGGATCGAATCTTTACGGGTCTGGTTCGGGTTGATTCTTATGTACTTTAATTTTTTCAAAAAAATTTAAAAGTGATTGTTGCTATGATATATAGTTATGAAACTATGTGACAAACGTTATATATTAGTCTCACATAAAATTATTTCTTCATATGATCTTATATTCATTGTATCTTAATATAAAAAAAATTAAACTTTAATCATAAATATTAATGTGAGATTTTTAACAATTTTAGTAATTTACACTCGTTTTGAAAAATTCAAAATACAACATATAAAAAATCTAGATTTTTATTATATGATTAATGTAATTATGTAATTTTTTTAATAATAAAGAAATAAAAAAAATGATAAAAAAATACATATTGTTATCAAACCTTTATTATTTAAAATCATTAATTACTATATATATTTTAACCACATTAAGAAATTCCGTAGGTTTTATATAAGGAAGGTCTGAGAAACAATAAAAATATGCGACCAACTATAACCTACAAATATTATTTTGCTAGAGAGTATAATTTTTAGACTATAGTTTATATAAAGTGCTCAAAAATTCTTTGAAATAGGATTTAGAAGGCATACACAAGTGCCACATAGGATTGGGTTATTTTTTAACTAGTACAAACTTGAGGTTACATCTTTTTAAAAGATCCTCAATTAATATATAGGGGATTTCATTGATTTATTATTATGACATTTTTGATTATTTACTTTAATCAATTAAATATATATATATATATATATATATATATATATATATATTGTTTTATTAAATATTAATGAATCAATTTTAACTATAAATTTATTTATTTTTAGTTCAAACAAAATCAGTTGAGAAAAATCTAACAAAATTGAATTAAATTATTTTAATGTATTTATAAAATAATACATTATTTATTTTCTTAATTAATATTATTATAATTAATTTTAAGTAAAATTCAAGAAACAAGAACAAAACTATACGCTATTTTTTATAAATTATATAATTATTGTTTTTTTGATATTAAAATATAAGTATTATATGAAATAAATATAAAAAAATTATATTAAACTGGTAAATTAACATATTCTTTTAAAAAAATAATTTAAATAAATAAAATAAATATCATTCACTGTTAAATAAGTGTTTAAGTTTGTACATTTGTTATAAAAAATAAAATTGTTAACATTTGTTAAACTTTCATATCTAAAATTAATATATTATCTTTTATTGAGACTCAAAAAATATACAATTATTAAAATTATTATAAAAATATAAATTATATAACTAACCTTTAATTCATGTGTTATTCACAAATATACTATTAGAAAACTCTAAAATTTTATAATTAATTTAAAATATTAATAAAAAATGATTTTATTATAAATTTTAATATTTTTAATTATAATAAATAGGTTGAATAAATATAAAAAATATTTACCAAAAAATCAACTATTTTTATACAATAGTGCATTAGTTTGGTAACAAAATTAATGCACTATCATAAATAATGTCAGATAAGAAAGATAAATAATAACACTAAATATAAATATATAACACTAAATCTAAATTATATATTTAAAACGTTCACAGTAATATCAAAATTTATATTTATAAAATAAACAAAAACCCACACGGAAGTGCGGGTCAAACTCTAGTTTCCAATTAAAACAAAAAATGCTATGATCTATAGTTCCAGTTTAACATATTGGAGTTTCAACTTACTATGGTATATCATTTTGTTTTCTTTGCACTATCATAACATACGAAAAATTCGAGTTTTGAAACATATCAACAGCTGGGCTAAATAGAAATCTATATTATATAAAAGTTGAGGTTATAAGTCATTGAGAGTGTCCACATAGGATGCTAAACAACCAATTAAAATATTACAATTAATCATCTTAGTTATTTTTTTAAATGTTATATTTCCAAAAAATTAAATAAAACGAAATTGATCTTACATATAAAACATAAACTTAAATATTAACATTTACAAGTTACTTAAAATACTAACTATTATTACAAAATAGAAAATCAAAATTGTCATATTAATTTTTTTTACATCCAATTAGGCATAATAAATCCAAAGTACAATTAATCATTTTTAAAAAGTTAATATTTCCAAGAAAAACGAAATTAGTCTTTAAAATAAACTAATATTTGAAAATTTACTTAAACGTGGTAACTATTATAATAAAATTGAATATGAAAATAAAAAAAGTAATATTAACAGAAAACTATATTTTATACCAAATATGCAAATATTTTGGTTAATTAGACAAAAATAATTACATTTTATATCAAGACTAGATTTATTATACCTAACATTATGTATAAAATATGAAAAACATCATGTATATATCGCTCTCATATATTTATAAAATACATTATTATAAAATATTTGTGAACTCTTTCCTTATATATATTTTTATTTTATGAATATTTCTTTTTTATTATAAATGTTATTTGGAAAAGATAAGGAACAAAGCAACTAAAATTAAAACTAACTGATATAAATTATTAATTATTTTTAATAAGGTAACATAGATATAATATTTTATTTCATTAAGGGTGTCTCTATAATTGGCCATCATGAGTTAATGTGAGCGCGAACACGTAAGAAACTGTTTTCTCAAATAATATTATAGAAATAAGTGATGAAAGTAAAAATTAGATTATATTGTTACATATAGTCGTTCTCCAATAAATATTTAGTACTTAAAATAGAATCATATAAAGAAGTCTTGTTTTTTTGTTCAAACTAACTAGCTTTATTGTTTTTGGTTGTAAAAAAAAACTAATTTGGCAAGAAGGTATTTTTGTCAGCTTTGTAAATTTCTTTTAAGGTAGTTCAAACTACCATTTAGTAAGAATGTCCACTTGTAAAATAATACTAACAATAGTCAAAAAAATCCAAGGATATTGATTGAATACATAGAAAGTATTCAATGCTCTAAAAGATAATTCAAGAGTTGTTGCCAGTGACTCTTAAGTATGTATCTATGCAAAATTGACTTACTTAATAAGATGATGAGGTTCAATGAAAAACCTTCACACATTCACTACTATAAATACATAGGGAAATAACTGAAACAAATCACATAGTAACTTAAAAACATACACAAAAGCAAACAAAAAATGGGTAGGAGAAAGATTGAGATGGAGAAAGTGCAAGACACAAACACAAAGCAAGTCACGTTTTCAAAACGTAGATCCGGTTTGTTCAAGAAAGCTAGTGAGCTTGCAACTCTGTGCAACGCCGAGGTTGGTATACTTGTGTTCTCTCCTGGAAACAAACCTTTTGCCTACGGGAGCCCGTGTTTTGATTTGGTTGCAGAACGTTACAACGACGAATCCGAAGACTCAGATAGCTGTGAAACATCAGGTAATGGAAGACGTAACAGAGCTAGACAAGAGAAGAAGAGATGTAAACGTCTCAACTTGATCATGGAACAAGTTGAAGTTGAGAAGAAACAAGGTGAAGATCTTCAGAATCAGCTTGAAACTGCTGGAGAAGAGAAGTTTGACAAGCCCATTGAAGAGTTTTCTCTTGAGGAGCGCAAGAAATATGAAGATAAGATGCTAAACATGCATGGTAAGATTCAAAGTAACATTAGTCATATGCAAGTTTCGTCTACTTTCATGCTTCTCTCTAATGATACTCGAAATAACTAGACAATATCGTTGGAACATTCTTTATGTGTTGCTAATGTTCAAAGTCTTTGTTTCATTTAGTTTATGTTAAGACATGTAATAACTGGTTATGATCTATTGGTTGTAACTTTTGGTTTGCTGAAGACAATCTTATCATGAAGACTAAATTTATGAACGCAACTGTCTAAAAGCCTTTCAGCGGAAGTATACTAACTTAAACAAAGATTATATTTCCTCGATAAAGATGAAATAAAATTACAAAACAAAAGGAAATAATCAGTAAAAATACAAAACCTCAAAGGAGGATTTTATCAATATAAAAAAATAATATACTTTAAAATAGATCTTTTATATATTTATCAATATAAAAGATCAACATATATTGGTTTATAAAATTAAGTTAATGAACATATAGCCAAGTAACAAATCAAAACTCAAATCCAATCAAATATCTAATTTGTGTATTTACTATTTTATACAAGTTTCTCAAATTACACACATTGTACTTCTATTTCTTTCAAATAAAACTTATTTTTACATATGAACACATTATTCACAATGTTCATAAAAACAGTTCCAAGAATCCCTCACATGAATAGAAATGACTCTGAAAACTAGACAACTCGACAGATTTGACCTTCTAGACAAGACTCGACTAAAGGACTTTTGAGAGTACAAACAAAAATTCATTGGATGATGAGCTGGTAGCAGCTTTTCAGCCTTGAACCAATCATTGTTAATAGCTATCGGATTTACTCGGCCAAGTAGTAAACATGATGTCTTGAACCACCCCGACTTTGATATAAACGTACACAATAACTAAAACACAGTTTCAATCTCTAGGTTATCTATTGTGTTCATTTTGGTCGTGAACATGCATGTTTAATCATGAGTGAACTTGGAGAATATAATATTTCTTTCATTCTCTTAGAAACTACCTCATTTCACACTCACATGATGATTTTCAATTAGTTTTGTTTAGAGGATTATCGTGTGCTACTCCATTCATATCTCAAAACAATGGACACAAATCATTAAAAACAAACGTTTATCATTTAATCCCTACATGTAGCACTATTTCATCATTCTAGAAACTGTCTGAAAGTGCTTTAGCAATATTTAGTATGACTTAATTATCTATTTAAACCTATTTCTTGGGATCTCGAGTAAGTTAGGTAGCGTTACCGCAAAACATCATCATAATTCATAGGCTTTAACGTATTCCTTTTGATTATATACAATTTGATCGTATAACACACCTTTAATCATAATGAACATAATCTCTTAAGATTGGTCCAACTGACATCAATTGTCTAATAATTTTTGTCATCTTCTTTCAAGCTACAATTAACTATTGTACACAAAACTGAGTGCATGACACTAGTTTTTTCTTAAAATCATATTGTGATAACTATCATTAAGTTCATTTGGCCTCTTAACATCGACTTTATATGGAAACAAAACTTCCCCCACATTTCTTGAGATAGCTCAAAAACTTGCATATTTACATTCAACATCTCGTAAAAGTTTAGAAAGATTGATCTACAAATATTTTAGATTTAAATAAATAAAAAGTAATTTTGAAAATTATTATAATTTTCTAAAAATGTATTTCATTCTCAGAAATTTACATTTTACATACTCATAGTTCTTCAGTTTAAATTTTAACTTGCATATGATTTAAATTTACATTTTATATAACTTGTATATGATTTAAATTTTTCCAAAACATATTTTTAATTTTTAGCAAATATGCATATTATTACCAGATATTATTTGTGTCATCCAAAAACTTTTAAAAAAATATCAGTATTGTTAGTGCAAAGCATAAACAATATTTAAAGATTTAAAAGTGTAGGAACCTTATTTTACTACGATGGGACAACTGATATTTGTAAGAACAATGAAAAATAAATTAAAGTTACAATA
This sequence comes from Moricandia moricandioides, assembly GCA_905132885.1. NCBI lineage: Eukaryota > Viridiplantae > Streptophyta > Magnoliopsida > Brassicales > Brassicaceae > Moricandia > Moricandia moricandioides. Next base: position 66,891 of record CAJHQQ010000294.1, read on the forward strand.
CTAAAATAAACAAATAAAGAAGAATTGCAGAGTCGAGATAATAAATCTCTTTCCTTAAATCTTCAAACGCCCCGTAGTGTGATGGTTTTATAGTGCTCAGATTCTCAAGATACAACTACATATGTTTTTGTTTTCTATCACTAAAGAATAGAATCTTCCAAACCTATTTTGTATTGTAGTACGCTTAGACACAAAATAAGAAAAAAAAATCCTAACGTAACTATTGTAAGTGTGATAATTGTTTATTCTCTTGGTTCTTGGATGTATGTCATTCCTATAATGCTAACAAACCATCTTATAGAAAAATATGATAAGCACATGTTTCATTTTCGATATAGAAATTAAACCTTTACGGGGGCACAAATGAAGATTTTAATTCTTGTCAATTATTATGTAAATTTATTTCACATTTTGACCCAAAATTAAATTATTATTTGACCAACTCAAACAAAATAATATACTTTAGAATTGATTTCTTTTTATATTTTATCAATATAATAGATCAACGTATATTTGGTTTATAAGATTAAGTTAATGAACATGTAATTGCAATCAAAATCCAAATAAAATCAAATAGTCAAGTGTGCATTTGTTGTTTTGTACAAGTTTCTCAAATTACACACATTAGATTTTCATTTCTGATTCAAAACTCAATTTTAACATACGAATATAACGTTCATAAAAACAGTTCCAACAAACCAACGAGGAGAACTTTCCTTCACCAGCTCGTTCACGTACAGGCGTGTATGCAACTGCTGCTGCTTTCTTCTCACATCATGTAGTAAGGATGTAGCTCCATCAAGGTCAATAATACTCATAGCATCCTTATCAGCTTCTACAACAGAGGAAGAAGAGACCAGTCTATCACCAACACTCATAGCCATTATCTTCAACAGAGTGAAGAGCAGAGCTTTAACTCTCCAAATCCATGGACGCTACAGAGTACTCAAACCCAACCTCCAAATTCACATGGAATCAACATATCAAGAGCTAACAACCATATCATTCCAGCATGAATAGTTCAATACAACTAAAATAGAAAAGAAAAAAAATTCAAATCATGCATACGTCAAAATTCAACTCAGATTCCTTTACCTTCACTAAACTAGAAGGTGACTGAAGAACCCTAGTGTAACGAACCGGTTTTCACTAAACCGGTATTGAAATTGGTTTGATCATTTAATTTCTCTAAAACCAAACCACTCGGTTAACCAAGCTATATATATATATATATATATATGTAATTCCTTCTCCATTAACCTATTAAACAAAAAGCGGTTTGTGAAAGAACAACCGCCGTCAAGCTCGTGCCACCTTCTTGTTCGATCCCTCACCAGCTCCTCTTCGTCCCTCCTTTGTATTATTGTTATGTTATTCTCGTTTAGACGAGACGGGACGAGACGGTTTCACCATCGGCCACAACCATGAACCATCTCGCCGCATATTACCAAGTCGTCATGATCACCGGAGGTGTAGTCTGAGATCTTTGCCATGTCAGAGTCTCCAACAAATCTCGCCATGGCTGCGATCATACCCAAGGCATGGAGGAGACACGATCTAAATCGGATCTGCGCGTTAAACACCAACCACCAGCACCGTCGTCATCACCAACCTTCACCACTTGACGCTCGGAGTTGTCACCATCCACCAGAGAGCCAAGCCGTGATCTTAAGAGTGCTCGCCAACCACCATCGTGTAGATCGGCATGGGTTTTGGTCGTGTTTGTACCTTGCTTGCAGACCAAGCTTCATCACTCATCACCACGTTCACGGAGCCGCTTGCTTCTCCAATCTGCTCATCTGTTTAGTGTAGTTTCAGATGCAACAATGCCATCACAACTGGTCTCGCAATCAGGGCCGGCCCTGGGCTAAAGCCCATAAAGCAAGAGCTTTAAGCACCAGAGAATACAAACAATTTAGGGGCACCAAATTAACGAGAACTCTGTGTAGGCTAGAGGTTTGTGATTGTGTCTCTTGGTCTTGCATTTAACAGGTTCGAATGCCATCTCCCTTTATTCTTTTTGATTACAAAAGCAGTTTTTTTTTTCTTTTTGGACAATAATAAAAATTAAAGCTTTGATTCATTTAAAGATACGGGTGATTTTGTTTCCAGTTATAAAAATCTTACTTTTCTTTATCATGTTTACATAATATTTAATAACCTTTTTGTATTAAAAACAGTTAATCTTCTATTTATTTTATTTTCTATTTCTTTATGATAATACCAATTATCTTTTCCTTTTTTGAGTGAGATGATACCAAATCTTGAATTATCAATTGCTCGTATGTGATTGATCTTCGTCCCAGTAAAAGTTTTATTTCTTTTTATTATAAATTTATAATTTTGCATAAATTTTAAAATTTAAACAAATATAAATTTTTATAGGGTTATAATTTTTTTTTTGTGAAAGAAAACTCAATTAAAATTCAAAAAGTGAAATTGATGTTATCAAAATCATATGGTTTTCTTTATTCTATAAATTATTATTTTAAATTTTAGAAATGCTGAAAACAAAAAAAGAATCTTACAAAATAAACTGTTAATGATGTTTTGATGTTTTTGTATTTTATTTTTTAGAGAACCGCTTAAGTTTTATCAAGAGTTGTTTTTATTTTAATTACATATTTAAAATTTAAATAAAAAATAGTTATGGTTAAAGGGCAATATTTTTCTTGTCCGCTTTAGGCGTACCACGTCTCCGGACCGGCACTGCTCGCAATCTCAATATGTGTTCACGTGTGATGAACGTAAGGCCCCACAATTTGTCTCCCATGTTATGTTCATTTTACGTCAATATTCTTGACGTGTGGTTATTGGTTAATCACGTGAAAGGCATAAGAAGAGTTAATGGAATCATGAGTCACTCAACACCACCAATATCATCATCAAACTTTTAAAGTATTATGAGACGAGACATATTTGTTTCTGAGCATTTCCCGATCTGATCTTGGCTAAGGTGAGGGCTATTCCCAAACTTCTCGTACACGGGTTAGGATTTTGAATAAACATAATTTATTTCTAATATGTTCCGTCTTCGTGAATTGAGTCTATTAGAGTTTGCTTGTCTAGTTATTAGGTTCTCTGTTAAACCGAATATAAGGTGTTAGAGGGTTCAACATTGCTTGTTCTTTGCTAATTGTTATTAAATATATATATGTATATATATACATATATATATAATTATAAATATCTGTTGAGAATTGAGGTGAAAGGTTGTGGTCGACTACGGAGACGTACTTCTGTAGGGCGGTTTGTGACCAGTGTGTTTTGTGAGATGTCGTGGCACAGCATAGTCGACCTGTTGTTGCCACGGCTGTAGGTCGATAAATCGTCTTCGGGCGTGTGTTACCGAGCACATATTCGGCGTTGTTTTGTGAGATGCTGTGGCACAGCGTAGTCGACCTGTTGTTGCCACGGCTGTAGGTCGATAAATCGTCTTCGGGCGTGTGTTACCGAGCACATATTCGGCGTTGTTTTGTGAGATGCTGTGGCACAGCGTAGTCGACCTGTTGTTGCCACGGCTGTAGGTCGATAAATCGTCTTCGGGCGTGTGTTACCGAGCACATATTCGACGTTGTTTTGTGAGATGCTGTGGCACAGCGTAGTCGACCTGTTGTTGCCACGGCTGTAGGTCGATAAATCGTCTTCGGGCGTGTGTTACCGAGCACTTATTCGGCGTTGTTTTTGGCCTGTTAGTGGGCAGCGGGTGTGTATCTCGCTAGGACCATTATTTGTTCTTTGGGTACTTTAGGTACCGTGTTTGTTACGTGTTAAAAGTAAATTATATTTATTCAGAGTGTTATGACCGGGTCCATGGACTTCGGGTTTAGCTCCCCATACCTCACTGAGTGACTCCCCTGTTGCTCACCCCTCTTTTCTCCCCTTTCAGGTGAGCATCACGAGTAGTCTGATATCTGGACGGTTTGGTGTCTTTGGGATCTTCGTATTTTATTTTGGTTTTATTCGACATTTCCATTTGTAATCGGTTTTCTAAATTTGTATATAATTTATCCGCTTTTATTTTATTAAATGTTTCAATATTTTATTAGATATTTTTATAAATCGGTTTAATTTGATATTTTACATAAGTAACACGCCGTTCTCGAGAGAGGAGGAAACGGGTGTTACAATTTGGTATCAGAGCCAGGTTCCGTCCCGGCCCCGACCCGGGATGGCGATTAGGGGATTCAGTTTTCAACCTTTTCAAAAAAAATGGGATTGGGGAATTTCAAAAATAAAAATAAAATAACACCTTTCTGTCCAAAAAAATAATAATCTAACTTAATTGTTTCTTTATGACGATGAGTAAAATCACCGTCATCAGTTCTCCAGCTAATAGTACTCCAGCCAAATGTTCAGCAGAAGGACGATGCCAAAGTCTCACAAGTTGCTCATGTGTTCATCAGTTTCGTTGGTCGTTCCTCAGAGATTGTCCACGAGTGGATATGTGATATTTCTACTACCATCCAAACTTCAAACCATCGCTCACGAGTTTTGTTACAAGAGATTATGCGAGATGAGCGATAAGCCATTGGTTGGCATGTGCTACTCTTGTGAATGAGTATATTGTCTATTTTAGAGGTTTGCTTAGTTTGTAAACTCGTGGGGTCGCTTTTGGGTTAAAGGCGTGGCAGCTTGCGTGTGTTGATATTGGAGTATACGTTGTTTTATGTATCAGATAATGATTATGTTGGTCATTCCAGAGTAAATTCGAGCTAAAGAATAACCAGATTCTGATTTTTGCATAGTGTAAAACTATATGCATTCATCAAGTTTTTCCGGTCATACTTAGTGGATTTAAGCTAATGGGAGGTTTATCAGATATGGAGCTAGACTGCTATGATGTGATACTAAGGATGGATTTCTGTTACATCATCTAGTGGTACTGGATTGCACAAGGATAAAAATGTTTACCACTGGAGCGAAAGCAACAATAACCTTTTACGGAATTCAATCGGATAAGAGAGTTTCAATTATCTCCATGTTGCAGATTGATGAGTTATTGGAGAGAGGATTTGAGGGTTTTAAAGCACCATAGTAATAATTAAGATGATGGGAAGCGGAAGTTACTGGATACACCAATGGCTGCGGAGTATGTAGACGTATTTGAATCTTTGAAATGAACACTACTTGTCAGAAGAAATGTTTTCACTAATAAGAGAAAGGACAACACCAGATTCACAATCACCATATTGTCTAGCACCGACATAGAAAGTTGAGTTGAAAAAAAAAGAGATGGAGATTTGTCAAATAATAGGTTTATCGAGCCAATTATTTCGCCATGGGACAGAGGTTCATATTGCCACCGGTCATCAGCCTTGAATATATGCTCATTCCGGAGGATTTGAGTTTGCGACATCGTAGATAGATATACCTGTTGATATGCTACATTCTGGAAATCACATACCATCCTGGTTAGGCCAACTAGGTGACATGTGCATTGAGCAGGCACATGAGCAGCGATGTGTCAATGGAGGTTTTAAGAGCTGGTCGATACACTTATTAATCCCAGATTATGTTCAGTTACATTGGAGACATAGTTAATTGGTTTTAAAGCATTGGATCGGGCATACTTACTTTGAAGGATATGAGCACAAGGAAAGGACAAGACGCATAGAAAAAAAAAAGTCTCCATCTCGGACAATTAGATGAAATAAAATGTTATTTTATCACAAATGAGTATGTGTGCTAGAGGACGAGCTAGTAAGAAAGGAAATCTTACAGCAAGCACACTATTTGCCTTTCCCCATAAATCTAGAAAATACAAAGATTTATATGGATCAGAAAGACTACTATAACTGGAGTGGAATGAAAAAAAAAGATGTGGCTACATTTAGATCGCAGTGTTAGACTTGTCAGAGGGTTAAAGCAGAACATCGAATACTTTGCGGATTATTACAAAATCTTCTTCTCTGAGATTGGAAATGGAATATGTTGATTATGCGTATTGTCATTGGACTCTTAAAGACGAGTTTTGTGAAGAATAATTATCATGAGTGATTGTGGACCCACTCACTAAGTTAACATCTAGAAGATATGCGCAAGACTTGTACTTTGGATTGGGAAGTAAAATGTGAAAAATATCTACCAATGGAGAAGTTATCTACAATATCAATTATCAGTCAAGCATTGAGATATCACCGTATGAGATTTTGTATAGTAAGTCTTGTTGTACAACATATGGGGGAGTAATGGTACTTATTGTCAGTATTTTATGAGATCGGGATACGGTTTATAACTGCTTTTAACAAGCTTTCCGAAAGGTCCTCAAGACTAAAGAAGGTAAGATTATGGCTTTTGTTTTCAAAAAAAGAGACTGAAGAAGTATCTACCCCATGTAGAGTTCACATATACAATAATTATACACACCATATAAGTATAACGCCCCGACCGCCCACGGCTAATGGGATGTTACAATAAGGTTCTTTACAGCTGGTCTTATCTCCCACCACTATGTTGGACCATAGTGAGGGAGCGGTGTGATATATAAGCAGTAAGGTTTCAAGAGACGGTAGTTCAAATGAAAATGCTTTAGAGCCGGGAAGAGGAAGCCCATCTACATCTTTAAAAAAAAAATATGTCGATAAACACATGAAGGAATTAAAGTTTGTTTTGGATAATTTAGTGTCACAAAAATGTATAAGGTTATTTCAGAGATCATGCAAGACTCAAATGATGGAAGAAGCTTAAGCCGAAATACATGGGTTGCACCCTATCTTTGACTGGATTCAAGCAGCGACTTATCATTTAGGTTATCGTTAGAGTTTACAGACGTTCATGTGTATTTCACATATCAATCAATAAGAGCTAGAGCTCATTTTGCATCAGAAAAAATGATCTCAGTAAAAGAAAAAAAAAAGTTCAAGACACAGTGACATATATGTAAAAGGTTATCGCGAAAGAATTGAGATCTAGGAAGACATCTGATATACCGAGTCCAAGCTGGATTTAAATTATTCAAAACTTTGAGGATGAAACCAGAAACCGAGTAAAGAATTTGAATTCGAGGACGAATTCCTCATTAGTGAGGGAGAATTGTAACGACCCGGTTTTCACTAAACCGGTATTGAAATTGGTTTGATCATTTAATTTCTCTAAAACCAAACCACTCGGTTAACCAAGCTATATATATATATATATATATATATGTAATTCCTTCTCCATTAACCTATTAAACAAAAAGCGGTTTGTGAAAGAACAACCGCCGTCAAGCTCGTGCCACCTTCTTGTTCGATCCCTCACCAGCTCCTCTTCGTCCCTCCTTTGTATTATTGTTATGTTATTCTCGTTTAGACGAGACGGGACGAGACGGTTTCACCATCGGCCACAACCATGAACCATCTCGCCGCATATTACCAAGTCGTCATGATCACCGGAGGTGTAGTCTGAGATCTTTGCCATGTCAGAGTCTCCAACAAATCTCGCCATGGCTGCGATCATACCCAAGGCATGGAGGAGACACGATCTAAATCGGATCTGCGCGTTAAACACCAACCACCAGCACCGTCGTCATCACCAACCTTCACCACTTGACGCTCGGAGTTGTCACCATCCACCAGAGAGCCAAGCCGTGATCTTAAGAGTGCTCGCCAACCACCATCGTGTAGATCGGCATGGGTTTTGGTCGTGTTTGTACCTTGCTTGCAGACCAAGCTTCATCACTCATCACCACGTTCACGGAGCCGCTTGCTTCTCCAATCTGCTCATCTGTTTAGTGTAGTTTCAGATGCAACAATGCCATCACAACTGGTCTCGCAATCAGGGCCGGCCCTGGGCTAAAGCCCATAAAGCAAGAGCTTTAAGCACCAGAGAATACAAACAATTTAGGGGCACCAAATTAACGAGAACTCTGTGTAGGCTAGAGGTTTGTGATTGTGTCTCTTGGTCTTGCATTTAACAGGTTCGAATGCCATCTCCCTTTATTCTTTTTGATTACAAAAGCAGTTTTTTTTTTCTTTTTGGACAATAATAAAAATTAAAGCTTTGATTCATTTAAAGATACGGGTGATTTTGTTTCCAGTTATAAAAATCTTACTTTTCTTTATCATGTTTACATAATATTTAATAACCTTTTTGTATTAAAAACAGTTAATCTTCTATTTATTTTATTTTCTATTTCTTTATGATAATACCAATTATCTTTTCCTTTTTTGAGTGAGATGATACCAAATCTTGAATTATCAATTGCTCGTATGTGATTGATCTTCGTCCCAGTAAAAGTTTTATTTCTTTTTATTATAAATTTATAATTTTGCATAAATTTTAAAATTTAAACAAATATAAATTTTTATAGGGTTATAATTTTTTTTTGTGAAAGAAAACTCAATTAAAATTCAAAAAGTGAAATTGATGTTATCAAAATCATATGGTTTTCTTTATTCTATAAATTATTATTTTAAATTTTAGAAATGCTGAAAACAAAAAAAGAATCTTACAAAATAAACTGTTAATGATGTTTTGATGTTTTTGTATTTTATTTTTTAGAGAACCGCTTAAGTTTTATCAAGAGTTGTTTTTATTTTAATTACATATTTAAAATTTAAATAAAAAATAGTTATGGTTAAAGGGCAATATTTTTCTTGTCCGCTTTAGGCGTACCACGTCTCCGGACCGGCACTGCTCGCAATCTCAATATGTGTTCACGTGTGATGAACGTAAGGCCCCACAATTTGTCTCCCATGTTATGTTCATTTTACGTCAATATTCTTGACGTGTGGTTATTGGTTAATCACGTGAAAGGCATAAGAAGAGTTAATGGAATCATGAGTCACTCAACACCACCAATATCATCATCAAACTTTTAAAGTATTATGAGACGAGACATATTTGTTTCTGAGCATTTCCCGATCTGATCTTGGCTAAGGTGAGGGCTATTCCCAAACTTCTCGTACACGGCTTAGGATTTTGAATAAACATAATTTATTTCTAATATGTTCCGTCTTCGTGAATTGAGTCTATTAGAGTTTGCTTGTCTAGTTATTAGGTTCTCTGTTAAACCGAATATAAGGTGTTAGAGGGTTCAACATTGCTTGTTCTTTGCTAATTGTTATTAAATATATATATGTATATATATACATATATATATAATTATAAATATCTGTTGAGAATTGAGGTGAAAGGTTGTGGTCGACTACGGAGACGTACTTCTGTAGGGCGGTTTGTGACCAGTGTGTTTTGTGAGATGTCGTGGCACAGCATAGTCGACCTGTTGTTGCCACGGCTGTAGGTCGATAAATCGTCTTCGGGCGTGTGTTACCGAGCACATATTCGGCGTTGTTTTGTGAGATGCTGTGGCACAGCGTAGTCGACCTGTTGTTGCCACGGCTGTAGGTCGATAAATCGTCTTCGGGCGTGTGTTACCGAGCACATATTCGGCGTTGTTTTGTGAGATGCTGTGGCACAGTGTAGTCGACCTGTTGTTGCCACGGCTGTAGGTCGATAAATCGTCTTCGGGCGTGTGTTACCGAGCACATATTCGGCGTTGTTTTGTGAGATGCTGTGGCACAGCGTAGTCGACCTGTTGTTGCCACGGCTGTAGGTCGATAAATCGTCTTCGGGCGTGTGTTACCGAGCACTTATTCGGCGTTGTTTTTGGCCTGTTAGTGGGCAGCGGGTGTGTATCTCGCTAGGACCATTGTTTGTTCTTTGGGTACTTTAGGTACCGTGTTTGTTACGTGTTAAAAGTAAATTATATTTATTCAGAGTGTTATGACCGGGTCCATGGACTTCGGGTTTAGCTCCCCATACCTCACTGAGTGACTCCCCTGTTGCTCACCCCTCTTTTCTCCCCTTTCAGGTGAGCATCACGAGTAGTCTGATATCTGGACGGTTTGGTGTCTTTGGGATCTTCTTATTTTATTTTGGTTTTATTCGACATTTCCATTTGTAATCGGTTTTCTAAATTTGTATATAATTTATCCGCTTTTATTTTATTAAATGTTTCAATATTTTATTAGATATTTTTATAAATCGGTTTAATTTGATATTTTACATAAGTAACACGCCGTTCTCGAGAGAGGAGGAAACGGGTGTTACACCTAGTTCCATGATCGATTCACACATCTCTCTCTCTCTCTCTCTCTCTATATATATATATATATATATATATTGTGAACGTGTGAGCAACTTGGTCTGACCAAGTAAAAGATTACAACCTTTCGAGCTTGTAAACAACTTTGATGGCAATGAAACGCGTAAGGTTACTTATCTTCTACAGGATATTTGTAACTTTCAAGTGTTTGCTTTTGTTTTCTGTAAACCGTAACTACACAAGAGTCTCTGCAGAAAGAGATAAAAGCATGGAAAATGCCTTAGGACACACGGAATCTACCTTAAACCCCAATGAACCCATGCTCGATAAGAACCCACTTCTCGGTTTCTTCTTAAACTGCATAAAGGTCCAAACTTTTTGTTGGCTAGCTCGGAGGAAAGTAGCTTACATGATCAAAACTGTTTCTGAATAGTGAAGCTTGTGTTTGCGTTTGTTGATGTGCTTTTGGTGTCTGCGCTTGATGTGTTGACTCGAAACTGTTTCTTAGATAGAGACCTGTGTTGAAGTCTAAGCCGGTTCCAGCACAAGGTTGATGATGATCATGAAACTGTGGGGTTGTTTTTAAGCTAGTCCGAGATGCTTCTTCGTTACTGTCTGCTTCTCCTTGGTTCATGACCATCAAGTCTTTTCCCATTAACCGCAAAACCGAGTTAGAAGGACTTGGAGGAGGTACACCAGCTCTGTTGGAGAATTTACTATGAAGATCAAACTCTTGCTGGATCACATACTGTGACTGCTCAAACGCATGATTTGGATCCAAAGGTGTGGGAGATTTGGAAGCGGCTCTTCGCTGCAGTAGATGAGACGCTTCATGATTCAAGGAGATTCTGTCTTTTCTTTGGCAACAACAGGACTCATGATCATTGTTTCTAAAACTTGAAGGTGTTGTCTTGTCAACAGTCATAGGCTCAGCCTCTGCTCTAATAGTCCCATGATGAGATGGAACACAAAAGCTCATTGGAGTTGTCGAGTAGGAAGAAGGCAACTCTCCCTGAAAATTCAATCTACCAGCTGCAAAGGTTGAAACAGGTGATTCAGATGAGTTTCTGTCAAGATGGTCCATAGAAGATTGGAACTGGCTTGTGATAACAGATGAGTTTCCAAGATTCTCATCAAACCCCATACCCCGGGGACTTGGTAGAAATGAACCTGGAGGGCCTGGAATGGGAATGGTATCAACCTCTACATATAAGCTTCCTTTGCCTCTTACCTCAGAACTAAACCTCACATCTTCATCGGAACCGGTTTGCCCGTAGATCATATTCCCAACTTCTTCAGAGTAATACATTGCTCTCTCACTAGGTATGATTTCATTAGATGGTGGAGTGTATGACTGGTCCAACACATTGGCTCTTTTAGTATTATCTTCCTCCTCTTCACTAGTTTCTTTCTCATCGTCATCATCATCTTCATAGTCATCGTAAGCACTAAATGAAGGACGTGATCTCCATAAGACCTCGTTTATTTCCCCATTGTCACCAGAAACATAATCACCATCTGATAGTTCACGTTCTTGTGTCATTTCAGATTCCCATTTCCCAGTTTCTTCTTCATCTGACAAATCCAACCAAGCTCTCTTTAGCTCCACAGGAGGTGATAATCGTTTCCAGCCATTTGCTACAAATGGTGGGGTTAAGTTTCCAGGTGGATACTTATCTTCTTGGATCGAACCAAAGTTCTTCTTCAACTGGACAGTGTTTAAAGAAGCTCTTGTAAGTGATCTCTCCTCCTTTTCACTCGTAGATGAATGACTTTGACCTCTTTCACTTTCAAAGATAGTCTTATTCCTTCCAGAGACTTGGCTCCGCAGCTTCTGTTTATTTAAAGGAGAAGAACCAGTGGCAGACAAATCTGCACCTATCAACACATGATGATCTTCTCCTGACCATTCATCACCATCATCATCATCCTCATCCTCATCAGATGGCTGATCCCGCAAAGCATTTAGCTTCTTTGAAACCAGACCACGTTTTGCCAACATCCGCTGATTATAGATTCTACGAGGACCCTTGCTGCTACCTTCTCCAAGTATCTGCTGTACAAAGCAGTGTACTTTTATTTTATGAACCTTTGTCACACAAAATATTTAAAAAGATGACACCAAGTTAAGGCATTACCTCTGAAGCATTAGCTTTGTGAGTGGTTAGTTCAACATACTTAAGATGTTTCTTTCCTTGGCGTCTCTTCCTCGATTTTTTACTGTTTTCTTTACTACCTTGGCTTAAACTTTTCTTTTCATTACCATCAACCTCGTGCTGCTCTCTCAACGTAGTAGTAGAAGACTTCTTCTCCCTGAACTCTGTTAAAATTCGCAGTTTTTGGCCCTTGGCATCAATATAAACAGGACCAACGCCCACAGGAGTAGCTTTCCGCTTCTTAGACACTTGAGATTTATCAGCAGCAACCTGGTTTGTACAACTCAAAACCGACGCCCATTGTGTTCCATTTCTCTTATCAAGATCTTCTAATGTGCATTCTTTGGCAGAAGCGTAGATATCAACCAGCGTTTTAACTTTCATTTGTGGCTTAACTCGAGGCTTGCTTGGCTTACTACTAACCGGTGGCACCACTGAATCAACAGAACTAACTCTTGGCTTGCTTGGCTTACTACTAACCGGTGGCACCGTTGAGTCAATAGAATTAACTCTTGACTTTCTTGTCTTACTACTAACCGGTGGCATTGCTGAATCTACAGACAGACACTGATCGATGTGTGCATTCAAAGTAGTGTTAGAAGCTGATGAAAAGGTTTTACAAATAGGACATGTCTTCGAAGCCATAACTGATTCAGAAGCTGTCGTCACAACTCCGACACAACTATCTTCTTTGGCTTTCACCATTCCTCCTCCTCGTCCACACTTTTTATTGCTCTTGTTATTACTTGTAGCAGCTACAACTATCTCTACCTTGGACTTGGAAACGCTTTTGCTAGTAAACAAACCATTCTTGATGAACCTTGATTGGCTGCAAACTCCTTTACTAGTCTCTGCTATTGTCTGATGGACATGGGACACGATTTGCTTCCCTGACAATGAACTAGCACTGGTCTCAAACTTGTTGGTTAGTCTGGAGAATTTCTGAAAAGGTGGCAAAGGATCAGTCACTCCATGAGTTGATAAAAGTTGAAGACTTTTGTTAGAAAACGGCCAGCTGTTCTTGATGTTGTTCTTCCGGTTACTATATGCGTAATCTCTGCAAACAACAATCAAAGTTATTAACTTTCAGAACATTAAACATCAAAAGGTGAAAACTTTTATGAAATTTTGACCCATCAATCAGAAGGAAGAAAAGGTCAAAACTTTTGATCTTAGCTATGAGGATGAGATCATTTGACACTGACCCATCATGACTTTTTGGTTACCTGATGGAGAAATTGGAGAGATGGGATTGACCTAACTCATCGGAAGAAGCGGTGAGACGTAAGAGATTTGAGGAAGAAGAAGAAGATGAAAGTGGGTCACGTGGTGGGTTCTCAGTGGATAAGAACATTTGATTCTTCTTCCACTGTTACTATTTGTTACTTCGCTTCCCAAATACTTGAACATAACACCAGATCTTCTTTATCATCCACCTGTTAAATCAGATCTCCTCCTGTTAACAATATCAACATGTAATTATGATTTAAGAAACTATATATCCTTGAGATTTGTTCTTTGATGAAACACAGAAAGAAAAAAAGAAGTGACATTATTTCATGTGAAAGGAAGATTTGTATTTGAAGTGTTTATATGTGTGTGATTTGATGAAGTGAAATACACAAAGAGGAACGATTATGATCACGCAAAAGACAGTGACTATTTTTGTCATAAAAGATCTAGTTAATCTGATTCCAGAGATTAATTTTGAGGAACAAAAAAAGTGAACTAAGTCATCCCATAAGATGAATAAGCTACCAATTAGAATATATGTTAGATCAAAGTAAAGAGGATTATAAACAAACGTATAGTGTTTATAAACTGAAGATTACATGAGCTAGCGATAATTATGTGACCTCAAAGAAAAATTAAGACATGGGGTGGATTCTTGATTAGTTAAACAAAAAAGATGTGACTAAAATGGTATTGGAGGAATAAAAGAAACAAATCTGAAAAAAAAAGAATTAGATCAACAGTAAGTTGATATTTAGATACCCAGATACAGAAAAATCTGAAAAACTGGAAATCAGAACTCAAACTCAACTATTTGGAAGTCAATATCAGAAAAAAGACTAGTGAACTTACTTAGAAATCTATACACACATACCCATCTTCAAGATTTCAAGATTTCAAGATTTGAGATCTTGCCATTAGATGGAAGTATAGAAAATCAAAAAGAAAAAAGAAAATACACAAGTTTCACAAACTTTAAAACAAAATGAAGAACAAAGGATGAAAGTAAGTGTAGACAAACCTTAGATGGGGTTTCTTGGCCGAAAAAGAAAATGGTTTGTTTTAGAGAGAGAAAGAGAGCATTGAAGAATGAAAAAGATGGAGAAAGAGAAGAGCCAAGCAAAGCACTAAAATGAATTTTGGTGTTCCATATAAGTCCACATATGTATTATCACTACATGTGAATAAATTAAAGAGAAAAGAAACAAATGAATGCAAGAGAAGAAAATATCGAAAGTGTCCACACTAACTTCAATTATTTATCCACACTCCACCATCTTCTTTTTATTATCTTTCTATTGTATAGATTTGGTGGTATAGCTAAATTTTAAGTCTTTTGATTGCTTCTACATTCTCTTATTCCCAGTAATTTGAAATTTTGATATATTTTGTTTTTCTATATAAAAGTAGTTAGTATTTTTATTCAACAAAGGAGTTTTTATAAATAGTAAATATCACATAGGTTGTGATTGGTAAAGTTAGTATTTGTGTGAAAATAAGAGGCACAATAAAAACCATATCATATAAGTTAGTATTTTTAATATAATTTAGTATTGATATAGTCTATTTCATTTTAATAGAGAATATATCAATCTATTTTTCTGCGTCATTTTAATAGAGGATATATCAATCTGTTTTTCTTCTTTTAACAAAAGAAAAAAAAGAACTTTTTTTTTCAATTAATTCATGAAAAGTAAAAACAAATTGAACTGAAGGTAGAAATTTCAAGCGATAGTCTAAAAACTTTCAATTAAAAATAAAAAAATCATAATATTTCTATAATTTCGTCCAGACATTAATTATATATATATATATATATATATATATATATGTATATGTAAACATGATACAACGTAAATAAAAAGATTCAAAATCCTATAAAAAAGTTTAGATATTCTGTTTTTATCAATTGAAAAAAACGAGTTTTACAAGGAGCAACTTGGATCTAGACCCACCAAGCAGACAAGCAAGCGACACGTCGCAATCACGTCAATCTTAAAATAATAAACATCTTGGGGCCGTTGTTCTTCCACTCTCTTTAAATTATTAATTTTTATATTGTTAAGTTTTCACTTTTTAAACCAAAAAAAAACAAAACTATTTGTACGTAGATATCTTATTTACGAAACAGACACATACAAACGCGCGTTCACACGCGCTTAGATATTTACCTTAGTCACGCGCATCTCCATATATGTGCATTGGCTACCCAAAACAATATAATAATTTTACTACATGAGTTATTCATTTTTCTTGTGGTATATATTAAATATAATCGCATTTTAAATTACCAACTTAAAAAAATGTGCATTTTGTATCAATGCATTCAACAGCTAACGTTTTAAATAAGGAGAAATTGTAATTCTACCACATTAATATCACTTTGTAAATTTACATTTAATAAATAATAATTTTTAAAAATATTTTTAAATTATGATAAAAATAGAGTAAATTATTTTTTAAAATATTTATAAAACATTTAGAAATTCAACTCCACCCCTTTAACACTAATCCCAAAAAAATAATCACTAAAATGTAAACTCAAATGTTAATATATTTTTGATTAAAAGTATTTTTGCAAAGTGGTACTTAACTTGTGTTATATTTAACAATTTTTTTTAAATAACGGAAATAGTTTTGATAATAATCATAATATATTAAAAACTAAAATTAACTTACTTGTTTGTTTCTTTTAAATTATGATTAATTCTGCTCTCATAAAAATAGATGATATAACAGTTATATTTTCTAAACATAGATGTTTTATTTAAAACTATTAAGAATTATACAAAATAAGTAAATATTATATTTTGTAACAAAATCCAAAGTAAACTATTTTTTTTTCTTAAAGTTAAAATATTATTTTTATAAATAAAAGATAAAAAATATTATTTTAAAAATATTATTAAAAATCATTAAAATTTATAATTTTTCATATGCTTCAATTTTTCATAAGCTTTAAATCTCTAAGCTTTAAAAAAATATTCTATACTTCTGCTTTTTCTATAAAAACCTTCAAAATTAAAAATTGGACATATCAAAGATGAACCAACTCACAAAGATAATGACTGTATCTGATATATTATCATCCACCAAAAACAAATTTGGACATGTTGCCACTAAAAAATCGCATTAAAGTTGACAAAAAAAAATCGCATTAAAAACTTAAAAAATGACACTTACACACATTTTAAACCATGAAGTTTAGATTAGCACTCTTACTATTCAAAGTGACATAACACATGTAAAACCGATGATGTGTCAATTTTTTCAAAAAAAAATAATTAATAAAATAAATAAATATTCAACAAATTAATTAAAAATACAAGAAACTAAATGAAAATTTATAAAATTAAATAAAATTTCAAAAAAAAATAATTCAAACTAATTTTGAAAAAAAAATCAAAATAATTTCTGAAAATTTTTAAAAATGTTTTTAAAAAAAAATTAATTTTTTTTTTAAAAGTCTTACCTAACTAAATTTCAAAATAGTTATTAAATTAAATTCAATAATTATGAAATTCAAATTTTCAAAATAGTTACTAAATATTTTTTAAAAAACTAATTTTTAAAAAAAAATACAAGATTATTTTTAAAAACTGACATATTATTCTTAACAATTACAATTTCAAACATATCACTAACTCTAACGATGGATTCTCATTAATCATTAACAACAATGGTTTTGATATATCTTCAATTATAGTTTCAACATCATGGTTGAAAATAGCAGTAGATATGTCAATAACAAAAAAAAATTGATGTGTCAAAAAAAATAAGGTTATGTGAGAAACTATTATTGTTAATGATATGTTTGAAATTGTTATTGTGAGGAATGATATATCAGTTTTTAAAATAATTTTGTAATTGTTTTTCATAATTAAACTTTTGAAACTATTTTAAAATTTAAATTTTATAAATTTTATGATTTTTAATTATTTAATTGTTTTTTAAAAAATCGGAATTTTAATTCATTTGTAATTAAAAAAAAATTCAAAAGATTTAAAAATCATTATTTTTTTAATTTTTCTTAATTTTCTGCATTTTTATTCAGTTTTCTTAATTTTTAATTGATTCTGATTTTTAATTAATTTTCAGATTTTTTATTTATTTTATTAAGTGAAATTTGTTTTTCGAAAAAAACAATATGTCATCAATTTTATTGGTAAAACTGGTCTCTTTTTTTACTTGATAAACATATAAGTCATAATGAAAATTTTTATGATACTAATGCCAATTTGAAGGTTACAAATGCTAATAAAAAATTTTAAGGTTTAAAGTGTTAATAAATACCTTTTTCAAAATTTCTTATGTAATTTTTCTTATTAAAAGTGACGATTTGTGATATGTGGTCGTTGATGGTGACACGTTTCAACATATGGACATTGTCACATTGCCAGTGACGATATAACACAACTTATATAAAAACCATTGGTAATCATATTTTTATTTAAAATTTTATTTTTGGTGAATGAAGGTACGTGAAAAACTGTCAACATTTCCGTGAGTTGTTCAGTTTCAATGGCGATATGTTTGAAATCTTATTTTATTTTTTATTTATACAAACCTTTTAAAAATAGAATCATATAAAGTTTTAAAGAAGTTTAAAATTTATAGCTTATAAAAAATTCAAGCATATGACAAATTTATCATTTTTTAAATTTTTTAATTTTATGAAATTTTATAATATTCTATATTTTCTAAACTATCTTTATTTTAAATTTTTTTGACTAAAAATATTTTTTAATTTAAGAAAAGAATATTTCTGAAGTTAAATTATAAAATAATTTTTAATTTCTATATAATATTTCTTATTTTGTCTATTTTTTATACTAACTTTATTTATTTTTATCTACTTATATTTACAATAATCATTTTATCAATTAAAATAACAAAATATATTTTAAAAAAATATATATAATTGTCATGTCATTAATTTTACTTGTTTATTAATGGTATTGGTCATAATTTTAATATGATAACAAGTAAATTAATTAGTGTTTGAAATGCTAGGGTGTCGAATTTAAAAATTTAGAATGCAATCTTTTTCTGTAAATATTACCTTTTTATTTTTTTCTCAAGTTTTTTTGTTTATTCTACTTATCATACTTATATTGAAATTTCGAATATACCATTGAATATTATGAGTTTTAATTAATTATATTTTTTGAAAATTTTCATAGAAAACTATGAATTTTAATAAACTCGATAAAGCAAACATGAGAAAAAACACGAACGCACAAATATTAAAGCTAGAAATTGGGAAAATTTCATTTCTACCATAAATTTGATATCACTTTTCAAATTTACCGTTAATGAATTATTAATTTCAAAAATACCTTAATTTTATCTTATGAAAATAAACTAATTAATTTTCTAAATATTTATACAGAATTTAAAAACTCAAACTCACCGCTTTAACACTAAACTCTGAACAATAAATAATAAAATTTAAATCTAAATATTAATATATTTTTATAATGTGTATTTTTGAAAAATAGTATTTAACTTTTATTATTTATTCTTAACAATTTATCCTGTAAATTTACTATTGGTTTTACCAGCTGGAAATTTACTATTGGTCTTACCAGCTGCCCAGCATGTACGGATCAACCAATTTGAAAATTTTGACTTTTTGATGTAAAATAGGTGGCGGTTGATCGAATAAAAATTGTGTGTATCCGTTAATTCACAATTATTATTTTTTTTAAAATCATAAAATTATATAAAATATCATAAATATTTTTATAATTTTTATATATAAATATATATATATATATGAGAATTTTCTAAGAATAACAAAAATTAAGTATCATTTTATAAAAATATCTTAAATCAAAAATTTGTGTTTACACTTTAGTAATTACCGTTTTGAGTTTAGTGTTGAGGAGGTGTTTATTATAAATATATACTAGTCTTTGACCCGCGCGCCCGCTCGGGTGTTATTTTTCTGAATGTCTAATATTTTAAGCAATTTGTTTTATATAATTGTGTATATGACTTGAACTTAATATTCAATATTCGTTACCCGATTCGGGATCTTATCCTCTTCGAAAAACGGATATTCATGGATCATGATAATAATTTTACGGATTCGATTGATCTAATTATAAATTCGGATAGCAAAATTTTAAGTATAAATATTCTGATCCAGATATTAAATATTTAAAATTTAATTATAGTTATCTATGTATATTATATATTTTTTATATAAAATAACTAAAATTTTAATTTTATTAAATTTTAATGATTCTTAAGCTTTTTAAATAATAATTTTAAATAGACTAAATAGATGGTTAATAGTTAGTTTTTAATTTATTTTTAATTAAAAAAACAGGTTTGGATGTATGCGTGTATTTGGATTTTAGTATGAATATTCTAACCCCAAATATCCGAATCCGGATAACAATTTTACGAATCCGAAAAATACATATCTGAATCCGTATATCCTAGAATACCCTAAATATTTGATTCGTCCTAGACCTAATTGTATATATGTATTATATGGTGATTTTTTTTAATTTATAAATTACATTAGTTATTCTTATTAGATATATATCTTACAAATGATAATATATTGCATTTGTTTGTATATATAACCATTTATAATAAATATTAGTATGTATTTTAGTCATTAATTTTTTGTGGAAAGTTACATGATTTTGTTATTGTAAATGAATAAGTTTAGATTATAATAAAAAATTATTAACATTATTATCTTTTTTATAGTTCAGATATAGTTGGTAGCTTATATGAATATAAATAAAAATAAAACTAATTTAATGTTATATATATGTATAATTTTTTTTATTATAAATTTTTGAATAATACATATTCATTTTTATGAAGTATTCAATTCTAATGACAAAGAATGTTAATGGGCTTAGCCCAAATTTATTTTTTTCTTATTAAGAATTTGTGTTTGGATACAGAGATAATATCAGTGGCATTCAATGGTAATTATTTAGGAAATGTTAGGGTTAAGTATTAAATGTACTTCAGTTTTAATAGTTTAGATATATATATATATATATATATATATATATATATATATATATGAGAATTTCTAAGAATAATATAAGTTAAGTATCATTTTATAAAAATATCTTAAATCAAAAATATATTAACATTTGTGTTTACACTTTAGTAATTACCGTTTTGAGTTTAGTGTTGAGGAGGTGAGTTTGAGTTTCTAAATGTTTTATAAATATTTAGAAAAAAAATAATTTAACCCATTTTCATTATATTTAAAGGTATTTTTGAAAATTATCATTCATTAAAGATAAATCTGCAAAATGGTATCAAATTTGTGGTAGAATTTCAATTTTTCTTATATATATTTAAAATAGTTAGTATATAACTACAATAGTATATCACCCATTGTGTTCTCATTGTCTTTTATTCTTTTTTGCCAAGGAAACATAATTATAGGCATAATTATAGGCTTGTAAACCTAAATCGTTCATTAATTTGATATTCACTTTTTAGCAAAAAAAAAAGAAATTACTAACAATAACATAAGTTAAGTACCATTTTGCAAAAATATACATTATAAAAAATATATTAATATTTAGATGTACTTAGTGATTATTGTTTAGGGTTTAGTGTTAAATGGGTGAGGTTGAGTTTCTAATTTTTTATAAATATTTAGAAAATTAATTAAATCTATTTTTATCAAAAAGTTAAAATAATTTTGAAAATTATCATTTATTAAAGGTAAATTTACAAATTAGTATCAAATTGATGGTAAAATTTTAATTTCCCCAATAAAAAACTATGATTGTCAATTTATCATAGATAATTTTTCCACAAATTCTATAGGTTGCCCATAGATTTCGCCATTTCGGTAGGATAGATGCATATATAAAAATTTTCACGAATTATGCAAATTAGGTTTTTAATAAAAAGTTAGTTCAGTTCGCAACAGGCGGGTCAATCAGAGGAGTTTAACCTGCTTCCCAACAGTAGGGAATATACTAAACAAGTATGAGATGTGGATGTGGTGTATACAAAATAGTTGATATCTCCATTCAACGTACGTGGACGGAAGAGATTAGCCCAAATCGTAGTGTCATGCATGCATGCATGTGCATAATCTTTTAAATTACTCCATATATTAACATATATTATATATTTATACTCGGGGGATTGTAATTCTACCCAGGATAAATGTAAAATATTTCTCTAACTAATTATATCAACTGTCAATATGTAGAATGATATCCTGGGTGGAAAGAAATGTTATTATAATTTGATACAGTGTATAAATGATTATATTTCATAATATATTTATGTATTATATTAACTTAATATTATAAAAATATATCTATTAATATGTCCCATCAAATAGTTGGTCTGGATCCGCCACTGAATTCAACCTCACTCATTTAACACTAAACTCTAAACAATAATCACTAAAGTGTAAAATCAAATATTAATATATTTTTGATTGAGTGTACTTTTGAAAATGATACTTAACTTGTAGAACTTTTAGCAATTTCTTAAAAGAAAAAGAGTTACTAAGGTGTCGGACCTAGAAGGTTTACGGCATAATCTGAAGAATTAACAACTAACTACTAGATTAAAGTAAATTTTGTGAAATGTAGTACCCCAGACATACTTGTGATCGTGACGCTAAAGCCATAGCTTTATAAGCTTTAGCTCAGAGCCGATCTCAGATTGATCTCTCTGTTTAAGGTAATGTCAATACAAAGCATTTCATAACCTATTTATAATAGTAAATTTCATATCTCTTCTAGCCAATTTTTCAAAGAACACATAGCTTCCTTATGGTATATTTTTAAATCTTATACAAATTCTTTTGAAAAATTTCCCTTAATGATTTTCATTCTTCATAGTAAACCATTGTATTTTTAGTCTCCAGTAATCTCTAGTTTAGCTTTAGGTCGGTTTTTAACTCTAGTCTCTAAGTCAACGACACAGTTTAGTTTCATATAACACTTATTATACTTCATGTAGTAATACACGACTGGTACATGAACACCATATGAAGTTGTATTTATTCAGCTTATAAAAGTTAGTTGTCACTGCACTAATAATCTCCTTCCTGATGATTGCGTTTTAAAATACAGCACCCACACATTATTTCATATCAACCACCAGTTTCCTGCCATACTCTAGTATATATCTTGCCTTTAGAAATCAGGATTTCACAAGTGACTTTTGTGACCCCTTCTGATATCAGTTGAAAATACCAAATACAAAGCACCTCATAACCTACTTATACTATTAGATTACATGGTTCCTAGCCAACTTCACAAAGAAGAGTCATTCATATATTTCCTTATAGAATATTTTCAAATCTTGTACAAAGTCTTTTGAAAATATTTTTTGATGATTTTTCTTTTTTCAATGTAATTTTTTACTTGTTTACCCTCCAAATAACCTTTAGTTTGTCTATTGATCGGCTTCCAAGTTTTCAAGTCAATTACACAGCTTCGTTTTCTATAGCACTTCTTATGTTATAGTAATTCACGACTAGTACATAAACATCTCAGGAAGTTGTATTTTCCAAATTATAAAGCCTAGTCGTCACTGTACTAACATACTCGTAGTCTGAATTTTCCGTGGCTAATTTTCAACATCATATATACACAAATAACTTTACTTCAATTAGGCCTCAGACGGATCGGTATTCAAGGTATTTTGAGGTATTTGGATTCGGATCCGTATCCGGTGGATCCATATTTTTACTATACTTATTTGGATCTGGTGTTCACGGATATCTGGGTGTCCGATATCCTTCTAAAAATTAGAATATCCAGCAGATATCCGAATCCAAATTTGGATCCTTAAAATAAATGAATATTAAAAGTATATAAATATTAACAATAGTTTTAAAATAAAGGTATTTAATTATTTCTATGTATACTTTTACAAAATTTATATCAAGTTTATATATATATATATATATATATGATTATAGAAATGAAAATATAATAAATAAAATTACTTTTTATATATATTACTATTTTAAATATAATTAACAATAAAAAATACGGATCCGGATATCATGATTAAAAATCAAGATATCCGGATCGAGATTTGGTTTTGACAGATATCCGGATTTTCGAAACGAATTCAGATCTGATTCCAGATTGAATCGGGATCTCAGATAATAAGCATCATGCCTAACTTCAGCGTGAGCTAAATATATAATGTGTAATGGGATACAAATCCAATTTCTATATCAAGTTATAAAGATATATAATGTGTAACTCATGACAGAAGGAAAGCTACTTGTTTCTCTTTGACGGCTACCAAATTATTTGTTTATGTTAGCGACATAGTAGTTTAACATGGGAAGTATTAACTTAATGGGTTGCAAATAAAACTAAGAGCATGATTAACCGGGGTCTATTAAGGTGGGATTCTTAGCTTTTCTAAGAGATGTATCTTAGCTTTTAACTAAGAAAACCTAAGAACCGTCTCTTAAATAAGAACCATAAGAACCGTTTCTTAGCAGGAAAAATGTAAAAAAAAAAAAAAATTAAAAAGACAAATTTTACGTTAAGAACCCCACCTTAAGAGACCCGGGTTAATCATAGCCTAACTTAGGCCATGATTAACCCGTGTCTGTTAAGGTGGGGTTCTTAACGTAAAATTTGTTTTTTTTAATTTTTTTTATATATATATATTTTCAGCTAAGAGACGGCTCTTATGGTTCTTATTTAAGAGACGGTTCTTAGGTTTTCTTAGTTAAAAGCTAAGATACGTCTCTTAGAAAAGCTAAGAACCCTATCTTAATAGACCCGGTTATTCCTGTTCTTAATGGCAAGTGGCAACGAGTTGTGCACCAAGCTAAAAGTATAGTAAAGTCGTGTATCATGTGGTGGGTGGGTGCTTTTTAAAATATGCTTAGAACAATAAATATTTTTGAATGTGTTAGGCTACTAATTGAGGACCAAAACCAACATTTGGTCTCTAATTTAATTTTCGATCTTCACGCCAAAATAAAACAATCCCGCTAAGTGGGCCCGGTTTGAACAACATCAACATAAATGGTAGAAATAATATGCGAAGAAAACAAAATAATGAATATAACTATAAAAGAAACTGTTGTTTATTTTGGATCTGCGTTTGGACAAGATTGCTCGTTCTTAATTTATATTTATAGGTATGTTTAAATATATACATATATATATATATATATTGGATTTTTTCTACAAAATAATTAGATGGTGTTTATTCAACTTTGCACAAAATTTTATATTTTCTTCTAAATATTGTTATATACTCTCTCTGTTTCATTTTAGTTGTGGTAGTAGAGTAAAATTTTATTTATGATTTCAGTATAAAATTTTTTAATTTTATATTTTTTTTATTTTTATTAGCTGGAATGTAGTTAGGTTTATTGGTAAACATTTTCTTAATATGTGTATACAACCCTAAAATGATAATTAAAATAAAATGGAGGGAATATAATAATTTCTTCTATTCATCTCTATTTTATATTTTAAAATAAATATTATTATTTTCTTTCTATAACAATTGCATTCCTAAAAGAATATATACCATTCATATTTTTAGAAGAACATATTGAATATTTATAGTTTGAATATATTTTAAACAAATTAATATATTGGATATGGTATAATAGATGTCTCAACTTAAGCTAGATAAATATTAATTAAAACCTTGCAGTTATGGATTTGTTTGTAAATTGTGATTTCATATCATTAATGATTGTTCTTACCATATTTTCTCAAATTCATTGTAAACTAATACAAATATATTTTAACATGACATATAAAAAACAAATGATCTTAGACTTCAAAACTAAATCTTACGAATCAGTTATTATTCTTGAAAATTGACATGGTCACATGGAACATCTTTTTACTTTGTTCAAAAGACAATTATCTCAAATATCCATTTTTAAAATTTTTGTCATAAAAATATTTTTTAAGAAAAAATAACCAAAATAACTCTTTTTATTTTAATTTTTTTTATATATTTTTTAATTTTTTTAATTTTAAAGATACCTCTAAAACTTCATGATATAACTCTAAATCATAAGTTTATATTAGTTAATCCTAAAAATATAAATGTATATATATACTCTTTAATAAAATTTATTTTGGTCTTTTTTTTAAAATTATTTTTGTAACAAAAAAATTTAAGAACTATCCTAAAGTATTTTTATTGTTCAAATGTATATTGTACTCTTTGTCACACTAAATTTAGTTATTGCTCATGTCCATAAAAGTTTCTCTCCATAGAAGTTATATAACAACATAATCTTCATGATTATTTGACGGCGACTAATTGAAATTAATATATACAAAATCTGATAGTGTTAATTTTCCTCAGAAAAGCAGGCATGTACATATGTAACGTTACATATAGACTTTCGGTCTTACAAAAACTTAAATTTATCAAACGAAGCATAAATGATGTTTTCGTTAAATACAAATGCTCTTAAATGTTGACAAAATTTCCAACTTGTCCTTTTTAATGCTTTATAAAAAAGAACTTTTAACAAATAACTTTCTCCAAACGGTCAAATATTTTCACAAACAAGTTGTAATTTTAGTGGCATTCTAAAATAAATGAACTTGGAGTTTTAATGCAGTCCAGAGATTACATTGCCATATCAGTATGAGTGAATATATGTACCTCCTTTGATGTGAGAGCCTCTTCCTCAGAAAAATACATAAACTGATTTTTCTTCAATTGGTTTGTGGCTAGCCAGTAGCCATTATTACACCTAGAGCGTGCATAAATTTCAAACTTTGTGATTAATCTATACAAATTATTAAGAATACCATAAATTAAATATTAATATTTTTTAATATTTTTAATCAAAAATATATTAACATTTCATTGATTATTGTTTAGGGTTTAGTGTAAAAAAATGAGGTTGAGTTTCTAAATATTTTACAAATATTTAGAAAAGTTAGTTTAGTCTATTTTCATCATAAATTTAAGTTATTTTCGAAAATAATAATTCATTAATCGTAAATTGAAAAAATGATATCAAGTGGTAGAATTGAAATTTTCTCATTAATTTACAAGTTCTGAATTAGGTAGTTTAGTTGTTCTGATGTCAAACTTTGATACACCGAGTTGTCCTTTGAATAACCATTCTTCAGAATTAGAAAACCGAAGAACGTTAAAAAGCTACTGTCGTATCTCTCTATAAACGTAGTTTTAATTTAAATGAAATATATATTTTGTTAATGTAAAAATTACCTTAAAAATTTGAAGGTCGTAATCAACGGCTTTATTTGCCTGTGTGCAGGTCATGCATAGTTGGCAAATCTTCGTTTATTAGCTGGCTCCATTATATCCATGTCCAGAATTCATATCACTTCCAACCGTTTCTGTAGAATTTGTTTGGTAGCATTATACCTCCAAGAAAAAACAATTTATAGGTATGCCACTATATATATGCATATATTGTTCATATTTGTAAATGTGTGAATACATAATGCACACGTGAAACATGTGATCAGCTAAAATGCAAAACAAAAGAAGACATGAAGTGCCCGCCATGAGTTCGAGTCGTCTTGGCCACCTTTCCACTTATAACCGTGCGTGCCCGGATGGAAAGCCTCGTGGGGATTAGTCTGGACTTACCGCCTGGAATTCCCACGGTTATCAAAAAAGAAAAAAAAAAGAGATGAAGTGATCAGAAGCATATGATAATGATCAAATGATATTGAATATCTTAAGCAAAAAGAAAGATAACTGAAAAATGCGCATGCAATCTATATAGCCGTTATGGTTGTACTCATATATATACATATGATTCATTTTTTCACTTATATATTCTCTTTATTTTGTTTAAAATTGCTTGTAACAAGAAGACAGCTCATCATGGCCAAATGCAACTCGCTTTTTAGTTGTTATATATAAAATCATTCTCCATCTAATTTTTGTTGACATTGTTTACACTGAACAGAAGTTTATTAGATGTTAATAAAGTTTATATGTTTTCCCTCTATAAGAAGGAATAAGTGAGACAAGGAAATGAATTGCGTACACATAATGTTTGCCATGACGGTGACTATATGATCTCCTCTTCGCTACCTCACATAATTTCAACCATTATATATAAATATATGTATCTATATAGAAAAAATATTCATTATGTTAACTCATGAAAAATTGTTAAAAATGCCACAAGTTAAGTACTATTTTTTTAAAAACAACTTCAGTCAAAAATATATTAACATTTGAGTTTACATTTTAGTGATTATTGTTTAGAGTTTAATATTAAAAAAGTGGAATTGAGTTTTAAATATTTTATAAATATTTTATAAATATTTAGAAAAATTAGTTTAATCTATTTTCATCATAAATTTATAATATTTTTGAAAAATAATAATTTATTAATGGTAAATTTGAAAAGTGGTTAGAAACTTATGATAGAACTGAAATTTTCTCTTCACTCATACAAACTTTATATTAATTACTTATTCATAACATTATAGATATTCATCCCATTGAAACTAGTTAGAACAAAAGTGGGGTTCCCTTGATATTAGTGGAGTCCTCATGAATATCCTATGAATGTAGGTACAAGGTAGATTCAAAGAGATTACTTCTTTAGAGCAGCCTCTTGACATTTTTCTCAACAGCTTATTAGAGAATCATTAAATCTTGAGGTTGAATGGATTGATGAGAAAACTTGTTAAGATCTTTCAAACATAGGAAGTTTGCTGGAGAGGAACAGAACTGTCATGGAATGTAGATGCTTGGACAGAAAAAAAAGAGTAAAGTTCATGGAATGTTGTAAAAGCTTGTGCTGGTGTCAAAATGCAAACCATTTCCACTATAAGGATAATGAAGTAGATGGACTGGAGGAGACACTTGCTGGGTCTTAGAGAGATCTTGAAACTGAGAGGTTGGTTTTGGACTTGAATCTCCATGTGAGGTCTCTTCTCTTTGGTTAATAACCATCAAATCCTTTCCCATTAGCCGCAACACCGGGTTTGAACTTGAAGGAGTCTTGGGCACAGACTTGCTCAAGAGATCCAAATCTAGTTGGTACATGTGTGGTGCTGGTCTCCCAAATGTTGTATCTTCATGACCATTCTCCTTCCATGACTGATCATTGTCTCTGAATCCGGAAGCTCTCTTGTCAGTGGTGATGATGTTAAGAAGACTGAATGTCTGTGTTTCAGGAGCTGCAAAGTTTGAAAATGCTGAAACAGGTGATTCTGACGAGTTTCTGTCTGTGAGATCATGGGAAGATTGTATCTGGCTTGTGATAACAGAAGAGTTTACATGAGTTTCAGTAGCATCAGTTTCCATATCCCAAGGACTTGGTAGAAATGAGCCTGGTGGTCCTGGAATGGGAATGAGATCAACCTCCATGAATGAGCTTCCTCTTTCTGCAGTTTTCTCGTGAATCATGCTTTCAAACTCAGGATCTGCATCAACCGTTTTGCCCAACACATCTTCATCTCCTTTGTTATTACCGGTCTCTTCCCAGCCTTCATAGTCATTGTCTTGACCGCTACTTACTGAAGGATTCGAGCTTAGAAAGACCTTATTTGTTTCTTCATTATCATCAGAATCTGTCAGTTCACATTCTTGAGTCATTTCAGACTCCCATCTCCCTGAATCTTCATCTTCATTCTCCGAGAAATCCAACTGATCTTTCTTTAACTTCAGAAAGCCCTTTGGAGCGGATGCAAACACCTTGTCCACATGGTTTACTACAAATGATGCACTCTTAGTGCTCTTTCCAGAGACTTGGCACTCCCCACAACTTCTCCATGAGTTTTGTCTGTTTAAAGAAGTTGAAACCGTCTCGGAACTTGAACCTCTTTGATACTCATGTATCTGTTACACAAGTGACATTGTTAAACAATCTTGTGTTACTTCAAGAATCAAGAATGGTTCATGCAAATGCATAAGTTACCAGAAAAAACATACCTCTGAAGCATTGTCTTTACGAACGGTGAGCTTTCTGCTTCGATGAACTACTTTACAATGCTTGTAATGTTTCTTTCCCCGAAGTCTTTTCCCTTGACCTTCCTTCTTCTCACTAACATCTTCTACATGCTTTCTTGATGAATCAGATAAAATTCGCAGTTTTTGGCCCTTAGCATCAATGTAAACAGGTCCAATGCAAGCATCTTCTTCATTTCCAACACGCAGCACACTCCTCTTCTTCCCTTTATTGGACACTTCATGCTTATTATTATCAGAGACAACCTGGTTAGAGTAGCTAGAAACCACAGCCCACTTTGTTCCATTTCTTTTATCAAGATCTTCTAATGTACACCCTTTTGCAGTAGCGTAAATATCAACCAACGTTTTAACTTTCAACCGTGGCTTAGTCCTAAGCTTGTTTGGCTTACTAATAAGCTGATGTCCGGAGTGAACAGACAGACACTGATCCATGTGCGCATTCAAAGTGGTGTTGGAAGCAGACGAGAAGGTTTTGCAGATGGGACAAGTTCTCAATGCCATAGATTCAGAAGCTGAAAATAGAGAATCATGATCTTCTTTTGATACACTATTCACACAAGCTCCAGGTTTCACAACTAACCCACATTTTTTTCTTGGATTCTTGTTAACTATAGCTACTTGTACTTTGGTTTTCAAGCCACTCGCCAAAAAGCCTTGTTCAATCTCTGCTAATGCATGATTGGAGCCAAGTTTTTCTAAATCTCTCTTGCAGCTTATCGATGAAGCTTCAGGAAGAGGCTGAAACGGTGGCAATGGATCACTTAAGCCATGTTTCAAACAAAGTTGCAAACTTGTTGAGGAGAAAGGCCAGCTTTTCTGAATGTTCTTGGTCCGGTAAGTAAATGCATAGTCTCTGCAAAACAAAACTCTCAACTATGATTAGTTAACAACCAGACAAAAGAAAGGTACATACTTTATGAAAGAACAAGACACAACAAGGAAAAGTTTGTGTCTTTGAAGATACTCGTTCAGACCAACTTGGTATGGACCAAAGGATTAAAGAAACCAATATATGAAAGAAAAAAAATGAAGAAATAGTCAACACTCAATATACCATTTAAGCTCCACAAAATCCCAGAAAGTGAAAGAGAAAGTTTTTTTTTTTTTTGTTTTGAATCTGACCCATAAAGAAAACTGAATGGATGGGAAGAAAAGATCTATCTATTATGATCAGACTCATCAAGAAAACTTAGAGTTGTGCCTGAAACAATGGTTAAGAAAGAAGCTGTTGACTTCTTAATTAAACAAAATCTGATTAAACAAAAAAAAAAGGAAAAAGCTTTAAGATTACCTGATGGAGAAACTGTGACCTAAATCATGACTAGAGTTGGTCAGATGTAAGAAACTGGAAGAAGATGATGAATTATTTGGAGAGCCTTCATCAGTGGATGATGATGATGATAAGAACATTTGAATCTTCCAGTATTACCATTCACCTCCCTGCTGTTCCACATAACACCAGATCTTATAATATCAAAACTTGTGAGAGCATATGAAACCTGCAAGAGTTAAAGGAATGTTTTTTATAATATATTCTTTGAATTTGTAGAAAACCCCATAAGAGGAAAGTGTAAAAACTCAGAAACTTGAGATTAAGAATATCTATCTAGAAAGAAAAGTATTATAATTTTATGTGAAGGACAGAAAACAGAGAATGAAGATTAGGAAATAGTGGGTGTTTTTTTTTCTTTGAAGTATATGAGCCTGACTGGTGAAGGAAATAACAAGCATGAACAGTTGAAAGAGTTAGTTTTTTATTCTGGAAATTTTCAATTTTCTCCCAAGACATCAGTTTGAGTGTTATTGTATGCAAGGAATCACATGAAACTCAAAATATCACAACAAGAGACTGATAGATCAAGATTGCAGAAAATCCACAGAGGAATTTAAACAAGCATCTGGTTATAGACCAAAGGATCACTAAGATTTTTTTCCAGAAACTATGACAGGAAATGGAAAGATAAGCAAAAAAAAAGGTGTATATCAGTACCAACACAAAAACTAAACATGAGATCTAACAAGTAACAAGCAATCTGGGAAGAAAAATTAAGAGCCCAAAAATTAACAAGAAAACCAAAGCTTTCTAAGATAGTTTGAATCATACAATACAAAAACTTACAGAGGTTTATATAAAAAGACATGCAAACCTGTTAAAGAATACAAGGTGATAAAAGTGATAAAAGAATAACCACAGAAAATAACATAACTAAGATGCACACAAACCTTTTTTTTTTATAAACACACACAAACCTTTAGAGGATTGATTATCTCAAAATTGGTTTTCTTGGCAGAAGAAAAGATTTTCTTAGGGGGAGAGAGAGATGAACAAATAAACACAGAAAGTTATATCAATAAAATACGGGTCGACGAGCTATTTCCCCACGTGAACTATCTTATAGCATCAGATCCCCACCAAACTATGACCTAGTGTCAAATCTCCACAATTTGAACGTTATAAACTTATTTCTCCACAAATTAACAATTTTGAATGTATTTTTCCCTCAACCGATACTTCGAAACTTAATTACCCATAGACCATGGTTTTACTTGGTTTATTATTAACCAAATAGTTTAAACCGGCTAAATCAAACCAAAATTCATTTAAAACAATATTTATTAAAGAATCTTGTTTATCTTCTTCTTGAAATTTTAAAATATAGATTTTTTTTTTTAATTCAAAAAAGATTTCCTAATTTATTTTTAATATTTTGCGTTTTAAAAAAAAAAAATTAGATCAATATTTTATGTTTAAAAATTTAATAAAATTACAATGAACAAATAAGCTTATTATTTTTGTATTTTTTTTTTTGAAATTTGAAAACAAAAATTAAAATTTGATAAAAGTAGTAATTACCAAAATCTATGTTTTGTTGAATTTTGACCTAAATCAAATTTTCAACAAAATTAAATTTTTGACATATATTTTTATCGAAATTTGATTTTTTTTCTTTCAAATTAAAAAAAATAATTTTTTAACAGGCTTTTTTATTCATTGTGATATTATTAACCTTTATAAAAATGAAATCTTAATGTATTTTTTTTATTTTCAATTTCAGAAACACACAAAAGTATAAACCTAATATAATATTCTTTTATAAAAAATGTTTAAAATGAATTTTGGTTTGGTTTAGTCGGTTTAAACTATTTGGTTAATAATAAACCAATTAAAACCATGGTCTATGGGTAATTAAGTTTCGAAGTCTCGGTTGAGGGAGAAATACATTCAAAATTGTTAATTCGTGGAGAAATAAGTTTGTAACTTTCAAATCCTGGAGATTTGACACTAGGTCATAGTTTGGTGGGGATCTGATGCTATATGATACTTCTCGTGGGGAAATAGCTCCTCGACCCATAAAATACACACAAACCTTTAGAGGATTGATTATCTCAAAAATGATTTTCTTGGCAGAAGGAAAGATTTTCTTAGAGAGAGAGACATGAACAAGAACCACCCACTATAATACATCAAAGCGGTATCAGGTTCCTTAAGTAATAAATATACGAATTATTTTAATTGTATAAGGTAAAGTAAAAATAATAATGTTTTTTTTGTCAAAATAAAAATGTTAAAGTAGGAAAACGAAAATAATTAGTTTTTTTTCCCTGTCGTCGCTGTCTGTAAAAGTGAGCAGTGTGAGAAGTTTCTTGGACTATTTCGGCCTAAAAGAAAAACATTAATTGAAAAAAAAACAGAAACGTTTATACAAGTAGAAGCTTTCAGCAAAGTCCCCAGGTACACGTGGCATCTCCGGATTGGGTTTGATTTTCTTTGATTATTTTGTTTTTGGACTATTTTGGACTACTTTTAGCAAGTAAACGTTTTTGGACTATTTTGTTTGATTTTCTGTTTTTTTTATTGTAATAAAATCTTTGTAATTTTCAATAAAATTAATAAAATGCTTTTTAATTTTATTTGGTTTCATTTCAATTGTTATATGTTTCTTTTTTAACTCATCTTTAATTTCTATTTACTTATTAAAATAATTTATTTATTATCTAGGAAGTCTCTAAAAAGTTTTACCAATGTTCAACACTTTTCCAAAAATTTCTTAACAAAGTCCTTGATGAATACTTAATGCTAAAATATTCTAAGAACCTTTAAGAAAGTCCTAGCAATGTCTTTGCTCTGAATTCTTAAACTGTTTTGAAATTTAAGTGCATTGGACCTACTAACTATTTTTAAAAAAGTTCTTCCACTTCTGAACTTGATGAAACACTAGAGGCTACTATTTATATTATCGTCTTTTATTTAGTGGTTTCTGTCATTGTGTTTATACAAAGTGTAGTTATTTTAAAGATTTAACATATAACTTCTTTTCTTTAACACAAAGATTTAACTTATAACTAATAATGCTAATTTTCATTAAAAATTACTAAAATTTACGATATCTTATTGTTTTTGTGATGTAAACTATCTATTCGTAAAGTTCAAAGAAAACACACAAAACGGTCTTTTTTAAGTCGATGATTCTGACTATTAGAGAGCAAATGAGATTATGGCTACGGTATGGGTTGACTAACATCAGTTTTGGACGGTCTTTAGAAGTTTATCAGATTAAAGGATGTTCTATATATAGAGACGATTATACCGACCGTTGAGGAAGAAATAATCGCCCACTAACAGGCATCATCAGGTTTAATTAATTAAGAGACTGTGTGTTTCCGTGATATCGCCAAGAATTGATATTGGAGCTAGCTATGACCGTAGGCCCCAAAAGCATAAACGAAGTGTACCAAGGTGGCCAGGTGGGAACATAACATGTAGAAGTTGAACAAACGAATGGTCATGATATTTTCACGATAACATAGAAGATCATCTAACGTTCGGCATAACTGTAATACCCATATTTTCAAAAATAAATAATAAATAATAATCTTGAAATATCTATTTATTAATTTTCATACATCGTCTCCAAATGTCATAACTCCAAATAAATATAAATAAATTTGAAATAATGCAGATAAAGCCATAAACAAAAGTTTAAAAAGAAAATAAAAGAAAAATCGCCCAACAACACTAATCTGATACCGATCACTCATACTCGTCACTCTCACCTAAAAGGGAGAAAGAAAGAGGGATGAGTTCAAAGGGAATCACTCAGTTAGGTATGGATGCTAGACCCGTAAACCACTGACTTGATTAAATAGAACTTCCACTGTGGAAATTTAGCTCTAACATGAACACGCACGATGCCTAACGCATCACACAAAACAAACAATACACTGATAGTATATGACTAGTCCACATACTCCGCATTCTCCTCATATGAATATATATATATATATATATATATATATATATAGGAAGAGTCGGTTTGTCTACGCCCGCCCATCGTAGCCTCGAATACAAACGTCTCTGCACCACGCTCCACACAGTAACGTCAAAGCTCAAACGTCTCTGAACTCACGCCTTCCATTGTAGCATTGAAGCTCAAACATCTATGAACTTACGCATCACACGTAGTCCGTACTCGTAACTATGATACATACATATGCATAACATCACTTAGCATCACATAATCCAATCAACAGTTGAATCCTCTAAACCCTTAGTTCCAGTTTACAGTGAATGAACTAATTACCAAACATGACTCAAACAAACTCAATTCAAACAAACAGATCATATTTCAAAATCTAAACTACGATAAAAAGAATTTTACATTGGTACGAGATTTACGGAATAGACCTTCGCCCTAACAAGATGGAAAAATAGTAGCTATGAACTCTAGCTACTCAAATAGACTCCAAATCTTAAATCAGGGCAAAAACCGAGTCATAACGCCTTTCAAACGACTAAAAATGGATAACCGATGATATGGGTAAAAAGTTAACTTGCTGGTTAATGGTCAACCCAATCAACTCTAAACCAAGCCGATCAACCATTGACCAAAACGAAATTGAATTGAACCAACTGATTTTTTCTTAACCGAATTCAATTTCAATTGAACAACATTCAAAATCAATTAGAACCGGTTTAATTATAACCAAAATCAATTTCAAATAACCAGTCGGTTTACCTTAACCGATAATCAATTCATCTAGCCAAACATGCTTGACCGGTCAATGAGTTGACTCATTGAGTCGACTAAGCTGAGTCGACGAGTCACCGGCGAGTCACCGGTGACCGGTAACGACCAAAGGCGGCATTTGCTTACCGGAAAATCACCGTTGATGGACACACGGCGACAGCTTCCCGGCGGTCGGAGAAGGTGGCTCGTGGTCCGCATGTACGGGATCTCTAGTGTCCTGCAACAATGCATGAGATTCACACATGAGGCTTTGGATGGCGCGTGGCATCGCGTTTGGGCGTCTTGTCGGCTGAGCTTCCTCCTCCTCATTCATATCTACGTCAGAAATGTTGCGGTGGCCTTGAAATCATGAGAATTTAAATGGTTAGAGAGATATGATCTATTTAAAGGTCAATCAAAACAAAAAAAAAAAAGATGATGAGGTGGTTTCCAGTGATACTTTGAATGGATGACGACGATGAGATTCTGATCTCGGCTTAGGAGGCGACGACTGGGGCTGGGCGATCTTAGGTCTTCCTGATGGCTCAGTTTCTGTACAGTTTTGACGAAGTGAATTTTGTTTTAAAAATAAACTAGCGTTTGACCCGCGCGCCCGCGCGGATGTTATTTTTGTGAATGTCTAATATTTTAATTAATTTGTTTGATATAATTGTATATATGACTTAAACTTAATATTCAATATCCATTATCCGATTCGGATCCCATCCGCTTCGAAAAATGGATATTCAGAGATCATGATAGTGATTTTACGGATTTGATTGATCCAAGTACAAATTCGAATAGTAAAATTTTAGGTCTGGATATCAGATCCAAATATTAAATATTTAAAATTTATTTATAGTTATCTATGTATATAATATATACTTTTATATAAAATAATTAAAGTTTTAATTTTATTAAATTTTAATGATTTTAAGGTTTTTTAAATAATAATTTTAAATAGACTAAATAGATGCTTAATAATTAATTTTTTAATTAAAAAAAAACATGTTCGGATATCAACGTGTATTCAGATTATAGTCCGAATATCCTAACCTCAAAATCCGTATTCGAATAACAATTTTATGAATCCGACGAATGAATATCCGAATCCGTATATCCTAAAATACCCCAGATATTCGATCCGTTCTAGACCTAAATGTGTATATGTATTATATGGTGATTAAATTCTTTAAATTTATAAATTACATAAGTTATTCTTATTAGATATATATTCGTACAAATGATAATGCATTGTATTTTTTTGTATATATAATCATTTATAATAAATATTAGTATGTATTTTAGTCATTAAATTGTTATGGAAAGTTACATGATTTTGTTATTGTAAATGAATAAGTTCATATTATAATCGAAAATTATTGACATTGTTATTTTTTTATAGTTCAAATATAGTTGGTAGCTTATATGAATATGAATAAAAATAAAACTAATTTAATGTTATATATATATGTATAATTTTGTTTTTATTATAAAAATTTGGAAAGCACATATACATTTTTTATGCAGTCATTAATTTAAATGACAAAGATTGTTAATGGGCTTAGCCTAGATTTATTTTTTTTCTTGTTAAGAATCAGTGTTTATGTTTGGATACATGGATAATATCAATGGCATTCTTTGTAAATATTATGTAAAATCAAGGGTTATTTTATATTTGTACTTGAGTTTTAATAGATAAGATTGTAAAAATATAGGATTTCCTGCAATGGGCATAAGTTTCACTAACCAAATTAACTGAACTAAGTAATGAGTCGTTACAATAACAGTCATGGACATAGCCAAATGAATATTGATCTATAGATCCTTAAATTTTAAACTAATTTACATAAATTAAGATTTTAAATTTGCTTAAGTTTCTATTAAAACACATACTGAAATAGTTTTCATGCCCAAAATTTTAGTAGTTTCAGATCATAGCATTATTATATTTGACCATGGCAACATGTGTCATGGGCCCATAAAAAGTTTTAGTATTATTTACTTATTGTAAAAGTCCATTTCAAATTGTTAAATGACTGAACACTTCATAAAGTTATAATAAATCATGGGCTAAAATTAATTCATATACAACAATACAGAATCCAAAAAAATTGTAAGTTTCACCATTTTTATTTTTTTCTATAAAAAGTTATTTAGTTCAACTTAAGAAAATGCAATAAAAGTTAGGAAAACGTTTATGGAAGAGCCTATATTTAATGTTTCGTCTAGGGCTATTAAATTGTTT
The DNA here is from genome assembly GCA_905132885.1 of Moricandia moricandioides. Classification (NCBI taxonomy): domain Eukaryota; kingdom Viridiplantae; phylum Streptophyta; class Magnoliopsida; order Brassicales; family Brassicaceae; genus Moricandia; species Moricandia moricandioides. The sequence goes on from CAJHQQ010000294.1 coordinate 104,514, forward strand.
AAGATGAAAATAGATGAAAAAAGTTGATCTAAGAGATGAAAAAAGTTGGTACTGATTTAAGATAAATGACATTAGAGCATGAACAACGGGGGTTCTTAAGGGGTTCTTAGCGGGTGAGACCCACTAAATCCCTTAAGAACCACCTCTTAAATCTTCTAATTAAGAAGTGTTCTTAGTTAGGTTCTTGCACTGTTTGCGGGTCCCACTAACACGTAGCAGCCTATTGATCTGTTTTTGTTTTTTTTTTTATTTTTTTAAAAAGAAAAAAGAAAAAACCTAAAAACCTCTCAGAGATTTTTACGGTTGTTTATGCTCTTAACGACTCCATATGTTGTCCAGTGTGCTTTCCAAATCTGAAAATACATAAGAACTTGTTTTCGAGATAAATCTAGAGGCTTGAGAAAAAGGGATTCAATTCCTTTAATTAGTAAGTGAATCATCACAACAATTGTCACATCTACCGTGGCAAGCTAACTGTCATCATATATGTTTTATAGCTGTATAAATTGAAGTGTTGACTCTATCAACACTGTTAATTTGATTAAAAAACGTAAGCTCTTAATTTGAAAGCAACTATAAGCTGCTTTTTTGAACATGCAAAAATAGAAGTTTAACATGATCCATAAAGTATAAATTATGAAATATCTTAAATCATTTTTTCTTCGTTATGTGATGTATTAGTTATCGCACTTGGAGATTTACCTTTGTCATCACATCATTAGAGAACTTAAGAAAATGAATAAAAAATAGAAGATGAGGTACCATTATGTGGAAACGTAAAGGGCGAATCAAATGAGGATTTTAGTCAAACATCATTTTCCTCATAAGTCATATTTCACGTGCCCTATGGACTTGATAAGGAAGGTCCCATACTCCCCTCACTACACGACATATCTTTTGAAAGTCATGAATTGATAAAATTGACAAGTAATGTATTGAAGTAAAGAAAAAAAAAACACAGCTTATATAATTTAGCATTGAATTAAAAAAGTTCAAACTAATGTATTACGCATGCTAGAGAAAAAGAATGAGAAACAAACAAGTGGTCGTAGGTAAATAGATTCATTTTATATATGTAACGTTTTTAGCAGAAAAATGCATAGTTGACGTTCTATTTAGAAGATGTACGATGCATACAAAACATTACTTAAGTTATATATTATTTTAACGACGGTAGACTATTATAGATACCATGTAAAATGAGAAGAAAACAATGTTAGAGGGAAACATGAAATGTCTATATATATACGTTAAATTTTCAAATGCCTATGATCATGGTGTGATCTGTAACTTTTTTATGATGCTTTATATACCGTAAAGGAACATAAATACACATTTTTATTGCGACGGAACATAACACAATTTTGATATAAAACATTCCCTTACTCCTTAGCCTTCAATATACTATACTATTTATTTTCTTAAATTGAGATACTTCTGAAACACCGATTTTCCGTACGGTGTGTTGGTAAAAAAAAAAGAGTGAACCCATTAAGACCAAAATTGTTGCTACTTGGTCACTTTGAGTTTGAGTTTAGATCTTGTAGTTCATATGGTAATCTAATAACAGAAGATTTAGCTATTCCCAAGCATTAGTTGAAAGACAGTTCAAACTCAAACTCAAACCAGATAGTGTGGTATTCAATACACTCTATAACACTAGAGCATATAATACATTCTATAACACTAGAGCATATAAAAAAAAAGACAATTTATAATTTTAATTATTTATAAAGTTTAATCATTTATAATTTTCTTGTAGTGATAACTCCATTTAAGACGATTTATGAATACACATAAGTGTGTTCTTTTCATAATCTATTAGTTAAGCCAAAAGAACATATCAAAAATAAAAAGAGCGAACATAAATTAACGTGACAGGTAAATTCGATAATATTTAGTTACGGAATGAAAAAGATTTTTAATTGTATTAAGATAGTTGGTCGGTTCAGTCTCATTCAAAATCAGCAAAAATCACTACAAAATTATGCGACACAATATGTTTAATTTTGGATATTATTTGTTGTCTTTATAGAGAAATGGCAGGATATTTGTTGTTGTTTAAGTAGAAACCGAAGAACCGAATCGAAATACTCGAAACTGGAACCGGACCGACACCCTTAAATATCCGAATGGTTTTTATATTTCTATATCCAAAATAACTGAATCTAACCAGACCAAACCAAAAATTGACTGCGTACCATAATATATAAAAATATTAATTGTATATACATATAATATAATTTAAAAATATCCAAAATAGTTTAAGAAAACTAAATTATAATAAAATATCAAAACTACCAGAAAGTATCTGAAAGTATCCATATATTATATCCTAAATTTCCAAAGTAATCCAAAATATCAGAGATTTTTATCTAAATTATTGTAATTATTCGGTGTTTTACCCAAAATACCCGATGTTTAACTTAGATTACCCGAACCAGAACCGGAACTAAATGGAAACATATTTTTTCCGGATACTTTATAATTCCTAGTTTTACTATCTGAACCGAACTAGAAATTACCCGAACCGACCCGAATCAAAAATAGACTAAGTAGTACATTGATCCTCTAGTCTCATATCCGATACTCTAAATACCCATACCAAACTGAGCTGATAACCGGAATGCCCAGACTTAGTTTTTGGGATTTCTCATTTAAAAAAGCTATATTGTCTGTTGAATGAGTAACTATACTAAAATTGGGAAAACACGTTGATGTATATGTAACACCCCGACCGCCCACGGTTAATGGGCCATCCACATCCGCTCTCTCGGCCCGTGGGCCCCATCCCGTTCCAACGGTCGGTGCGTTATTTTTCTCCAATTCTCAAAATCATTGTTTACTGACTCTGCAATCACCACCCGACCTTTCCCCGTGTTTTGGCCTCACTCGCACGGTATCGCGAATCAGTTCCGATAGGTCACCCATCCTTTCACTATTCCGGCATAAGCACGCTTAACCCTGGAGTTCTAAACGGATGTGTGACGGAAAAGGTAAGTCAACTTTGGTGACATAGGTAGCCGAATCAATTCTTAAGTCTTTCCATATATCACAACTCGGGATGTTACAATATATTTTTGACGGTTCTACGACCTAGTATCCCTAAAGACGGAATCGAAAACATAGGAAAATATTGGCTTAATGATATTTGCTTGGCGAACAAAAAATATGAGGATAAAGTTATTTAGTGTTGGTGGTCTAGTGGAAACCACTAGAAGAGGAGTTGCCCTGTTGGTCCAGGCCAGGGATCGATTCTCCTCTAGTGTGAAATTATTAGCTCCACATGTGGCCACGCGAATATGGACCATTGTTTACGGCCCATTTGAATACCCGGTAGAGGGTTTATCTATGGGCTGCAACTCCCACTCGGAGTTAGGTCTGTGTCTTTAATAGACCCAAGTTTAACCCTTTTAAGTTACAAAAAAAATATGAGGATAAAATTATGTAGAAAATGAATGTTCGTTGTGCATACACATGTTTTGACTTATTGATCTCTTTAAATTCATTTAAAGCTCCTGTACGACGATATTGAGAGATTACTTAAAGTTTAAACCGACTTTTCCTTTACCACGTATCTGTTGATAACTAAAACTGATATAAGATTTTTTGGCAGTTATAGAGAAAAGTAGGTTGTTAAGGAATAGTTAAAAGCTGGAAAATTTTGATAAGCAAAATGGTATTAAGAAGCTGAGTATAATGTTTTTAGTAACATTTTTTGAGATTTAGAACAGTATACTTTATACATCAGCAGCACAAGCTTTTCAATCAAATCTATTAAACATATTACTAAAAGTTCGAGATAAGTTAGTGTTATATAAGTTAACTAACCGAGTACTGGAGTGTTTGACCTATAAATTTGATCTCTTTCAGTTGAGTACTCACATCAACTTTTCATTTACCATTTGTACCACATGATTTACATCTTTTCAAAATTAAAGAAACAAAAACAGAGAAGTATCATAATTTTTAAAAAGTTTTGGCTAATAGAATACTAAATAAGAAGTATTGTTTTGTTTTTATTATACAGAGTTTACAAATCGCATTAAATGATTTTATAAGAGTATCAAACCGATTATTAAGAATTCGAAATAAAGCCAGCTTGCTCCAAGAAACAGCAGGTGTCTCTCTTTGAGCACTCATGAAAACATTCTGAATCAAACGGAGAGTTCGGTGTTAGAGATCGATACACCATCACTATCAGCATAAAACCACTCTCCATCTCTAATCAAAGTCCCTCCAATATAAACCGACACACTCTTCTCACCATGACCTTTCTTACTAGACTTCAATGGGTTAGAACCCAATGCCCTAACCCCGACATCATAGTCATTGATCTCATCCACATCTCTAACGCATCCATTCCCCACAATCCCTGCCCACCCCTTGTTCTGAGCTAACTGTCCGAGGTTTCCTCCAACAAGCGCGCATCTCATGCTTCCACCACCGTCTATAACTAAGACTCTACTTTCTCCTTTTGTCTCTAGTTGGTTTCTGACTAGGACATTGTCTTCAAAGAGCTTGAGTGTCACGATTGGTCCTGAGAAGCATCTTCTTTGCCCATAGATGTTGAAGATTGGGTGGAGAGCGCGTAGGTCTCCGTTTGATATTAGTGATGCGTTGCTGTCACACGCTTCTTCCGTTGCAAATGTAGATTGTGTGTTCTGCATTTGGAAACACAAGGGGATAGAGGATGACAATAGAAAAACAAATAAAGCCTACACAAGGGACGTTTCTGCTTCAGTCTGAACAATTCATAGGTATTGTTTTGTTACTAACTGTAGACAAATATCATTTGAAAACTGATGACAATATTTAACCACAAAGGCTCGTATATAAGTTCAAGAGAATCGCTCAATAAGCGTATAACAGAACGTTAGGGCAGGATTATTGGGGGTTCTTAGTGGGGTTCTTAAGCGGTGGGCCCCACTAATTCCCCCAAAACCCATCTCTTATTTCTCTTAAATAAGAACCCCATTTGCCATGTCTCTTACACTATTCACGGGCCCCACTAACACGTGGCGGCCCGCGATTGGTTCCTTTTTTTTTTTTTTTTTAGAAAAACAGAAAAAAAAAATAAGAAACCCAGACCTGGGTTAAAGATGCTCTTACAAATTGAAATAAATAGTTTATAAACAAAGTCATGTCAAACTTTTTTGCATATAAATGGTGTTCCTATAAAGGGGTTGAGATTTAGATCAAATTGCAAACAACTAACGAAATGCATTGCTCTGAAGATTCCTAAAAATAATTGAGAATTCAAGGATTAATAACTGTTTGCTTGACTCGTAAGTTTAAACTAGGTTAATAATAACCAATGCTTTGCGGATTGTTTACGAGGTGAGCCAGAAGCTATATAACAACAATGTTGTAAGATTACATTCATGAACTAGATACTGAACGGTTAAAGTTATGTAGATAAACTTTATTTATCCAAGAAAACAATGAAATCTAAAAAGTCAAACCCGTTTGGACCTTATTAACATAAGTGTTTATGTTCAAAGGACAACGATCCAAGTAAACTTAGAGATGGAGGGAATATAAATAGATTTCACTAAACAATAGCTAAATCCAAACGATCCTTCCTAAAAATCTCACTTAAACAAGAGAAGGGAGAAGATGTAGAAAATTACCAAAAGAGAGAGAAAGAGAGAAGAGGTCCAAAGGTTGCGACTCACTGCTACGGATCAGTGATTCTTAAACGACGCAAAGGGTAACGTCAGCTTCCTTGGGTCAGGCTATCCAGTTCACTGAAAATCTTATAGAACTTTGTGCCATCACAGCCACTAGGTCTCTCTCAAAAGCGGGTATTTTCAATCGGGTATTGGGTCGTTGACCTTTTTCAATCAATAGCAAAGTTCGTTGTGTTTTAGCTTTTTATACACGGAATTAAAAAATATAATTAATTTTGAATATTTCATATATAAAAATACAGTTACCTATACAATTACTCATATTTCAACTAATAGAAAAATAATATTCAGTATATGATTAATAAATTTTGCATTGAAAGTCGAAAACGACATTTATTTTATAACAAAAAAATTCTCTACAATGATACTTATAATGAGACGAAATGAGTATTTTATAATTTATTTAGGTATATATTAGAACAATCTTATTGGTAAGATACTTACTAAATATCTTACTAATATAATAGTATTATGTTTAAGTAAAAGTTAAGTTAAGAAACAATACTAAAATTGTTAGTTCCAATGATAAGAGATCCACTTGAAGTTTATAGTGATTAAGAGTTAATATTTTACCAGGATTTAGTTTTCAATTTTAATTTTAATTTCTTTTTCTTTTATTGAGCAATTAGAAAGAGACAGTTGTGTATATTGTTGTTTGAGAGTAATTCTGCAAAGCTTCGACAAGAAACTTAAATATTTCTCTTTCTTTCTTTTTTCATTATTTTTGGTTTTTATTAGACTTAATACTCATAGAGAAACGCCCGTTAAGGCTGATCTCATTCAAAGTATTCTCAACACTGAATTTCATAAGAAGGATATGGGACAAGTACATTATTTTCTTGGAATTCAAGTTCATCATCATTCCTTGGCTTGTTTCGCAATCAAGTAAAGTTTGTTCATGATCTTCTCACTATAGCTGCTATGGTAGACTGTGCACCCATGACAACGCCACTGCCTCTAAAACTTGACGAAGTATCAAACCAAGATGAATTTTTATCTCAAACTTCTTACTTTCGTACCCTTGCAGAAAAGCTTTAGTACTTGACACTCACCCGACCTGATCATCAGTTCTCAATCAATTACATTTTTCAGAGAATGCACACTCCGACTTCACTCTAATGAATGAATATTGTGGTATGTTAGAGCTTACAGGAACCTTTGAGACATGAATCATCATTAATGCAGCAACAAATTATACTCTCATATGCTATAATAATAGTGACTGGCATGGTGCAAAGACAGAAGATGTTCCACATGTAGCTTCTTCACAATGCTCAGGTCCAATGTAATATATGGTGTACAAAACGAAATGACAGTCTCCAAATCTTCAACAGAATGATGAATATAGAACAATGTTTATTGTTGCCTCTAAGATTGTCTGGTTATAGAATTCGCTCAAGATCATGGGTTTACAACAACAAATAACACCTTTAGTCTTGTGTGATAATCTCTTTGTCGTTTCCTTACAATGAATCCAATGTTTCATAAACACTTTAATGTAGATTATCACTATTTTCGGGAAAGAGTGGCTCTAAAGGCTCTTGAGGTGAAGCACATTCCGGCTCTGCTACAGCTTGTTGACATCTTCACTAGCTAATTCTCTGTCTCAACTCCCATTCTTCAAGTTTAGAAGCAAACTTTGTGTCTCTACCATAAGTTTGAGGGGATGTATAAATTAAAAAGAATTCAAACTCAGAAGTAATGGACCTCCAACCGAAACACAGCTCACTCAAAAGAAGCCCAACATGAAGCGCAATGGTCTCTCCTCTATTTCCTCTGCAAGAGCTTTCACCTTTCAACATTCATGTAAGTAGGACAAAGAAACTCACACTCTCAACGTTAAACATATTTCCCGGCTCTTCTTCTTCCTCCAACCCTCTCGGAGCTCTCACCAACGCCCTACTTGGTTCCTCTTCCAAAACTCAGGTTCAAACTGGCATCGCTATAAGCATCGCAATTACAATTTATGAATTCTAATTTTGTGTTCAGGAAAGGCTTAAGGAGATACCTAATGCCATTCGTTCAGGTCATGGGCCACAGTTTTACTCTGAAGATCAACACCTGAGGTCCCTTCTCGGGTCTGAGTTATATCAGCCTATTCTGCAACCTGGTGGTCAGGTCAATGCTCTTGCAAAGTACAGTTCTAGTAGTTTTATCCACCAGCCTTTGTGGTGCCTGATGTGTATATTGTTTTTGTGTCATCAGGGGTCAAAGTTCTTCCGTGGCTTCCGCCCTGTAGATCAGAATAGTCTCGGTGCAGCTTGGGACGAAGTCCAGCGTGATGGACCTATTATGCCTCCAATTGGACCCATGTATGAAGGTTTGTGATCTAGTGCCGGTACAAAATGGATAGATAATGGGCTTTTTGATGTTGAATAAATGGTAACACCTTCTATCACTAAGTAAACAGCAGTAGTTTCGTAGGAAGAAAAGCAGTGAAAGTGTTTAGTAGTAGTATAGCTACATGAAGTAAGTAGCTCGGTCATAGTTGAAGCAACTTCATCACCATGTGTTCTTTCAGTTGTCCCCTGATTGTTTTTTCCTGTTGATTATTCATAGGCCTGTCTTTGTTTATTGCATATGTCAAGTGTTCTCTTGTGCTTGCTTGAATATTTTTTTCCCCATTGCAGGACCCCCACAGAAAGTTTTGTCAAAATTTTTGTATTCATTTGTTGAGAGTAGCCGTGGTGGCATTCCGTTTCGTCCAGCACATGTCCCTGTACTGGGATTGTCGCAAAGTGACAAACAATGCATATGTGATCGAAGTAGCATAATGGCCCGGCACTTTTAGGGAAGAGGAATTTATCAATTCTCGTGGTATGATAGTTTTGTGTAGCTGACTCTTTGTGTGCTATGCCTTCAACTTGGGTTTTAAGGGTCAAATCCAGTTATACCATATGTGCCAGTGGAATAATGATATTCAAAGTTTAGGTCTGATTTCCTTGATCCTAGATTTGCTTTAAAGCTTACATTTTACATTCTGCGGATAGTTGGGCGAACGAATTTAACCAGCATGGGATGGATCATGGTGGTTCTGACTCATGGGTTCAGTCTTTTGAGCAGCATCATGGTGTGAATGAATGGACCACCGAGTTTGAGCAGGTACTATTTCCTTCAACATCAGACACATGTGTAACAAGGTTTCAGTTAGTGTCAAGGGCTTATCTTTTTGGTTAAGTATTGTTAGATCTGGTGTTGGTCGATGGAGTAATGAACGATCTAGTTTGATTTGTGGGCTAGCTACGAAGACGTTTTATAACTTAAACTGGTTTGCTCTCTTGATTAGATGTTTGTTTTACAAGGTATATCTTTTCTGGTTACAATGTTTTTGCTCTTTAGTCTTTTGTTCTTTTTTGTCCCCCCCTTCTCGTTTGCTCTCTCCCTTCCTTTATAGCTCTTCTGTGGTCTCGTTCGCCCTAATCCGTAACCACCTTCTGTTGGGCCGGGCTTTCTCTTTGGGCCGACCAATATATTCGGGGTGAATTACGGCTGATCGGCTTAGTCAGCTCGCGACTTCTGAGCTCGCTCCGTACTGCGGGCATCCGGTCCGTACGATCAACTTTCCACCAGCGCGGAGCCAAGCCGCTGTCCTTTATCCGCCATGGGCTCGCGAGCCCTTTTAGTGGTCGACTATTTGGGCCAACTTCTCACGCGATGGGCCTTGAAGATGAGTTGTACGATGCGACCAAAGGACTCCGTCGAGTTCATCTGCCCAGTGACCCTTCTTCAAGTCGAGTCTCTTTTTGATTCCATCGATTACGGTTTTGTTCGTCGCCTCGGCTTGGCCGTTTCCTTGGGGGTAACGCGGGGTGGATGTAGTTAGCCGAATCCGCCATTGGTCGCAAAACCCGCGGAAGCGATGTGAGATGAACTGGGAGCCATTGTCAGTGATGATTTCGTACGGGAGGCCGTGTCGGCAAATGACGTATTTCCATACGAACTTCTGGACTTCTTTTTTTGTTATGTTGACATACGATTCTGCCTCCACCCATTTGGTGAAATAGTCGGTCATAACGAGTAGGAAACGGCGTTGTCGTGAGCTAGGGAGTGGTCCGACTATGTCCATGGCCCAGCGCATAAAGGGGTAAGGTGCCGTCGTTGTTCGGAGGAGTTCGGTTGGGCTGTGTATGTCTGGTGCATGTCGTTGACACTTATCGCAGGTTCGTGCATACTTCTCACAATCCTTCATCATGGTCGGCCAATAGAATCCAAGGCTCTTGACCTTATGGGCGAGAACGCGCCCACCGGAATGACTGCCAGCTTCTCCGTTGTGCGTTTCGGCCATGACGAGGTAGATCTCTTCCCCGCTAATGCAGGTAAGGAGGACTTTATTTGCCGTCCATCGGTAGAGGATGTTGTTCATAAAGACGTACTTGGTGCAGCGAGCTTTGAGTCGGCGAGCTTCCCACTTGTCGGAGGGAAGGCTGCCATGCGCGAGGAATTGGATGAAAGGGATGCGCCAGTCCGGAGGCTCGGAGGCATCGGATGAAGATATGGTTGTGACAACTTCCACGACATCGTTGGAGGCCGTGATGCTAGGGTAAGGGATGTGATGAATTGGTATAGTGCGTTGCACTTGATCTCTGAGTTTGCTACCGAGGGCGGCGAGTGCATCGGCACAGACATTTTCCCCGCGGGGGACCTTGGTGAGGGTAAAGTGCTCGAAAGAACTTGCAAGTTGCTGGACTACTTTGAGGTAAGCTTCCATGCGATCGTTCCGAGCATCGTAATCGCCATTGAATTGATTAGCGACGAGTTGTGAGTCGCAATATGCATCGAGACGCGTGGCGCCGACCGCCTTGGCGAGTTGGAGGCCGGCGATCAAAGACTCGTATTCAGCTTCGTTGTTAGATGCCTGGAAGTCGAGGCGGAAAGATTGGCGGATTAATTCGCCGGTAGGTGACTGGAGCTGGACACCGGCCCCGGAACCCTTGGTCGTGGATGATCCGTCGACGTGCAGCACCCATGTAGCGTTAGGTGGGATGAGGTTGGACTCGAGTTCATGAGCCAATTCGACGAGGAAATCGGCGAGGACCTGTGACTTGATGGCAGACCGGTTTTGATAGGTGATGTCGTGCTCGCTCAATTCAACGGCCCACTTGGAGAGTCGACCTGATTGGTTCGTGTTCTGCATGATGGTTCGGAGGGGAAGGTTCGTTAGTACGACGATCGAATGCGACTGGAAATAAGGCCTGAGTTTCCTCGCCGAAGTGACCACGGCGAGCGCCATTTTTTCAAGTGTGGAGTATCGAGTTTCGGCGTCGACCATTCGCTTGCTCGTGTAAAAAATGGGCTTTTGTTCGCCACGGTCTTCGCGGACGAGGACACTGCTTACAGCAGTGGAAGACACGGCGATGTATAGGTACAAGATGTCCCCTTCCTCTGGCTTCGCGAGCACCGGTGGTGTGGTGAGATATGCTTTAAGTCGGCCGAAGGCCTCCTCGCATTTGTCGTCCCAGATAAATCTTTTGTTTCCTCGTAAGAGCTCGAAGAATGGGAGGCACTTATCAGTTGATCGGGAGATGAACCGATTCAAGGCTGCTATTCGTCCTGTTAATCGCTGAACTTCTTTGCTGTTTTTGGGACTCGGGAGCTCGAGAATCGCTGAGATTTGCTTCGGATTGGCTTCGATGCCTCTCTGGGTGACGATGTAGCCTAAGAATTCTCCAGACATCACGCCGAATGTGCACTTGGCTGGGTTGAGCTTCATTCCGTACTTGTTGAGGGTGAGGAAGCATTGCTCCAAATGCGTGAGGTGATCGGTTGCTCGTAAGGACTTGACGAGCATATCGTCAATGTACACTTCCATCGTGGTGCCGAGTTGATCGGCGAACATCTTGTTAACGAGTCGCTGATAGGTCGCTCCGGCATTTTTAAGACCAAACGGCATGACTTTGTAGCAGTATGTGCCGCGGTCGGTGATAAATGCGGTTTTCTCGCGGTCATCTGGGTGCATCAAAATTTGATTGTATCCGGAGAAGGCGTCCATGAAGCTAAGAAGCTCATTGCCAGAGGTGGATTCTACTAAACGGTCGATATGCGGAAGTGGGAAGCTATCTTTGGGACAAGCTTTGTTGAGGTCAGTGAAATCGACGCAGACACGCCATTTGCCATTTTTCTTTCGGACAACGATCGGGTTTGCGAGCCATTCAGGGTACCGAACTTCGGAAATGAAACCGGTCGAGAGCAAGCGATCAACTTCGTCGTTCACTGCTTTGGCTCGTTCGGGTCCGAGCTTTCGTCGCTTTTGGCGGACCGGTTTGAAGGTTGGGTCGACATTGAGTTCGTGAACAGTCACAGCCGGATCGATCCCTGGCATGTCGGTTGTTGTCCAAGCGAAAGTGGAGACGTTGCTGGCGAGGAAGGAGATGATGCGATCTTTGTGGTCGTCGGCCAAATAGGCTCCTACTCTGACTGTCTTGCTCGGGTCGGAAGAATCGAGGCCGATTTCAACAATGTCTTCCTTAAGTGGGTAGAGCTTTTCGATTGGTCGGACCACCGTGTTGATGTGCGGGTTAGGTCGGCGAGCCTTGGTTTCGTTGACTAGGAGGTCGCGGGCAGCAAGTTGGTCGCCTCGAATCGTGAGTATCCGACCGTTGGCTCCGGGGAATTTGATGCATTGATGATACGTGGAAGGGATTGCCTTCATGGAATGGATCCAAGGAGTCCCGAGGATGGCGTTGTAAGGAGCGCGGACATCAATGATCGAGAACTTGACTTGTTTGGTCGCTCCTTGGACGGATACGGCGAGTCGTATGGTCCCCAACACCGTTTCAGATGATCCATTGAAACCTGTGAGCGCTCGAGTGGATGGCTTGATTTGACGCGGATCCACTCGCATCTTGTCCAGGGTCGCTTGAAAAATTAGATCGACGGAGCTACCCGTGTCGACGAGAATCTTGGTGACCTCGCACTCACCAATCCCGAGTTCGACGAGAAGGGGGTCGTTGTGAGGGACATGGACCCCTGCCAGATCCGCAGCGGAGAAAGTGATCTGGTGATCATTCTCCGGGACAGTCGGCCAATTCCTAGCAGTTGTAGCTTTGCGACGGAATTCCTTGACAGAACGAACTGAGTCGTCGCAGGGTGGGGATCCTCCCATAATGACGCTCAGCCTGTTTTCGTGGGAACTGGACGCGGTGCTACGGAGTTTATGAAGTTTGACCCGTAAATCGGGGGCCGTCGAGTTCAAACGATCGCGGAGATCCTTTACTCTAGAGTTAAGCATTGCTCGCAGATCGGGGGGACTGCAATTCAGTTGCTCGCGGATATCTGCGTTCTTCGTATTGAGTTTTACGCACAGATCGCCGGAGTCACGATCGCACTGTTCGCGTTTATCCGCGACCGTCGACTTCAATTTTGTTCGCAGATCATCACGATTGTGGTCTCGTTGCTCGCGCTGGTCCGCATTTTGCGATGGCAGTTTTGTTCGCAGGTCATCAAGGCCTTGGCTCGGTTGCTCGCGCGCAGCCGTGCCCGATGAGTTGAGTATGGTTCGTAAATTGGCAGGGCCGGGAACTAGTTGTCCGCGCCTATCCGCGACTTTCACGTTAAGTTGCACTCGCAGGTCTGAGGAAGCTTTCCTTTTGAGCGTAGTACGAAGATCATGGTGAACTAGTTCCTTGGTTGGAGACGCTGAGGAAGGACCGACGAGGATGGTAAATATCTTACGCCGGGACTGAGGCTTTTCGTCATTGGAGGACGAATGATCGTCCTGGCGAGCAGCGGTAGGTTTGGGCCGTCGTGACGGCTCCGCGTCATGCCTTCGCTGGGGGTCCTTCTTCTTGTCCTTAGATTTGGACCAGCTCTTATTGCTCTTGTGTTGTTTAGATCGAGGAGGCTCGATGTTCGTCTGTCCGTTGGAGAAGGCTGCAAGTAAGAGCTCGTGTAACTGCTTACACTCCTTGGTGTCGTGTCCCTTGACCTTATGGTAGTCACAATACTTGCTTTCGTCGTAGGCCGCGTGGGGAACACCGGCGGTGCTAGGTCGCGGGGGTATGGCTTTGCCATCGTTATCTCGTTCCCAGACATTCCAACCTGGCTCGCGGACGAGCAACGCGGAGGCAGAAGCTTCATCTCCGGTGACAGCAAACACGGTGGGTTTTTTCTTCTCTCCTCGAGCGTAAGGCGCGTGCTGTCGCGGCTCGAGAGGCGTTTCCGCCGATTTGGGAGCTGTCTGTTTAGCCGTATTCTGCTTTGTATAGAACGCGCGTTTATCTTCTTCGAGCATGATGAAGTTTTTGGCGCGATGAAGAGCGTCCTGTAGGGACACAGTGGGATGAGAGTAGAGGTTTTTACGGACCTCGGAATTGATCCATAGTGTGTGTCGTAGTGCCTCGACAGCTGTTTTGTCGTTAACGTGGACCCTGGAGACGACTTGCTTGAAACGTTCCATGTAGTCTTTGAGGCTCTCGGAGGAACCTTGGGACATCTTCCAAAGGTCCGAGATAGAAGCTCCGTCGCGAGTGAACATGACGTAGTGTTTCAGAAAGGCGGCGGAGAGGTCATGAAAGTTGTCGATAGAACCTTCAGCAAGTCTAGAGAACCATGTAAGAGCCAGGCCCGAAAGACTCTCGACGAAGAGCTGGCAAGAACCGGCGTCTTTTTCTTCGTCGCTAAAGTGTGCGCGAGCGACAGGAATGTTGAACGTTGTCATATGGTCGGTAGGTTCCGAATCACCGGTGTACGGCTGTATGCGGAGCTTTTCGGTTTGTCGGATTTTGACATCTGTAATCCGGCGGGTGAAGGGGTTTCGCAAGGTGGCTTCGAGGACTCTCTCGATCTCTGGGGCTGAGCTGGTCACGCGGTGTATCTTTGAGTGTATATCCCGGAGAGAGTGCTGAAGCTGCGTGATCTGTCGGCTCGTCGCGGGATCCGGTAGGTCGGTTATCAGATCTGAGCCGACGGCTGCTTGCTCCGCTTGCGCTGCCTGAGGTGGGGCTTCTTGTGCGGGAGCGCCAGTAAGAGGGTTAACAGAGAATAGCTGGCGGCGAACAGTAGGTGGGTTGCTCGTGGCTCCAAGAGGAGGGGACAGGGCGGCGGCGAGGATGTCGAGGCGCTCGTTCGTCGCCTTCTGTACTTCGTCCTGTTGGGCGAAACGAGCTAGAATGGTGTCCATGATTTGAGTCATGGTCGGTGCGGCGGGGACAGGCGCTGGCTGCTTGTCGGTGGTTATTTCGTCGGTGCTCATCGTTTTAGTAGTAACGTTACTTCGGCGTCACCCCACGGTGGGCGCCAAATGTTAGATCTGGTGTTGGTCGATGGAGTAATGAACGATCTAGTTTGATTTGTGGGCTGGCTACGAAGACGTTTTATAACTTAAACTGGTTTGCTCTCTTGATTAGATGTTTGTTTTACAAGGTATATCTTTTCTGGTTACAATGTTTTTGCTCTTTAGTCTTTTGTTCTTTTTTGTCCCCCCCTTCTCGTTTGCTCTCTCCCTTCCTTTATAGCTCTTCTGTGGTCTCGTTCGCCCTAATCCGTAACCACCTTCTGTTGGGCCGGGCTTTCTCTTTGGGCCGACCAATATATTCGGGGTGAATTACGGCTGATTGGCTTAGTCAGCTCGCGACTTCTGAGCTCGCTCCGTACTGCGGGCATCCGGTCCGTACGATCAACTTTCCACCAGCGCGGAGCCAAGCCGCTGTCCTTTATCCGCCATGGGCTCGGGGAGCCCTTTTAGTGCTCGACTATTTGGGCCGACTTCTCACGCGATGGGCCTTGAAGATGGGTTGTAATCCATCTCCAACAAGTATTGGCTTTGACTTGCTTCCCAGGGTATACTAGTTTAACAGCCTGAATCTCTTTCGACTTTTCTGTGATGTATCAATCATCAGGTGTTTGACTCACGTTTAGTTGGCCAACACCTTAGCTCTCTGATAATTTTTGTACTTCTTCTCAAACTCTTTGGCGTCTCATATTTTTCAATTTTTTTCTTGGTTTTTTCGAAGGGTCAATCTTGTTAATGCAAAGATGACACCACAATAAGTAATACAGAAGGTAAACCGAGAGACAAATTACACAAGCAAACACCAAGCTTTTTATTAGAATCTCCTTTAAACAATCTTTACAAGACTTGCTTATTCAGCTTTTACACGCCTTGTGTTAACTCCCTAACACACGCTACTGAAAGATTCCTAAGCTACTCGCTTATGTCTCTCCTCCGTCAAATACTTCAGCCACTGCTTCAGCACGACCTGAGAACACTTCCAAGAGCTTCTCTCTCTTTCTATAAGATCAGCCTCCGTGTCTCTGTCCTCTAAAGACGACCCCATAGCTATCTTATATTAGTCTCCACGTTCCCGAAACCCTAGTCTCCAAGGCAACATGATATGAACATCTTCCATAACAATAAGTGCAACTTTCCTTTTCTTTGAATGCACTTATTCCTCTTTCTTTAAGTCATAAACTTGCTCCTCAAGTTTATTCCTCTTTCCTTTTTCTTCAAGATACTCCCTTGCTCTCCAAGTCTACACGACTCCAGCTCAGCATCTTGACTCCACATGGTCTTCACCACTTACCACGACGTCTGCTTCAGCAATTACGTCATCGACTGCTTCAGGGCGGACATCTTACATCAACAATCTCCTCCTTTTAGCTTTGTGTGCCAATCAAGCACAACATTCTTCTGGTTCAACAACCACGTTCTCCACCTGGAAACTTCAATGCTAAATGTGCTTTTCTCTCCCACGAGATGTGCACTACAACATGCTTTTCTCCCCCATGAGATAGCACCATCTACTTCAGGACATCCATCACCATACTCTTCTCCCCCATGAGATATGCACTCCTTGGACCAGAACGTCACCATTCTCCCCCTGCTTGATTGCATACTAAGCTAAAACAAAGATGCTTAGATGTCAAGCCTTACAGACCCAACCGTTTGCTTCTTCATGAGTATTGCATCCGGCTCTGATGCACCTGTCAAACTACCTTCCGACCCACTTCTGATGAGGACCTGGCTTTCTTCATGCGTCGTCTCCTTGACCATGAGTCCCTCCTCATCCACACTGAGTGCCCTTTGCACTCGTTGCTATTGTCTTGGAGTGATTTTACTATCACCCTCCTGAAGATCATCTCGCATCACTTCCTGACGCACTTCGATCTCCTTCCTCTTTGTGCTATGGACAACTCTGTGTCCTAGCTCCAGACTTGATGCTCTTTGACCTTCCTCAAGGTCACTCCTATCAGAGCTGCATCCATCTTCTGATGTTTCTTCCTTGACCTCATCAAGTGAGCCACTCTTGACTACAAACATCGCATCAACCCTCTTGGGTTTAGTGAACGCCTTGTTCACCTTCTTGGCCATGTTTCTGCTCTTCTCACGAGCAAAACACTCCACCTTCTTATGTCCAACCTTCCCACAGAACCAACATCACATCCGATGTTGCTTCTTGCTAGGCCTGGCCCAATTACTGATGCACCGATCAGTCCCCTTCCTTGTACCAGCTGCACAACCATGCTTCAGAACCTCCTGTCTGACCTTCATGTTGCTGCAATGATGTACCACTTTTGGCTTGTTACTCACAGCCACGCGCTGTAGAACTTCTTGTCGCACGTCCCGACGTACTTCCTGACAAGCTTCTTTGGCTCCATTTTTTGATGTGCTCGCATGCACAAAGTGTGATAGCCCCTTCTGCTTAACTTTCCTAAGCTTGCTAACCTCCTGCTCAAGAGACTCATTCTTCTCATTCACACCGTAAGTTCTTCACGAAGTTCTTCAAGCAACTCATTCTGCTTCTGAGCCATATCCTCCAATCTTAGATTCTGATCCTTGACCCTCAACCACTTGTTAAGCAGCACGTGATACTCCTCATCACCTGTACTGATATCTGAATTAGAGGATTTACTAGATCCCTTCTTGTGTGCACCAAATGCAACCATATTCTTCAGCGCCTTTCCATTATCCTCAGACTCTGACTCATCAGGCGACTGCAATGGAATGCCTTTACCCTTCTTTGCATTTGGACATTCACGCCGCATGTGTCCATTACCTCTACACTCAGAGCACTTGAGCTCCTTTCGTTTTGCCATAGGGCAGTCAGCCCTTACATGACCAACTCCTTCACACTCGTAACACTTGAGACCTTCTCTTCTTCTGTTACGACCACCATACTGCTTCACAGCTTGAGGCATCCTCCTATCAGAATGACTCATGAACCTGCTGAAATTTCTAACCAGCCACTCCACGGCATCTTCAAACTTGTGAAGTTTATCACCTTCTTCGCCAGCCACAAGCGCTATACTCTTTGGCGCACCACTTGATGTAGAGACTACCAAGCTACTGCTTATCTCCATCTCTTCTGCCTTCAGCATGCCCACTAGTTTGTCAAACTTGAGCTCATCCGTGTTTGCACTAATACTCAGAGCTGCCTTGTGAGCTCCAAACCTCACTGGAAGACAGCGCAATAACTTCTTCACTAGCTTCTTCTCCTTGTACTTCTTTCCAAGTACACATGCTTCATGCGCCATAGAACTGAGTTTGGCACTGAAACTCGCCACTGAATCATTATCAGACCACCTAAGATTCTCAAACTGTGACCTAAGATGATCCAAACGTGTCCTCTTGACACTGTCATCTCCTTCAAACGAATTCAGAAGGATCTCCCATGCCTCTTTAGCCGAAGTACTCCCCTGAATCAGCTGAAATTGCTCTACTTCAACAGCTCCAAAGATTGCCGACAACGCCTTTGCATTAAACTTTGATGCATTGCGTTCTGCCTCAGACCAATCCTGTTTTGGCTTTAGCTTCTTCCCATCTGTTGTGACTATGGTAGGCTCCTCCCAACCATTCTCCACAACTGTCCACGCATCTTCATTGATTCCTCGAATCAACTGCTTCATGCGAACCTTCCAATGACCATACTGGTCCGCATTCAACATGATTGCCTTCTGAACAGAAACAACCGTGTCCATCTTTACCTCTAGGATCACACCAGTAACTTAGATGACCCACTCTGATACCACTTGTTAGTGCAAAGATGACACCACGATAAGTAATACAGAAGGTAAACCGAGAGACAAATTACACAAGCAAACACCAAGCTTTTATTAGAATCTCCTTTAAACAATCTTTACAAGACTTGCTTATTCAGCTTTTACACGCCTTGTGTTAACACCCTAACACACGCTACTGAAAGATTCCTAAGCTACTCGCTTATGTCTCTCCTCCGTCAAGTACTTCAGCCACTACTTCAGCACGACCCGAGAACACTTCCAAGAGCTTCTCTCTCTTTCTATAAGATCAGCCTCCGTGTCTCTGTCCTCTAAAGACGACCCCATAACTATCTTATATTAGTCTCCACGTTCCAGAAACCCTAGTCTCCAAGGCAACATGATATGAACATCTTCCATAACAATAAGTGCAACTTTCCTTTTCTTGGAATGCACTTATTCCTCTTTCTTTAAGTCATAAACTTGCTCCTCAAGTTTATTCCTCTTTCCTTTTTCTTCAAGATACTCCCTTGCTCTCCAAGTCTACACGACTCCAGCTCAGCATCTTGACTCCACATGATCTTCACCACTTACCACGACGTCTGCTTCAGCAACTACGTCATCGACTGCTTCAGGGCGGACATCTTACATCAACAAATCTCAATTAATGTCAAACCAAATGAGAAGTATGAATATGCAAAAAGTAGGTGCAATGGAGCAGACTGGTAAGCTTGCCCAAACACTGTCTCAGAATGGCAATCCTAAATTTCAGGTTGGTGTAACGTACCATTAATAAACATTGGCTTACAAAGTAATCTCATTCAATCCTAAAACAGCTGCAAATTGTATTGTTGGAAGACAACTCCTTTTGCAAGGCTTTTCTGACCCCTTATTTCCCTTGCTGATAATCTCCACTGCACATGGAAGATATATCTGTTGGGTTGTTGTGTTGGCTTATATCTGTTGGATTTACTGTTATGCCTTTTCTCGCATAGCCATTGAAACTTCTGGTGACAGGTTTAGCTGTTGTAGTGCTTCTCCTGCATTTTCTGTTTTGGAAATGGTCCCTTATACTTACTGATTATGAAGTCTCTGACATTGCAGAAAGTTTAGTGACAAGCTTTTGAATTTGTTGTTTGTAGCTTTCACATGGACTAGAACAGTGGGCTGATGAGTTTGCTTCGGTTGAGGACCGATGGGTTAATGAGTTTTCGAAGTTAAATGTTGATGACTGGGTAGATGAATTTGTTGAAGGACCCGTGGGTGGGAGTTCAGCTGATGCATGGGCAAATGCTTATGATGACTAAGTCCATGATTATTTGATTGATCTATCATATTCGTTGTGCTTTGCGTGCTCACACACGCTGAGAACGATGATGATCAACAGGTTACTCAGATTAATCATTAATTGCCCATGACTTGATAAAACCAGAAGAGATTACTAAAATCATTTGGTTAATAGCTGCAATCATGCGAGCACATGAAGCCGATCCCTCAAGTCTAGAACTGCTTCTTGCGCTTAGTGTGAGCGGTTAGTGCCTGAAATCTAGAAATATGGAAGTACATAGGGTGACTAATATTTTGTGCTCTGTAAATACAGAGGCTTTGAAGTATTTATACGGATGGCTTCGGAATCACCCAAAGTATGGAACAATCGCTCCTCCCGAGCTTGCTTATTCCCTATACCATGCTGATGTAAGTTCCCTTCCTCTTGTAAATTTGAATCTCATCTCATAACTTTGTTAACTTCCTGAAGCTGTGCCTCAAGACAAGATCTAATAGAAGCTTGTTTGATCTCTTGCAGAAAGAATTCCCTTTGTGAGTAGAGAAAGCTATAGACGACAGCATAATCCTATCAAGCAGATGTACGAATATAATCATTATTTTCCTTAGGTTAACTATAATTTGGAAAAAAGGTATTGCTATTACACTCGTAATGGAGTAGATGTACCAATACAGTATGTATGTAGAGGTAAATGTATAACACGAAGTGCTAATAATAATATGCTTAAACAGCATATATCATTTCCAGCTTTAATTTATGATCCGAAAGTTTATCCCTGCTATTTTCTTCTTGTAAACCGGCTTCACTTTAACCGAAATCCGGTTTGATTAGAACATTCTTTACAGATTTTTCCTGATACTGGTGGGATTCTGGGTAATCCGATCTGTCACTCATTTCTATATCCGAGACAAATGTAAAGTTTGGTTAATGATTCAGAAAACATTATCATCCGTGTATCATAAATGTGTGATGGATTTGAGAACTAACGTTTATGAGAAAAGTTTTTTGTTTTTTTCTGAAACACCATTATAAACCTTAAACTACATTCTCCAGCCACCAAATAGAACTAGGACGAACCAAATCGAACCGAGTTCCTAAGGATTAGGAAAGTTCTTGACAAGGCCACAACGGAGACCGTTTGCCGGAAAAACTGCACTCATCTCCCAGGAAATTTTTTGGACATTCACACAAAGTTGTTGACCTAAGTAACATTTTTTTAGAATCTCAGACTGATTATTCCACATACCACAATTTCTGAAAGTCTAGATCTCTCCCTAGCATTTGTTATAAACTTGGATTGTGTGTCGACGGCTCACTGCGTCTAGTAAATCACCCACTTCTCTGGTTCAACTCTAGACACAGATGATGCTTAGGAAGTCAAGAGGGGACATTTACTTGTTTATCACTACCCCAATAAGGGACCATTACCACAATTCAAGCTTGTTTTATATTCTTAATAACCCATCCATAGATACCATAGTTTGGGTCGATGAATAATATATGATAACAAACTTTGTTTTTTTTTTTGTTAACCGTGGTGTGATCCCATAAGCTTTCTAGGTCCAAGTACTAATCACTACGAGACCCGCAAGATCCGCATTTTCTTACCACTTAAAACGCCCCGGGTGGCCGAGACTCGAACTCGTGATGGCGGATACCTCAGCTGAGGGTCCATTACCATCAGACTACGAGGCCCGGTTTATCTGCTACAAACTTCTCCACAATATTCGCATCACATAGTTGGTATCTCCTCATTCATCTTACTAAAAACACTTGCTAGATGAATCCTAGAATATAGTTGATACATTGGTGTTTCTTTAGTTATCTCTTGAAGCATTTTTCACTACAAAAAAAACTATCAGTACTGACGAAGATTAATGACAAAATTTTAACGTTGCAAATGAGAAAAAAAATTGACAGCATATTCAATGATGAAAATATAATTTATGGTTTGTGAACGAAAGTTAATTTACTAGTGACATTAACTACGTAAAAAATTAGTAAGTGAACTGTGAACATGTTGTGCAACGTTCATTTTAATTGCAATGTTACTTCGTCGTCTATTAGATGTTAATTTGTTGTAAAGTATGAGCGTTGTAATAATCAACGTGAAATGTGAAGTTTCTCTCTATGTTATCAATTTTTTTTTGTGCTTGAATCTTTTCTTTCACATGTGAAAATTAATGTTTTCGACATATGTATAATCGATTGACCAACACATGTCGTTGTTCTATTAACTACATTTTGTACATGTATAAAATTACAAAAATGATAATTATATTTTTGACACGTATAAAATCACAAAAATACTAAGTCTTATTTAATAAGATAATATATATGATATGCACTATTTTTTACAGCTAAATAAATTTACGTTTTAAAAAAACGGACGGTGAAATGGAAAACGAATCACAAAAAATTTCTTATATCAATAGAATTACTACTTTGCTTCTTTTCCTTTTGGGGTTGTATTACTTCTTATAAATGGGATATTTGAGGCTCGTTTATGAACTTCACTATAGCTTATCGGTGGCGGTTGGATCGCTACTGCCAAACAACTATCAGAATACTGTTGCTACAAATGGCAGTGCTCCCCGTTTTACACATGAATCATGATTCTAGCATTTTTCCATCTAAGTGATATTAATTTAAGACCATCCATATTGGCAGTTTTTCACCATGATTCTCTCACAAAATATAAATATTTAGTTATTGAATCTTTCAAAAATTTAATGGACTTAGATATATGTCTCTTAAGCTTTTAAAAACTCTTTAATTGAAGTACTAATATTTTTTCTGAGAAAGTTACGGCCCAACGTGAGCGTCCTAATGACTTTTATTTTGGTTGAGAGTCCTGAGTAAAAATACAAAACAGAGGATTGTTGATAGTTATTTCAACCATGTTCAAATATTAGAAGGATACACATGTAAACAGCTCTGTTACATGGCATTCATATCGGAGATCAAGATCTCCTTTCATCAAAGATTGGCTAGTTCTTGAATTAATGTTAATTGGGTATACGCAAGCAACAATATATTGGCAGTACGGGATGAAACGCGTCCCAATGGAGATACTTGGTTAGGTCAGGGCACAGCTTCTGCAGTGGTAAACTAGTTAAACCCTCCATCTAATGTCAAAGGTCCATTTTCTGTAAAAGCTGTTTTATCCCAAGTCCTATTAATTTACTTTTGGATATTGATTTCTACTGATGGTTACATTTACTGCCCAATTAAAGTTTTTAGGTCCGAACCGATAGAACATCAAACCGGAACATCACACCATAAACATTTTTATGTCGCAAGTAAAATCTAATATACCGAGATAATGGTAAAAAAACATATCCACTAGTCACAAAATACCACTACATTCCAAAATTCTATGAACTGGAGAGCGAAGATAGACACAAATTATGCCAAACTAGATTTTCTGGTAAAAGAAATGTGAACAACAATTTAAAGAAACAGAGAATGAAAACTTTATTATACTGTATATAATATTTTACTCCCGTATAATATGTACATTATACCAAGTTTCGATGATATTATTCAAACGATGTCGAGTTGTGAGAGGCGACAAGGTTTATGGAGACAATCTAAAATTAAGTTTAACTTTAGATATGTGATCAAGAAGTTGCAAGTATAGTAAGGGCTTCACTGAATTTTTCATTACTAACCGCAAATGCATTTGCCGATGATATTGATTTTTTGCAAATTACAATAACTATATAAACGTTGTAAAGCGTTATAAATCTTTCAGAATCAAAAACTGGTATTATCTAACGTTTGCGGATAGGTAATTTTTTAAAAATAAAAAACTAGATAAATATAAAATAAAATATTTAATTAATTTTAATTTTAAATATTATAAATAGTAATATACATTATATTTAGTATTTATTATAAAATGTTAAAACAAAAATATATGCTATAATCTTTAAACATTAATATATATAACTAATTTTTTTTACAAATTCAATACTATGAAATTATAAATATATTTCATATTTTGTTATAAGAATATCATTTTAATATTTTAACTATTATTATTTTAATAAATTTTAATATTTATTATTAAATCGCTATTGCATTTGGTAGTCAACCAATAAACCAATAATAAATATCTCATAAATACAATAATTTGTAACCTATGTACCAGTTATATAAATTGCTTAAACTACCTCCATCCATATATTTCCACAACCACTCTCGTAACCGTCGCGTTTACACCAATTATACCCTAAATTATCACAAAATTTTTGTAGTGAATTGGTTGGGAAGACTTGAAAATATGGTATAATACTTTCGCTAAAGTCCAATCTCTCTTTAAAAAAAATCACAATTTATTGTAAATTTTAGATTTAAGTTTCGACTGAGACAATTTATATAATAATCTGGTAACAGTAGATTCGTCTATCTCTGGCATTGATTGAAAAGCATTTCAAACACCTAGGGATGGGTGTTCTATTTGGGTTTATATTGGGTATTTTAAATTTTTAGTAGTTTAGGTATTTCATAAAATTCATTGAGTATTATTATATTTCAGGTCGGGTTCGGTTATTTAAAGTTACTTAAAAACAAGATTGGAATAAACATATATAACTCATGAATCAAAACAAAACAAAAAACTGAATCAAATAGTAATGTGTATATTATAAAATAGAAGAATATAGTATTAAGCAAAAAATAGCAAAATAAGTTGTTAACCAAAGAGCGACCATCAAGTAGTCAAAGATGAAGAGTTATACTTCACTAAAGTAAAACTTTAAGAAAATAGTATATCCTCCGGTGAAAATGAAAGGTGTGGAGAAATTAAAGACAAAACAATTAAATCTACAACGGAGACGTAGTTAGGTTTAGTTTGAACTATGAAGAAAAAATGAATGAGTCTAAACTATCAGAGATTTAGGATAACTATTTATATTTTAGATATTTTAGGTATCTATTCGGATATCGAGTATTGTCCAATCGGGTTTGAATATCCAATTTCTTCTAACTCAATAGATCGGATCATATTCGAGTTTGATTTTTTTTAGATCAGATTCAGACTCGGTTTTGGATTTTGGGTTTTGGTTAAATGATCAATCCTACAAATGCCAATAATGAAGTGTGGTAGTTAATTTACTCTACAGCGCTAATTGCGTTTTTTTCTGAGACTAAGGGGCTGATTGGTGTAACCGCAGCGGTTGCGGCTGCGGTTGCGGGCATTTGCGGATGCGGGTAGTTGCGGTTTTATGCGTTATTAAGAGATTTGGACGACTGGTAAAGCAGTTAAAAATTGTTGCGTTTGCGGGCTACTTATGACTGGTTAACCACCAAATACAACAGTTGTTATATATAAATGAACAATATTTATATTTTATAAAATTATAAAAATACTGAAAATCATATTATTATAATAAATATAAAAATTATATTTATAAAATTATACTATTAATTTTAATAAAAAATATAGAAATATTTTTCTTTAAAGTTTTATAAAATAAAATTAAAATATAATATATATAAATTAGTATTTCTATTATTTCAATTTAAAATTTTAATTGAATATTTTTATTTTTTATTTATATAGTTTTTTGAAAAAAAAATATTTTTTTTACCCTCCCGCTACCGCCCGCAACCGCAAACGTTAGCTGGAATCAGCTTTTGAATTTTAAAGGTTTATAGCGGTTTGAAGCGGTTTGAAGCGGTTTGTAGCGTTTTGTATGATTGTTACAAAACGTCAACAACCGCTACCAACCGCAAAAGCTGCGTTTGCGGGTGGTAGCGGGAAAACCAGTCACGCCCTAACAATCGATACAATAATAAAAATAATTGCTCGTGTCAAAAAGTTAACATGATTAGCAAGCTAAATAAACTACATATTAAATTGGAAAACAAAAGACACCGATGTGAACTATAGATGTAAAACATCAACCACCATTATACAATTCAAGACCTGCCTAATACGAACTTTCTTATTTTGATAAACATAATTTTTGTTACAAGTACTACCAACCAAAGAAGAGATGGAATTCTCCCAAGTTAATTAGTTTCTGGAATAACAACAATATAAAGAGATGATTTCGAGTACGTTTCTTTCATATTTTTTTTGTAATAAATTCACATTTAGCGAAAACAGCTATATTTATAGTGCTATGTAGAGACGTCCACGAAACCTCTAATCTACTTATGTTAATAAAATTTTCAGTACAAGCAACACACTGAAGGTTAATAATAGATAAAAGTGACGACGATTAGGATGGATGAACAACGACCTAGTTCTCTTGCTAGATAGAAACTTTAATTTTCCGTCGTATAAACTATGTAGTCTAATGAGCGAGAGAAAAAGACACTCATGAATAACGCTACAGTCGCTACATACAATATGTAAAACGTAACTGCGCATTTATTTTAGATTAGACATTGACCACAAAAAGTATGAATATATATTTATATCATGAAAAATAGTATATCACATATCTTACAGGAAATTTATTAATTCATTAGTTAAATAATTTTTTTACTGCACCATTAGTTAGGGGCATGGTTCATATAAACGCAGGTTGCGGCTGCCAGAATTATTAGATAAGGATAGTTACGATGTTATTGAGCGATTTATACGACTAGTAGAATATTTAGAAATTGTTATGTTTGTGAAATATTTATAACTAATTAACTAATAAACGCATCAATGATTTAATAATAAATAAATAATATTAACATTTTATAAAATTATAAAAATATTAAAAATTATATTATTATAATAAATATAAAATATTTATAAAATCTTGGCAAAAAATTTTGAAATTATTTTTTCTTTAACTTTTCTTGTACACGGTTACAATATATGAAAGATATATATGCAATAACCTATATAAAACCTTTAAAATAAATCTCCAAAAGTCACCATATAATCCCCAAATTAATGATTCGATGCTAGGTCTTACTTAACCGCACTGCACACGTGGCACCTATCGCAGTCCCCAACATTGATAAAACACTAGAATTTGATGCAATCTTTAAAATTCATAATTATCTCGGAAATTTCATGTGTATTTATATGTTCCTTTAAAAATATCTGATGAATTGAAAATAATAGATACAATATTAACATCATATTTGAACAAAATGACTTACAAATAAGAAAATGTACAAATTTTGCTTATCTGTTACAAAATAATATGTTTAGAGTTTTCACACATTAATAAAATATATTAATTAAACTTTGATTATAATTGTATTATTTTCTAATTAACTATTTTCATAATTTTTATTCAATAGAAATCTAATAAATAGACTCAATTTAAAAAAAAAAAAAATTTACCATTATTATCTAATCAAATATATTAAAATGAAAAATATATCTTTTTGAAATAGTTTTTTTTGATATTTATCATTTTGAAATAGAAATAATATAGTTTTATTAAGAAAAACAACAACATATGTATGTGCACACTTATACATGCATATATATACTTTTTTAATTCAAGAAATTATGGACCGAAATCTATAAATTTTTTAGACCAGAGATAAAAACCGATTGTTTAATCCCCTCTCTGCAACTAGACTCGAACATGACATCTCTACCACTGAGAAGAAGTCTTTACTAGTAGGATTAACAGCTCTGGGTTACATGCATATTTTCCTGAACTAAAACCTACCAGAATGACTTACATTTCTATAAACCATAATTAACCATTCACCAACCCCAATAACAAAAAGAGAAACAATATGCATGAATGCGTACGTATGCATGTCAATACGTATATCGCGTTGAGTATAAATTGAAAGCCTCACCTAAGCTTTGTAACTCAATAACCAAAATTTCCTCTCTTTTTTCGTCTCTTTTTCAAATATCCAACAGAAAAAAAAAAACATTAATAAGTGGAGTCACCAAGTCTTCAAATGACGGCAAAAAACTGGAACACCACTAGTCTCCACCGTGTACTATGTATGCAAGGCGGTGAAGATGACGTCAGCTACGTCAACAATTCCTATTGCCAAGCTGTGGCTATAGCCTTAATCAAACCAATCCTTATCTCATCTCTCCAATCCATCAAACTCTTCTCCTCCTCCGACAAAGGTCACACCTCTCCGACCATCAGAATAGCCGACCTTGGCTGTGCCACCGGTTCCAACACTTTTGATACTGTCGAGATTGTGGTTGAGACTTTAAGAAAGCGATTCACTGCAGAGTTTGAGGCTTTTTTCTGTGATTTGCCTTGTAATGACTTCAACATGTTGTTTAGATTGTTGACTGAGAAACAGAAAGTTGATTCGTATAAGTACTTCGCCGCCGGTGTAGCTGGCTCGTTCTATGACCGGCTTTTTCCCAGAGGAACGGTCCATGTCGCTATGAGCTTAAGTGCATTGCACTGGCTCTCTCAGGTCTATATACAACACTATATTATTTTTCAATATTTTTATTTAAGGTAATTATTAGAGCATCTTTAACGGTCAGATACCATAATAATATCTCAAAAAATAAAATTACTATTGTCTTTATATGTCTTTATCTTAACTATTTTAAACAATTAAACTTTCATTGACACTTAAAGATGAGATATCTAGTAAGTATTTAAGAGCATGAACAAAGGAGGTTCTTAAGGGGGTTCTTAGCAGGTATGACCCGCTAAATCCCTTAAGAACCACCTCTTAAATCTCTTAATTAAGAGGTGTTCTTAGTTGGGTTCTTGCAATGTTCGCGGGCTCGTAGGATTGATCTTGCTCTAAGAAGTTCTACCGTAAGAACTTTCCACTAATCTCTTTCCTACTTTTTGATTAATTTATTGTTTTTGCTGGTGAGAACTTGGGTAAAAACCCACCGTTAATCATGCTCTTATGTCTAGCGGTAGAAAATAGTGTTCATGTGGTATATTAATCATTTCATTGATAATGAAGAATATCACCCAAATCAATTAGACTTTATTCTACAGTTCAAATAATGTATAATCTACTAATGTTAAGAAAAGTATAAATATTTTCTTGATTAGTTTTTGATTACTCTCAAAACAAAAGCATAACACCATGAGCACAGGTTTCTAAGATATGTCTTTAATATTTTTAATACATATGTTCGATAGTTTTACCTATAATATTTGATAGATGAAACTGTTTCATATTACTATATTAGAATATATTAGTTTCAAAACAAGAAATAACACTACATATTAAAACGGTTTCCCAAATGTGTGCATTGAGAGAGAGAGATCAACTTTCTGATGAATATGGATATGTAGATACCGGAGAAAGTATTGGAGAAAGGATCAAGAACGTGGAACAAAGGAAAAATTTGGATCGAAGGCGCGAAGAAAGAAGTGGTTGATGCATACGCAGAGCAATCAAACAAAGATTTGGATGATTTCTTGAAGTGTAGGAAAGAAGAAATGGTGAAAGGAGGAGTGCTATTTGTGTTAATGGCTGGTCGTCCTTCAGGCTCAAGTAGTCAATTTGGTGACCAGGAAACTCGAGCCAAACATCCTTTCACAACTACCATGGAACGAGCTTGGCAAGATTTAATAGATGAGGTAAATCTTAACTTATATATACACACGTGCGGGTTCATAATTTGTATATATGCGTAGTATATTTCATGTTCTCATTACATAACCATTCCAGATGACGTATCAAAGAAAAAAACGTCTCACTGTATAATCTCTAATGGATAGTTTCTAAATTTGGCACTTATTATATAGTCAGAGGTGATGACGAAATGGTTTGTAACTGTAATCTGATAAGTTATTCCTTTTTTTTTTGCATTATACGTTTTAGTTGAGAGTTTTGTCTTTTTAACTTTTCTTTTCATTTATTTTCGAATTTAATATATATTTAATCAGCACGTAAATTTACAAAACGGAAAGGAAAACAAATATTTGTATTTCTTTGTGTGTGTGTGTGCTAATATGTTGATTAACACCACTCAAAACTTAACGATTATGGCTTGTGTGGAAAAAAGGGTTTGATAGATGAAGAGACGAGAGACGGCTTCAACATTCCGGCGTACATGAGAAGTCCAGAGGAAGTTGCTGTGGGAATCGAGCGAATCGGTGGTTTCAAGATAGAAAAAATGGAATACATGACAGTAGGTGAACATCCGGTTGAGAAACAAGAGGAGTGGAAGAAAGATCCGGTTTCTTACAGTCGAGTCAAGACCAACTTTGTTCAAGCTGCTGTTCGTCCTATGGTCGAGGCCTATCTTGGACCGGACTTATGCGATGAGCTCTTTAAAAGATATGAGAATCGGGTTTCTACAACCCGAGAGCTTCTCTATATAAATTGTTTCTATGGAGGTGTCGCTTTTTCTGCCACTAGAATTTGATGATGATACGTTTATAGTGTCATTTATGAAGTATGTTTGTTCGTATGATCGTATCTATCCATTGCTTATGGGTAGTTTTAATAAATGAACGTGTGTTGCTTTTACGTGCTGGAGTATGTGTAACAGTCTAACAGATGTACTAGCATTATAAACCGAAACATATTATATAGGACCAGTCACAATAAGTACTTATAATTTTTTTTTAAGTACTTATCATTTTTATACCGCAAAAAGAATAAACCAAGAGTTTAATCAAGCGGTATATATACTAATTCATAGCTTGCGAACCAATTGAAGTGTTTTTGGCAGCACTCTTAGCTTGTGCTGATCTTGTTTTACTTAAATTGGGTGAATGAATATATAACGCCCCAACCGCCCACGGCTAATGGGTCACCCACGCCCGCTCTCTCGGTCCGTGGGCTCCATCTCGTTCCAACGGTCGGTGCGTAAATTTTTCCAAGGCTCGAAATCATTGTTACTGTCCCTGCAATCACCACCCGACATTTCCCCGTGTTTTGGCCTCACTCGCACGGTATCGCAAATCACTTCCCGATAGATCACCCATCCTTCCACTACTCCAGTATAAGCACGCTTAACCCTGAAGTTCTAAACGGATGTGTGACGGAAAAGGTAAGTCAACTTTGGTGACATAGGTAGCCAAATCAATTTTCTTAAGCCTTTCCACATATCACAACTCGGGATGTTACAATTCACCCCCTCTCAAAGAACGCAACGCCCTCGTTGCGCCCCATGACAGGTCTCAAGACGCCTTTCAGGTCAGAACCGAGATGGCTAACCAGCTCTGATACCACTTATAACGCCCTGACCGCCCACGGCTAATGGGCCACCCACACCCTCTCTCTCGGCCCGTGGGTCTCATCCCGTTCCAACGGTCGGTGCGTAAATTTTTCCAAGGCTCGAAATCATTGTTACTGTCCCTGCAATCACCACCCGACCTTTCCCCGTGTTTTGGCCTCACTCGCACGGTATCGAAAATCACTTCCCGATAGGTCACCCATCCTTTCACTACTCCAGCATAAGCACGCTTAACCCTGAAGTTCTAAACGGATGTGACGGAAAAGGTAAGTCAACTTTGGTGACATAAGTAGCCAAATCAATTCTCTTAAGCCTTTCCACATATCACAACTCATGATGTTACATAATATAGCTACGTCTATCACCAAGGACGAACAAATCAGTTATGTTGAACAATGTTCTTCTCATCGATATTGTATGCGAAGTGAGGGAAATTAGCAGAGGCATTGGAGGAGTTTGCTAGTGTTAACGAGAGGACTATGGCTTCTTGGGCGACTATCGGGCTGTGTTTTTTTTTTGAAACACTACTATGGGACTATTTATTTCACTATGAGTTATCTAAATGGAGATGAAAGTCTTGTTTGTCTAGATTTAAATATACAAGTCATCTAGATAATTCATTCGATGAGTTTGAAAATTTAGGCTTAATTTTGAAAATCAATTGGATAATTCAAACTGAGCCACATGAATAAATCAAAATGGTATAACGTCCATTATAGTCAAATTACAAATCTAATATCATTTTTTATTCATGAAAAGGGACAAAACCGTAAAAAAAAACATTTTCACGCCAAAATAAAAAAAAATTCCGTCAAAACCGCAAAAACGATAAAATCGTGTTTTCCCTTCAAAACCAAAAAATCATGTTTTTCTCACCAAAACCAAAAAATCTCATTTTACTGCTAAAACCGAAAATCTTGTTTTTCCGCCAAAACTGAAGATTGTGTTTTTTTCGCCAAAACCGAAAGTCTCGTTTTTCTGCCAAAACCAAAAATCATGTTTTTCTTCCAAAACCAAAAATCTTGTTTTTCTGCCAAAACCAAAACATCTCATTTTCACGCCCAAAACCAAAACATCTCGTTTTCTCGCCAAAATCGGAAAATCTCGTTTTTTTGTCAAAACTAAAAAAACTCGTTTTCATATCAAAACCAAAAATCGCATTTTTCCACTAAAACCATAAAAACCATATCTTCCAAAAAAAAACTAGAAACTCTCGTTTCCTCACAAAACAGGAAAATCTTGTTTTCCCGCCAAAACAAAAAAAAATTCACTTTCCTGCCAAAACAAAAAAAAAATCTCGTTTTCCGCCAAAACAAAAAAAATCTTGTTTCCCGCTAAAACCGAAAAATCTTATTTTCCCGCAAAAATCGAATGTCTCATTTTTCCATCAAAACTGGAAAATCTCATTCCTCTCCAAACTGTTTTTCCTGCCAAAACCAAAAAATTCATTTTCCCACAAAAAAAATCAAGAATTGTGTTTTCTCGTAAAGCGAAAATTTCATTTCCTGTTAAAACCAGAAAATCACGTTTTCCCGCCAAAATAGGAAAATGACATTTCCCATTAGAATAAAAAAATATGGTTTCCCACCGAAAGCGAAAATCGTGTTT
This sequence comes from Moricandia moricandioides, assembly GCA_905132885.1. NCBI lineage: Eukaryota > Viridiplantae > Streptophyta > Magnoliopsida > Brassicales > Brassicaceae > Moricandia > Moricandia moricandioides. The sequence continues at coordinate 137,146 of CAJHQQ010000294.1, forward strand.
TTCCACCAGTTCCCAAAAATCGTGTTTTCCCGCCCAAAACCAGAAAATTGAATTTTTTTTCAAAAAGGAAAATCGCATTTTCCACAAAAAAATACAGAACTAATTTATTTATATTTATTTGAATATTATATTTATTTTATTATTATGCTCTTTTTAGTTTGAACCTTTAAAAAATTTTAGTACATGTTTATCAAAAAATTTGTTTATAAGAAGTTATTATTGTAGTAAATATCTAATATAAATCTAAGTAAAGTTAATACATTTATATGGAATAATAATTTATTAAAATAATTTCAATGTTAATATATTAGTCTAAATAATAAAAGTTAATATAGTTAAAATTAATACCAAACATATCATTAAATAAATAAAAAAGATATTTTAGTAATTTGTTTACTAAACTCATATGTATGGAAATGAAGATAAAGAAACAAATATAAATTCATTTAGATGAACCATCTGGATGGACAAACAAAGAGTCCCATAAAATCTGGATGAATCATATAAATGAATCATTTTAATGGAGATGACAGATGGTGAAACAAACATACTCTATAATTACTAGATTGGCCCGGCTCGAAGCTAAACTTGAAAGTGTTTATGGTGACCAAGTTTTAGAAGCCTTTGTAATAGGTTGTATGAGATAGCTTGTGAAACAAGTATGTTCTACATAAGTGTGATGCTTATTGAGATGATGTAGTTCATAAAGAAAGAAACATACAAAAGGCTGCATTAGAGAGGTTGTATATAATGTAAGAGACTGAGATATGAGGCTGCATCTGTCGCTCAAGGTTTTGTCCGAAAGCTAGGATAAGACATGGTAAATGGCTTGCTGAGCTGATAGAAGTTGGTGATGGAAAAGTCATATGGAATTCGAGTTAATGAGTAAGTCATGTGAGACTCACGAAATCTGCTCCCCCCTCCACTGATATATTATGTTCTATCTATAAAAGAATATCTTTTGGAGCACTCACAAGCCAGTCAAAGCGTCTCTTCCAACATTCATTGGTCTGGAGTTACGTTGTTCAGGTATCGATCAATTACAGATAGCTCATTCTCAAGACAAGCTCAATTCCATATCCATCGCTGAGATGTCTAAGGCCTGATCTAAACAGCCCACTAAAATTATTCTTTGTGGATAAATTTAGACAAATTTCCTCTCGACAGGGTCGAGAGAGATCATTTTCCATCTCCTCCTTCTCAAAGGAGAGAACCATCCCACCAAAGTCCCTCTTTATAAGAGGTCATTCTCTCCAGGAACCCAAAACCGGAAAACTTTACCTATTTCCAGACCGTTTGTTATCTTATGTGATTGTCCATTTGGGGTCGGTAGATGCAACAATTCTCATTTGTATGAGAGTCGAGGTTCCGGATGATATTGCGACGTCACCTATTTTGTGACTAATCGTTCGTTATTTGAAGAGATTGAAGTGTGGAGTAAATCTTTCACGGATTGGATCGCAAGTAGCAACTTTGATATCTTACATAACGTTTTATCAAATTTTTTCAAGTTTGTGTCTCTATCCTTGTATTGTTTTGAATTATATTTAGGGATTTAGCTGTTTGGCTCGCACATCTTGACTTGTACGATGTTGCTATATCTATTGTAATCGTTTAATCTAGTAATGAATACTTTGGTGCACAAAAAAGAAGAGTAAGTCATGTGAGCCGTGTTTTGAACTAAGCCCAATTCCTTGTTTAGACATATGCGCATCGGGTATATTGAAGAGATTCACATAGATGTGCGGTGTCGTCCCACTAAGCAAATGGTAAGATTTGTTGGTGATTTAGCTACATACAACTATATTTGTCGGAAAAGATAGTGAGCAATAATTACTCTAAATCATTGTAAATCTAGAAAATAATTGCTATTCACAAGTGTGTGATCGACACTATATAAAAATTGTAGGTTTCAATCTTTTCTAATGAATAATTCTGGATGTAGTCTCGAAAATGTAGTAAACGAACACTATCAATAAAATTTTATGTGTACTTTATTTTATGCACTTTATATATTCGTACATGAACATATTTGCATAATACTCCATCTTTGTTGCAAAAAAAATCATTTTAAAGTTTTATTTTTGTTTCATAAAAAAATGTTGCTTCATATTTTCAATACAATGTATACATATTTCTAGTTTACTATTTATTGTAAAATACTTTGGTTTTATAAATATTTGTATTTATCTGAGACACTATTAGTTGAATAATTGTAATTATTTAGAGCACTATTTTAATCATTTTTTAAAATTTCTATGTAAAATGTAAAAGTAACATTTTTAAGAAACAGAGGAGTTAACATATAGGCCCCACGAATGTGAACTTACAAAACCTTATAGTAAATGTTTAACCGTATGGTGGTTAAAGCTGGAGTGAAACCAACAATACTTTCAGCTCGCGGACATGTCGGTTGGGTTGATCTTGGAAAACGTTTGTTTAGCTGGATGAGATTGTGCAGTGGATTAACCATTAAGGCCCAATTCGTTAAATAGACCGTCACACGATGTACAATTAAAACAAATTAGAACCAAAGTGTGAAGCCCATTAGGTTAGTGAGATTTTGGATCTAACTCTATAGAATCATATCTTCTGTAGTCTAGTTAATCCAACAAAATTCAGATGTTCATTTATTTTCTAATAAAGTATATCTTAAATAAATAAAGAGAAATGGGTAATTTTATATAATAGAGTGAAATAAAGTTATAGGATCCGAAATGTACGGGTCATTTAAGGTAATACGTGGTGGGTTTGTCCAAACTTGGTCACATTTAATGTCCAGACCCCAAAATTAGACTCTAATTAATTATAGTGCCAGATATTGGAATAATCAAAAACGAAAATAAATAAAATTATATGTACTCCGTTTTATTTTATTTTTGTCGGAAAAAAATATGCTCAATACTGTAAGAGAAGGTGAGAGAGATGCGGAGCGCGGTAAACGATAAGTCGCCACGTGTTAGGTTTGATTCATTAAAAAGATTTAGTTTTGTTACTTCATGCTACTTTCCCGCAAGAAATCATGCAACACCATATAGTATTATTAAATCTTTCAATCATTCAAGAAAATGATCACTAAGTTACATTTTAAATTCAACAAAATATCAGATAGTACAAATGAGTTGATTCACTAAGATTATGTACAATTGCCTCTTTTTATACTTTTATATAAAATAGTCAATATTAATAATCTTTATTTTATGAAAAATTTAGTATGATATCTCTGTTTAATTATTTATCAAAAAACTTTTAAAATGGCTAAAATATATGTGGGCAGTTCTATCAATAGCTTTTTTTTAAATGTCACAAAAATAATCCTCAGTAAAAAATGACTGAAAAAACTTTTTTATTTTAATTTTTTTAAGATTTATATTTATTATTTAAAATTTTAAACATCACCTATAAATTCTACCTAATAACTATAAACCGTAAGTCTAGATTAGTTAACTTAATGGATATAAGTGTATATTTACACATTTTAATAAAATTTATTTTGGTCATTTTTCTCTTTGAAATCTATTTTGTAACAAAAAAATTAAGCTATCCTATAGTATTTCTCAATATGTTTTTTTATAATGTAAATATATATATATATATATATATATATATATATATATATATATATATATACTTCTAGGATTAACTAATATAGATTTAAAGTTTAGAGTCATGAGATAAGTTTTGGGTGAAATTTAAATTTATTGAAAATAAATATTAAAAGTTTCAAAATAATATTTTTATGTTTAACAGAACATTAACATAAACATTATGTTCTTATTATCCAATTAACGGTACTCAGAAAAGTACTTACAAAATGCTAACGTTCTCCGAATACTTTTTGTTCAATTCTCTCATATGTAATTTTTGGTAGAGCATTTTCATATAAAATATAAAAAGATAGATAATTAATATATTATATTTAACAATTTCAAAAAAAAATCCAGAAATTAATTTTATATCTTTCAAAATAAAATTAGCAATTAAAATATTTTAAGTTTTTAAAAGAATAATATTTCACATTTTAAAATATAATGTAATTTATATAGTTAAATATGCTTCATTATTTTTAATAACAAAAACATTAAATAATATATATATATATTATTTAGAAATAAAAGATACAACCTACATTATTTTTATGATAACATTATATATGAATTATTTCCTATTCTACCAATCACATTAGGAGTGGGACGGAGGGTATCCATGTAATTTAAAGTAACTGAATTCGGATTCTTATCCGACAGATAATTTTTTTATTATCTTTATTCAAATTCGGGGTTCCTGAATATCCAGGTGTCGGATATCCTTCTAAAATTTGTAATATCCGACAAATATCCGGATCTGGATTTTGATCTTTAAAATAAATAAAATAATAATATTAAAATATATTAAAATAAGAAAAATAATTAAAAAATAAAAATGTATAGTATTTTAAATTATTTCTATGTATATAATTACACAATTATGTAAAATTTATATCTACTATTACAAAAATAAAAATATAACTAAAATTAGTTTATATGTAATATTACTATTTTGAAATTATAATCAATAAAAATTAAGGATTCGTATATCTAAACTAAAAAATTAAGATATCCGGATCCAGATTCGGATTTGACGAATCTAACATTTTACTATCCGGATTTGGATTCGGCCTTTCGGATATCTGGATTTTTGGCGCGGATTCGGATCGGAGCTCGGATCGAATCCGAATCTCGGATCGAATCCAGATCTCGGATGATAATTTCAGCCGTGTCACATTATTAAATACATAAATGAGAATATACGCTTCTGCAACCTACTACATCTAAAGCGTACTGATAGTGTTTTATCATTAGTTCTACCAGTCAAAGCTTAAGTAAAAATGAGTTTATTTCAAAAATAGAATAATACTTTTTCGTTCATTACTCTATATTTTATTCTAAAATGAAATAAAGTTATAATAAAACCAATTTCGTTATAAAAAATGAGATTTTTCTTCCGAAATTCTCTAACTTCTTATGAACATTCACTGCACCGCTCAATATTATTATTGGCAAATAGTGCCCCTGCATGAATCGATTTACTCATTTACAAACCTGAAAATTCTTAAACTAATATTCTCTGTTTCATATTAAGTGTCATAGTAGAGAAAAAATTTCGTTACAAAATAGGTGTCATTTTCAGTTTTCAATGCAAAATTTATTAATTTCATTTTGAAACTTATTTTTTATTGATTGAAATATGGTTATGTGTAAAGGTAATTGTGTTTTTATATTAAAAAAATATAAAATTAATTGTTTTTTATTCATGTGTATAAATCTAAAATGACACTTATGATAAAATAGAAGAAGTACATTTGTATCATCTAAAACCGATGTAAACAAAAATATACTATATACCTACAGTTGATTGCTATCTTATATCCTGTAATTACACTTTTCTGAACTAGTTCATATTAACTATGTTACATGCGTGTGGGACTAAAAGCAATCTTTTCTAGCTTCTCTTTATCAAGACACAATTATAGAGAACCAAACGAACCATATAGAGATCATATCATTACAACCAAAAGAAAAAGAAGTTCTCATTTCCATTAATTTTCTGGCTGTTGATTTTTTTTTCATGAATTGAGCTTAGTTTGTCGTCAAGTTGTGATATTGAAGCTGTAAAGTACTGAAATTTGATGATTTATGCTGTAAAGGGAAGAACTCTCGAATGATTAATAGCTTGCTTCACTTTATATATATTTAGTTTATTGTCTGCAACGCTATCTTTTGTATATATTGACAATTTGTAATAATTTTGCAACAGAAAAGATTTGTAATAACTATACACTATCCTAAAGGATCTTAGAAAAAAAATGGGCATGTAACTCATTTACAGGATTAATGTGTTTTCTTATCGACTGTGTATGATTGGTAAAGGCTGTAAGTACTGTCGAATGTAAAAAATTACTTGTAGCACAAAATTATACCAATATAGTCTTAGCTGTTCTTATATTTCTAATTCTCAGTCCAATTACATTTATTTATTTTTAGCTATAGTTCACAATTTTCTACAGCCGCAATTATGTAAGAGGCTGTAGCTTTTTATTTATTTTGAACACAATTAGTTATTATATCACAGTAGGTGTATAATACTATGTATACTCATGTTATATGAATATGTTTTATACTCACGTTATTTTATAAACTTGTTTAAACATATCTACTAAAATATGTATATATACTCACTTAATGTGAGGAATATGAAGTTTTTATAAAATAAACTTTGTCACATGTTTTTTTTGCTAAAACTTTATCTTATCACATATTTTATGATATTATATATATGGATAGTAATTAAAAATATTAGTATTGGATATAACTCACATTTTTATAGAGGCAATATTAATATTACTGTACATTGGTATTTACTTTCATATTATATAAATATCATTATAAATAATTATTTTTGTTTTTATTTAATTATAATTTTTATTTAATATATAATTTACAACACCTAACATTTATTTATCATTCACGCTTTAATTCAATTAGCTATAACCAAAATTCTACAGCTACAACCAAAGATCATAGTAAATTACCATGTCATGATCCTGAAGAGAGATTGACCCAGGCTTTTGGGAACTTTATAATTGTTCTTGTTATTCTTTTTCAATTTGTATTGACTAGAGAGAGAGAGAGATCAATCGAGAGCAATAAAGGTCAACCGAGTGAGAGAGACAAGTGTGATTCAAAGGCGTATTGGGTACAAGTAGTATCATAACATTGACTTAAAAGGCTAAAGAGCTATGAGAAATGAATCACACGCAAAGGAGGATCTAAGTCAATGCGATATAAGAATTTATGCGTTGACCAAAAAAAGAGAAGAATTTATGCGAAAGATCTTGATCTAAGAAGATTCACAACTCGAGTAGCTCAAACAAATGAAGGTTTATCATTCCTAAACTGAATCTTTTCTATTTTATTAACTTCTATAAAATCAAAATCATGGAAGGCTCTTGTTGATTGCTCTATGTTTCTGTATTGATAACCTACATGAAAAAAGAGTGAAGTGAGCATCAATGGAACCATCACCAGAAATATTTGAGATGGAGAGTTTTGGTGGGTATGAGGACTTCGACTTAGGGAAATATAAATTTCTAGGTCATTTAGAGATTCAAAGTTTAGATATACTACTCAGGGAAGAAGACCAGTATGCAAGTTTGAATAAACATGGAGGATAAGGAACGAAAGTAAAGGTATATCCAACGCGAGTTGAGAAAGAGTGAGAAATCTTCTGGGAACATGTCTCATTGACTTGATATTGAGGAAGGTGATGAATGAGACAACATCATTGAGTATGTGGAAGGATCTTGAGAAGGACCTACCAACAAATACACTTCCCAATAGGATATATCTCAAGCAAACCTTTGTTGGATTCAAGGTGGATGATCATAAATCCATAGAGAAGAACCTCGATACTTTCTTGAAGCTAATAAAAAACTTGGCGAGTCTAAAATAAAACATTAGCGAAAAAGACCAAGCAATACAACTTCTAACAAGCTAATAGCAGCTAGTCCCTACACTGAAATATGGTATAATAAATGAGAGCCTCACAGTTAATGAGGTAACAACTTACGCAAAAGCAAAGGATATTGAGTTAAGATAGAAGAGTTTACTAAATCGTTCAAGCAAAACTCAAAAGGATTATATCTTGATTCGAGGAGAAGAATTGAAAATACATTTGAATGAGGAAACATGAAATCTTCAAAAGGAAGGGATCAGAGTCGACAAATATATAAATCTAACAAAAGGGAGAGACAAAAGCGTGTTGGTTTGCAGTAATGAGAGTCATTGGAAAAGGGAGTGCCTTAAAGAAAGAAAGGAGATTAGAGATCACTTTGGGAAATTCAACAAATGTGGTGGTGAAACTTCCAGAGCCCATTGATTTATTAACAAGCATACATGACACCAAGGAGGAGTGGTCGCTTGATTCCGGGTGTCTTTTCATATAACCTCGAGGAAGGAGCTGTTGTCAAATTTACAAAAGTTTTATGAGAACAAGGTGGTGAGGGAGAACAACACACATTGTATGGTGAAAGGAATGGGGGAGTATTACAATTGAAAATGAAGATGGAATTAGTGTTACTTTGAATAATGTGCGGCACATGCCAGAGATGGGGAGGAACTTCATCTCATACAGTCAGCTCGAGAAATTAGGGTGCAAGTACTCAGGTGGCAATTTTCTAGTTTAGTTTTTAAGGGAAACATGAAGGTTCTAACATGTAAGTATCAGCATGGTTTGTATTATCTTAAGGGAAAGGTCATATGTCCTTAGGTCATTTTAGCAAAGGGTTCAACAGATTTAGCTAACTTTGATATTGTAGGCTTCCTCATATGAGTCAATCCTCAATGAAATTTTTAGCAAGGAAAGGCTATCTGAAAAATAAGAAGTAATGGGCATTGGGTTTTGTGAGGCATGTACAATGGGGAAGTCTCATAAACAGAGCTTCTTAACTTCTCAAATTTGTGGGGATCAACTAATGTGAAACAAATAGTGTGATGTTTATAAAAAAAATTTCCAAGATGGTTTGGGATTTATTTCCTTAAAACAATAGATAAAGCCTTCCAAAAATTTGATGACTGGAATGTATTAATCGAGAAACAAACTGATAAGAGATTGAAATTCTCACAAACAGACTACGAACTAGAGTTTTGTAACAAGCAATTTGATAACTATGTAGAAAAACAGGTTTCAAGTGACATAAGACATATCCTTATACCCCACAACAAAATGGTACTTTAGAGAGAATGAACTGGTAAATGATAGGAAAAGTGAAGAGTATGTTATCGGAAACATGATTGAAAGGCGAGCTTTGGGGAAAATTTCCTTATATAGCAGTCTACATCATAAACATGTCGGCAACCGAGGCGTTAGATATGAAAGTTCCAGAAGCTATTTGGAAAAGAGTTAAACCGGATTCTGGTCACTTAAGAAGATTTGAGTGTATAACCTTTGTACACACTATCCCTGATAATATTAGTCCTCATGCAATAAAAGGAGTATTTTTAGGGTATGCTTAAGAAACTAAAGGGTGCATGGTCTGGTTGTTGGATGAACAAAAGATGGTTATCAATAAAGATGTATTTCAGGAGGACAATATACAAGAATCTGAAAAAGTAGAGATTATAGTCTACAAGAAACAAAGATTAGTAGAAATAAGAAGAAAGTGACGTTTAAATATAGAGGAAGTGTTCTCATAATTCAATGAAATTGGAGAAGGATCTACCTTAGGTAGAGCTATAGACCCAAATTATGAAGCATCTGAGTTAGGGAGGGAAGACGAGTCAGTCTCATCTGATGAGGAGGTTATAGAGCCAAGGCGTATGGTAGACACTACAATTGAGTCTTTGACAATTATATACTGGCCAGATTCAGGAAAAAAATATAGATACAACCTGATGCGGCCATCCAAGTAGAGGTTCCTATCATCCGACACGGCCCAACCACCCGGAACGGAGCCAAGGTCATTAGAGCTGGATTCTCCAAGGCTGTTCAAGGAATCCTCAACCAAGAAGAACAAGACCAAGTGCTCATTGAAGAGATGGTTCAATTGAAGATTCAAGATGGCCCAATAGAGGTTCAAGACCAAGCCGGTACACCCCAATTCCAATCACTCATCCAGAACCGGGGCAGTCTGATCCTATCCGTTTGTAACCTTGGCCAAGACCCAAGCTCAACCCCATCAACATCCGAGTAATCCCTTAGTCCACAAAGGTAAGCAGGTAAGATTTCCTTTTGATTTCTAACCGGTTTATTGTTTTTGGTTTGTGGCTTTTCCATTTGTGTTGCAATTTCTATTTTTAAGACTTATGGGCAAATTGTTAAGTCCTTTTATTTTATTTCCGAGTCCAATAATTATGGCAAATTGTTATTGCCTTGTTTAGAGTCTAAGGAGTCGGCCCCTTGTTGTTTAGGCCTTTATGCACCGAACTACATGTTGTTTTGCTTCAAGTCCCCTAGAAGGGCAAACCACATCGGGTACTATATAAACCCCCTATAAGTGGTCTTGTATTTTTACACTATTATCAATATATGAGTCAGTTTGCCCTAGCAAAGAAACCCTAGCCTCTCTCTCTGTCTGCGTGAGAAACCAGCCAAGGAGGAGCCGAATCTTATCAAGTTTTCATCACCAAACTTGTGGCGATTCTTCAATCCATTCCATCCACCGATCCTGCTTGGGAGAGATACACATCCAACAAGCCGGATCCCATCATCATTCCATCGATCATCCTTTGTCCTTGTTGAGAGAGACACACGTCCAGCAACAAGGATCCATCGATCCACACTTCTATCCCTCTCTTTTGATTCCTATTTTAATCGCATACCATTTAGTTTACAACTTGCATGCTTAAACGAAAATCCATAAAAATCACTTACTATTCCTTGTCATCATTTAGGTCGTATTGCTTTCATCCCATGCATAAAAACTTATAAAAAGAGTTCTTTGTTTTTCAGGATCCATCGCACAACCGGAACAACCCCATCGCATCCTACCCGATTCACCCGTACGTCCCACACCCGGAACCAGTCCACACCCCCGTACCAGTCCGCGACCCATCACACACCCGGAACAACCCTATCGCATCCCACCCGATCCACCCGTACGTCCCACGTCCGGAACCAGTCCGCATCCCCCGTACCAGTCCGCGAACCACGAACCTCGGGCTGTAACATTTTGGTATCAGAGCCGAAAGGATCCTACTCACCCGGTTGTATCTTGTCTTGTCTCTTGCATTCTTTTACTTGTTGCATTCGAAAATCAAAAAAAAAAGTAGTAGGTTGCGGCTGATAGGTTAGCTTGGGCACTACTCCTTTCCGAAACCACTAGGGTTTTCGGTGGGAACTTGCCTTAAACGGATTTAGGATATTCTCCCAAAATCCATCGAACCCAACTTACCTTAATTGTTGCATTCGCTTTTAAATTCCTAACATTCCGATTTCCTTTTTATTCGGTTTCCATTTTTTTTTGCATAGGCCATCAAGTATTTCCATATTCGGTTATATTCCCCTTGTCGCCCAAGCCTAATATCGAGTATATATAAGGCTTACTTCTTTACTCTCACCTATCGATTTCTTTCTTTTCTCTGCAGCAAATATGGGAGACTTAGGTCAAGGTGCACCCACTCAAGCCGATATCAATGCACAACTCCTAGCCGGCCAAGCACAACTCAACCAAGCCCTCAACGCCGTGACAGCCCAACTTGCCCGTCTGGAGCAAGGGAACCGGGAAGGAGAGCCACGCCCCAGGGGAAGGAACCACCCATACCTGGAGGACCCCCGATCCCAAACCGAAGGAGATAGCTCCGAGACCGAACCATCCATCCGCGGTGCACGCAGACCCGGACGTGGGAGAGGAGGAGCACGAGGAGGGTACCGGATCCAGGGAGATGGGAGCCCCATCCGCAGAAGGAACCAAGATGATGAGGTTCCGTGGCAAGGAGGCAAAGACCTCAAACTCAACCCACCCACCTTTGCTGGAAAGGTCAACCCGGATGCCTATGTTGAATGGGAAAGGCGCATGGAGTACATCTTCGACTACTACCGGTACTCGGATGCCAAGAAGATTGCCCTAGCCGCAGCCCAACTCACTGACAATGCACTCGCATGGTGGGACCGTGAGGTTGCTGATGCTGGAAGAGCCTATCGGGTTGATACGTGGGATGAGATGCGATCCAAGCTTCGCACCAGGTATGTTCCAACCTATTACCAACGGGACTTACAGAAACGTTTTCGTAAATTGACGCAGGGAACTAGGTCCGTGGAGGAGTACTTTGAGGAGTTTGAGTCCCTACGCAACAAGCTTAAGACCCGTGAGACGGAGGACACCCTGATGGCCCAATTCCTGGATGGTCTACAAGACCGCATTGCTCGCAAAGTGGAAAGGCAGCCCTACGAGAACTTCAATGACCTACTTCACTATGCCATCCAAGCTGAGCAACACATCCGTAGGAAGAATGTGTCCACGGCCCGGAATAAAACCCCCTGGACCTCAACCGGTCCCAAGGTTGCCGACAAGGGCAAAGCTATTGAGGTGGACAATCGATTCAAAAGGAACCAACCTGAGCCATCCAAACCCGGATCATCCGAACCAGGTAAGACCCAATCACAAGCTCAAAGAACCCGTGACATCACTTGTTTTAAATGTCAGGGTAAGGGTCATTACGCCAAGGACTGCCCAAACAAACGTGTGATGATCGTCAAGGCTGATGGGGAGTATGAATCCCAAGATGAGGCAGAAACCGAACCCCTTGACACGGATGATGAGGTGATTGATCACCCGGAGACTGGTGAACTACTGGTCACCATGCGGTCCCTCAGTGCCTTATTTGATCCCGAGACCATCCAAAGGGAAAACATCTTCCACACTCGGTGTAACATCGACCAAAAGGTATGTAGCTTGATCATTGATGGTGGTTCATGTACTAACGTGGCTAGCAAGTACCTTGTTGATAAGCTAGGATTGGTTAAGACCACCCACCCAAGACCATACCGACTCAAGTGGCTCAATGATGAGACTGAGCTTAAGATAACCGAACAAGTGGTGATTACCTTCAGCATTGGTAAGTACCATGACCAGGTTAAGTGTGATGTGGTGCCCATGCAAGCCGGCCATTTGCTTCTAGGAAGACCATGGCAGTTTGACAAGGAGACCCTTCATCACGGCCGAACCAATGTCTATAGCTTCACCCACAACCACAAGAAGCACACCCTGACACCACTCAGCCCCCAGGAGGTCCATGACATGCAAAGGGCAATGTCCCAAACGCACAAGGTAAGTAAGACTAACCTTTACCTAACTTCGGGTCAAGTGATCAAGTCTTTGAACCATGAAACACAGGTGCTACTAATGGTCTTTAAGGAAGGTTGTTTTGCAGGATTTGAGGTACAGGACATACCCCCTGAGGTACAAGGCTTGATGGAGCAGTACAAGGATGTCTTTCCGGAGGAGATTCCAGCCGGTCTACCCCCTATCCGTGGCATAGAACACCAAATTGACCTAGTGCCCGGAGCACCCCTACCCAACCGGCCAGCCTACCGAGTCAACCCTGAGGAAGCTAAGGAGTTAGAGAGACAGGTCCAAGACCTTATGGACAAGGGTTACATCCGTGAGAGCCTTAGCCCATGTGCCGTACCAGTCCTTTTGGTACCCAAGAAGGACGGATCGTGGCGTATGTGTGTGGACTGCCGTGCCATCAACAACATCACCATCAAATATCGGTACCCTATTCCTAGGCTAGATGATATGTTGGATGAACTAAGTGGGTCTACTGTGTTTTCTAAGATTGATCTTAGGAGTGGATACCACCAAGTCCGTATGAAGGAAGGAGACGAGTGGAAGACTGCCTTCAAGACCAAGCAAGGGCTATACGAGTGGCTAGTGATGCCTTTTGGCCTCACCAATGCCCCAAGCACTTTCATGCGACTCATGAACCAGGTTCTTAGACCCTACATCAGTAAGTTTGTGGTCGTGTACTTTGATGATATCCTGATCTATAGTCATAGCCTAACCGAACATGTTGGTCATTTAGAACTCGTAATGAAAACCTTGAGAAGTGAAGGACTATATGCTAATCTTAAGAAGTGTGTGTTTTGCACTGATCAAGTGGTCTTTTTAGGATTTGTTGTGAGTTCACAGGGACTAAAGGTTGATGAGGAAAAGATCAAGGCCATACAAGAATGGCCCACCCCAACCACCGTAGGACATGTCCGCAGTTTCCATGGACTAGCCAGCTTCTACAGACGGTTTGTCAAGGACTTCAGCACCATTGCTGCCCCAATGACCTCGGTGATTAAGAAGAATGTATCCTTTACTTGGGGACCAGCTCAGGAAGAATCCTTTAACAAACTTAAGCATAGTTTGACTCATGCACCAGTCCTTACCTTACCTAACTTTGACAAAACTTTTGAGATTGAATGTGATGCATCAGGTTTAGGTATTGGAGCTGTACTCATGCAAGGTGGAAGACCTGTGGCCTACTTTAGTGAGAAATTGAGTGGAGCTGCCCTCAATTACCCAACCTATGACAAAGAGCTATACGCTCTAGTAAGATCACTAGAAACTTGGCAACATTACCTTTTGTCTAAAGAGTTTGTTATCCATACAGATCATGAGACACTTAAGCACCTAAGAGGACAAACCACACTCAAGAGGAGACACGCCAAGTGGTTGGAGTTTGTGGAGACTTTCCCATACGTGATCAAGTACAAGAAAGGAAAAGAGAATGTTGTAGCCGATGCCTTGTCTAGGCGATACACTCTCATCAGCACCATGGAGGCTAAGATCATGGGATTTGAATTCATTAAAGATTCATATGCTACTGACCTTGATTTTCAAGAAATTTTCAGGAACACCACTCAAGGAGCATCTGGTCCGTACTACCAACACGAAGGATTCCTGTTCAAGGAACGGAGGCTTTGCATACCCAAGGGTTCCATGCGAGAGTTGCTGGTCCGGGAGGCCCATGGTGGTGGCCTCATGGGACACTTTGGTCGTGACAAGACCCTTAGTGTACTCACCGATCACTTCTTTTGGCCAAACATGAAGCGAGACGTGGAAACCCTATGTGCCAAGTGTACCGTATGCCTTCAGACCAAATCCAGGTCACATCCTTACGGATTACACATGCCATTACCTATTCCTAACCATCCTTGGATCGATATCTCAATGGACTTTGTGCTGGGATTACCCAAGATAAACCACAAGGATTCCATTTTTGTAGTGGTGGACAGGTTTTCAAAAATGGCACACTTCATAGCATGCAACAAGACCAATGATGCTACCCAAACGGCTGACTTGTTCTTCAAAGAGGTGGTTCGCCTACACGGTGTGCCTAGAACCATTGTGTCAGACCGAGACTCCAAGTTCCTTAGCCACTTCTGGAGGACACTATGGGGTAAGATAGGTACCAAGCTGATGTTCTCAACCACATGCCATCCCCAGACCGATGGCCAAACTGAGGTAGTAAACCGTACACTCTCCCAACTGTTGAGAGCTACGGTCGGTAAGAACCTAAGGAACTGGTTATCATGCTTGCCCTTCATTGAATTTGCCTATAACCATGCTAGGCACTCTGCTACTAACCTCTCTCCCTTTGAAGTTGTTTATGGATTTCAGCCTGAGGTTCCTATGGACCTAATCGACCTGCCCAGTCCCATGTACCGCAGCCGGGACGGTGCCGTCAAGGCCGAGTTTGTGCGGAACATGCACAAGAAGGTTAAGGAGGCACTTGAGGCCAAGGCAGCCAAGGTCAAGGCCCGACTTGACAAGAACCGGAAGGAAGTGCTGTTCAAACCAGGCGACCTGGTCTGGTTACACATGAGGCCGGAGAGGTTCCCTGAAGAACGGAAGTCCAAGCTTTCCCCACGCGGGACTGGACCATTCCGGGTCCTTGAGAAGATCAACGACAATGCTTACAAGCTCGAGCTTCCAGGTGAGTTTAAGATATCTCCTGTGTTCAATGTGTCTGACTTGTCCCCATTCCTTGCAGATGATGGTGTTCTGAGGCCAGAACCTTTCCAAGGGGGAGGGAATGATGCGGCCATCCAAGTAGAGGTTCCTATCATCCGACACGGCCCAACCACCCGGAATGGAGCCAAGGTCATTAGAGCTGGATTCTCCAAGGCTGTTCAAGGAATCCTCAACCAAGAAGAACAAGATCAAGTGCTCATTGAAGAAATGGTTCAATTGAAGATCCAAGATGGTCCCATAGAGGTTCAAGACCAAGCCGGTACACCCCAATTCCAATCACTCATCCAGAACCGGGGCAGTCTAATCCTATCCGTTTGCAACCTTGGCCAAGACCCAAATTCAATCCCATCAACATCCGAGTAATCCCTTAGTCCACAAAGGTAAGCAGGTAAGATTTCCTTTTGATTTCTAACCGGTTTATTGTTTTTGGTTTGTGGCTTTTCCATTTGTGTTGCAATTTCTATTTTTAAGACTTATGGGCAAATTGTTAAGTCCTTTTATTTTGTTTTCGAGTCCAATAATTATGGCAAATTGTTATTGCCTTGTTTAGAGTCTAAGGAGTCGGCCCCTTGTTGTTTAGGCCTTTATGCACCGAACTACATGTTGTTTTGCTTCAAGTCCCCTAGAAGGGCAAACCACATCGGGTACTATATAAACCCCCTATAAGTGGTCTTGTATTTTCACACTATTATCAATATACGAGTCAGTTTGCCCTAGCAAAGAAACCCTAGCCTCTCTCTCTGTCTGCGTGAGAAACCAGCCAAGGAGGAGCCGAATCTTATCAAGTTTTCATCACCAAACTTGTGGCGATTCTTCAATCCATTCCATCCACCGATCCAGCTTGGGAGAGATACACATCCAACAAGCCGGATCCCATCCA
The DNA here is from genome assembly GCA_905132885.1 of Moricandia moricandioides. NCBI lineage: Eukaryota > Viridiplantae > Streptophyta > Magnoliopsida > Brassicales > Brassicaceae > Moricandia > Moricandia moricandioides. Next base: position 153,528 of record CAJHQQ010000294.1, read on the forward strand.
TCATTCCATCGATCATCCTCTGTCCTTGTTGAGAGAGACACACGTCCAGCAACAAGGATCCATCGATCCACACTTCTATCCCTCTCTTTTGATTCCTATTTCAATCGCATATCATTTAGTTTACAACTTGCATGCTTAAACGAAAATCCATAAAAATCACTTACTTTTCCTTGTCATCATTTAGGTCGTATTGCTTTCATCCATGCATAAAAACTTATAAAAAGAGTTCTTTGATTTTCAGGATCCATCGCACACCCGGAACAACCCCATCGCATCCCACCCGATTCACCCGTACGTCCCACACCCGGAACCAGTCCGCATCCCTCATACCAGTCCGCGTACCACGAACCTCGGGCTGTAACACAACCACCATCGAACTATGAGGAAGGTAACTTTGTGTCCTATGTGTTAGCAAGTTTAGAAAAAATGAGTTTAGATGAACCAAAGTCATAGTACGAGGCAATGAGGTGTTAGGACAATAAGCTCCCGAGTTTGAATTCAGAGGAAGAGGTAGATTCTTTAGATATAAACCACACTTGAGGCTTGACAGAGAAACAAGAGAAGCAAAAGTGATTGGGTGCAATGGATTTACAAACTAATATCTGAGATTCACGGAGTAGAGAAGTCTAGGTACAAAATCAGATTTTTAGAAAAGGGAATGCTCAAGTGGAGGGAGTGGAATATAACGAATTATTTTTTCTTGTAGTGAAGCATGTATCCATACAGTTTTTGCTATCATTGGTAGTAAATTTTGATATTGAATTGGAGCAGCTTGACGCCAAGATAACATTACTGCATGGTATTCTGCATGAGTAACATTTATATGAATCAGTTTGAAGGATAAGTTAAGAAAATGAGTGAGGATAAGGTGTGTCTTCTAATGAAGTCACTTTATGGCTTGAAACGGTCTCCCAGAGAAGGGAATCCTAGATTCGATTCATTTATGGTGAAGTAGAAGTATAAGAAAAGTGAGTATGAATCTTGTGTGTATCAAAAGCGGTCAAATGTTGAAGAGGTTGTGTATTTGCTACTCTACATCGACGACATAATTACATTTAAACATGTGAGTGCGATTAAGAATCTAAAAAATCAAATAAGGGAAGAGTTTGAGATGAAGGACCTTGGACCAACATGAAGGATAATAGGTATCGATATACTGAGGGACAAAAGTAGGGGAACTCTATTATTATTTCAAGAAGAATATGTGAATCAAGTTATGAAGACTTTTAGTATGTGGAACTGCTGAATAGTTCATAGTCCGATGGGGTCACAATTCAAGTTAAAAGCATTAACCAAGAAATAAAAATTGGAACATGCTAAGGAGATAGATTGTATGCCATATGAAAGTGCAGTAGGTAGCTTAATGTATGGGATGGTAGGGTTTAGACCTGACTTGGCGTATGCAATAGATGGTGAGTAGGTATACCGGAAAATCGGGTAACGATCATTGGTTAGTGGTTCAGTTGGTGATGAATTATCTCATAGGAGTGGCAAATGTGTGTTTAATATTCACTAAAGAGTGAGATTATAAAGTGGAAGGTTATTGTGATTTAGACTATGTTGCAGATCTTGATAGAAGGTGTTCTATAACTGGTTACATATTCATAGTGGGATGCAATACGGTTAGCTGGAGATCATGTTTACATAAAGTAGTAATCTTATCAACAACATAGGCGATTATATGTCATTGTCAAAAGATGGTAAACGGTATAGTGTGGCTTCCAAACCACCGTCGGCTCTCCTTTATCTCATCAAAAAAAACAAACACACAACCGTATATCATCACTTCGTGAAAATAGTGGTGAAAAATACGAAAACTCAATGACAATCTAGTTTACTTTTACATAAATCTATTCTGGTAAGATTTCGATAAAATTTCAGAAACAATGATACACCCGTTGTACAAAGTCCTTTGACATGAATAAAAATTAACATTCATTAAAAAAAAGAATCACTATGGTTGAAAGGTATATGTGAGGAAATGAGTTTCAGGCAGAAGGCTATAAAGGTGCATTGTGATTCACATAGTGCGATATATCTTGCTAACAACTTCATGTATCATGGAATAACAAAGCATGTGACTTTAAGTTTAATTTCTTGGGGATATAATTGCGTAAGATGTTGACATTGTTAAGATTCATACATCAAAGAATCCAGCTAATTTAGTTGCTAACGCTCTGCCTGGTGCAAAGTTTAACGAGTATCTGATGGTGGTGGTTGCCTGATTGGCGAAGGAGCAAGCCATAGTCTCTATGTGGAAACTAAATTAAGTATGATATTAATAATTTGTGATAATATGTGAAGTGTGTGAAGAGTTATTCCTTAAGGTCATGGGGATAGTCTATAGTCAATGGTTGAGCTGATTAAGGGTTTCACATGGAATAACTTCGGGAAAATGAAGATTTTTGATTACATGATTAGAGATGCTTCAATGTTAAAAAATTGTTGAACATTGAAAGAGTGAATTAGAACCAAGGTGGAGATTTGGTGGTTGAATCGAGTGATTGGTTGGTTCCTGATTCATCAAGAACCAGGTTAGAGGTTGAATCGAATGATAAACTCGGGTGGAGTTTATTGGGCTATGATCTGTACAGAAATAGAGTAGAGTTATCGGACCCAGATGAAGTTAATTAACGAGGCCTAGTATAAAGGACAAGACATCACCGTGTAAACTCTTCAGTATCTTCTTTCTTTTTGTTATGAATGTAGAGCTAAGATCGATGTATTGTTAAGATACAAATTGAGAGAAAGCTCAAGAACTCTTTTGTAACGCCTCGACCGCCCACAGCTAATGGGCCACCCACACCCGCTTTCTCGGCCCATGGGAACAATCCTGTTCTAACGGTTTGTGCGTAAATTTTTCCAAGACTCGAAATCATTTTTTACTGACCCTACAATTACCACATGACATTTCTCCGTATTTTAGCCTCACTCACACGGTATCGCGAATCACTTTCTGATAGGTCACCCATCCTTTCACTATTCCAGCATAAACACGCTTAACCCTAGAGTTCTAAACAAATGTGTGACGGAAAAGGTAAGTCAACTTTGGTGACATAGGTAGTCAAATCAATTCTCTTAAGTCTTTTTCATATATCACAACTCGGGATGTTACAATTCATCCCCTCTCAATGAATACAACGTCCTCGTTGCGCACCACAACAGGTCTCTAGACGCCTCTCGGGTCAGAACTGAGATGTCTAACCAGCTCTGATACTACTTGTAACACCCCGACTGTTTACTGACCCTACAATTACCACATGACTTTTCCCCGTGCTTTGGCCTCACTCACATGGTATCGCGAATCACTTCCCGATAAGTCATCCATCCTTTCACTACTCAAGCTCAAGCACACTTAACCCTAGAGTTCTAAACGGATGTGTGACGGAAAATTTAGTCAACTTTTCTGTGGAGAGTTGTTAAAGGGTGAGGTCGTGGGTTCGAACCTCACCAATAACTTACTTGTGAGCTGAGGGCTATGGGTAAATTCAGACAGGTTGTATCATAGGGGAAGGGTTAGGGTCGATGCACTGCAGCGCCAGCTGGGTCCCACAGGGGAGGGCTGTAACATAAAAGTCGAACCCAAGACCTCACCCTTTAACAATACTCCTACAGAGAAGCTGTCACCAATTGAAATGCATGTCAATTGGTGACAGCTTCTCTGTAGGAGTGTTGTTAAAAGGTGAGGTCCTGGGTTCGAGTAACGCCAAGCGCACCAATAACCTACCTGTGAGCGGAGGCCTATGGGTGAATTTAGGCAGGTTGTATCACAAGAGAGGGGTTATGGTCGATGCGCTGCAGCGCCAGCTGGGTCCCACAGGGAGGGATGTAATATCTTTGTACAAAAAGTTATCATAGTGAGATCATGAATAGAGATTGATTCCGAATTTTAAGAAACTCTATAATTGTTTTTCTGTTCTTGTTATTCCTTTTCAATTCATTTTGAATATAGATAGCGAAAATATCATTCGAGAGCAAGAGGGGTCAATCATATGAGAGAAATGAGTGTGATTCAAAGGTGTATCGACTAAACTCTTTTGTCAAATTTTAATCTGCCATACGTTTACCAGAGCCGGCTCTTGACCATGGCAATAGGGGCAATGGCCCTGGGCCCATGAGTCCAAAAAAAAATTCTACTGATTTTAGTAATAACAAAAAACCCAAATTAATTTGCTAAAGAACAAATAGTTAGTAAATAGGGTCTATTTTTTGTTGAATTAAAAAATATGATGAAAAAAATTGAAAAAATGTTTAAAACATGGTTTATTTTCTTATGTTTTGTCCAAGACCACTAAATAGTTTAAGACGGAGAATGACGTTTACTAACTACTTATATTAAGTGTTTGTTTTACGAGTTATATTGGTTGCTTTAATAAATTTTACTTGATCTAATATTCCACAAAATATTTTGTGTAATTTCATTTTACTAGAATAACGTGGGAACTAATTCAATTGTCAGTGATGGTTTAATTATTAATTATCAGTGGAAATCTTAAGTGAGACGATTTGTATCACATGAATTTCATTGTAGATCCTGAAATTGAGGTGGTCAATTTTTCATGTGTATTTTTATTTTTAGTTAACTTTTGCAAAATATAATTTCTAGTTGCACGGAACAGACGCCGAAAGTCAGGCATTGATGATAATAAATACAAGTGCCACATAGTACTGTTAAAAGTTAAAAACTATTTCGAATAGTAAAAATGAGAGAATGGATTAATCTCTTTGCATACTGGATGGAGGACCACAACATTTTGGGATGGACGATAATATGTTTTATGCAGACAACAAATTTTCTTATAACAAAAATAAAAAAAAAATATAACGAAGGTTAATTAAATAGTTTTTTCTTTGAACTTTATATTATATAGTTGTATACTATTATTTCTTGAGAATGATATTTACTAGATATTCATTTTTGTACAAAATTTCTTATAACAAAGATTAATTCAATTAAGTAGTAATTTTTTTTTGTAAAAACTGGATGAAAGATTCGTGATCTAGAGATCAATTGGTAAAATACCTAAAAAATTGTCTTAGCAGATGTTCTTTGAACTTCTTTATAGTTTTACTACCTGTAAAGTAATATGCGAATGCTTTATTTTTCTTCTCTTTTTCTGTTTACTTTGGGAAAGGTAGTTGAATGTGATGTCAAAAAGCATATGTTCTGTTCCTGTGGTTTTCAGTTAATAACTTTATACGAAAATAGAAACACCTAGTCAAAGTCTCGAACCTTGTTTTTTGAAGCAAGACATTAACTTCTTTTAGGGTTTAGTCAACTTTTGTGAAAATTTAGTCGAATATATTATATAAGTCGTTTATTATATTAAACCATTTTGATATTTTTAATTTAAAAGATTAATTCCGTATCTATTAAAGACACGGACTTAACCTTCGGATGAAAATACAGTCTACAGATAGTCATCACCTGGATATCCGAATGGATCAAAATAAAATAACCTATATCCACGTGGTCAACGAGATTCGAAACTCAGGTTCAACATATCTGGTTTCTCTTCAAGTGTCTCTGGCCTACTACCGCATGGTTAAATCATTTTGATATTGGTTAGATGCAAATGTGATAACAAAGAGGCATTTCGCAATATATAGTGTGGCGGCCAAATAATATACTACAATGTAGTGATGTTCTAACGATCGTTGTCATTAATTTGAGCGTTCTTCGGTAGGCTTTGACTTAATGACCCAAAACCAATTTGTAAGAGTACACTAAATCGCTTTTTAAAGAAATGGAAATTGTAAAATTCTACTAAAAGTTTAATATCATTTTGCAAATTTAACTTTAATGAATAATATTTTTAAAAATATTTTAACTTTTTGATAAAAATTAAACTAAATTAAATTTTCTAAATATTTATAAAAAATTTAGAATTTCAACCCATCCCTTTAACACTAAATCCTAAACAATAATTAATAAAGTGTAAATCCAAAGGTTAATATATTTTTATAGTATGTATTTTTGTAAAATGATACTTAACTTATGTTATTTTTTAAAAAAAATTCTTTAAAAATTTACTAAACCAGAGTATGCCATTAGTGGTGTTATCACATCATGTATAGGATTTTATCATGTTCTGATAGAGTCCTTGCCTGGGCCGACTTTAAAATTTAAAAAACTAAAAATATTTGATTATAAATAAAATAATATAAACTAGAGAATTTTTTTTATGTATTTGTTCTTTAAAATCTAGACTAAAAGTAACCGTTTCATTACGCTACTTCCAAATACTAATAAAACAATACACTATCAATTACGAAAAGATAAAAGTAATACTCCATTGATAATCATATATGATACATATAAAAACTGATTGATAACCACGCGGTGGTAGACCAGAAGCAATCCGATAAGGTAAATCTGAGGTTTAAACTCGACCATACAGATATAAACTATTATTTTCGGTCCATTTGAATATTTAAAAGATGATTCATCCATAAATTATACTTTTATTTGGTGATTACATCTGTTTTTAATAGATTCAGGTTTAACCATTTATGTTATAAAAAGAAAAAAACTGATCGATAACACAAAGCAGTAAACTATACAAAAAAGTAGGGCATACAAACATCAATATAATAATTAATAAATAGTGATGGTTGCCAATCGTTTTTTTTTTCACTTTTATGAATAGTACGTATAAGAAGCAAACTACATTTTATGTCTATAGTAACCTGTTAATTTATGACTTCCAAATTTTTTAAAATATTTTATATTGGAATTTTTTTTTCAAATTTGTAAAAAAAAAATTAAAAAGTTTTACTAAATTATTTAAGGACCTCATTAATCTCAGGCTATGGTTACTACTCAATCTACTCATGCCATTTTTAAAAGACATGAATTTTAGTCTCAAAGCAATTTTTATTCTGAGAGATAAGTTAATACTATTTTTTTAATTTGATAAGTCGATCTTTCAGAGCAATATCACTAAGAAAAAGACATAATTTAGAGTGCAATCTATTGCGCATCGCTAAACCATGGATGCCTTTTTTACTTTAAACTAGCTTTTGATTTGCGGTTCCGCGTCGAATATTATTTTTATAAATGTCAAATATTTTAAATAATTTATTTGATATAACAGTATATATATATGACTGAAACTTAATATTTGATATCTGTTATCCGATCCGGGATCTCATTTGCTTCAAAAAACAGATATTCGGAGATCCTGATAGTGATTTTACGGATTCGACTGATCCATGTACACATTCGGGTAGTAAAATTTTAGGTGTAAAGATCCGGATCCGGATATTAAATATTTAAAATTTAATTATAGTTATATATGTATATTATATATATTTTTATATAAAATAACTAAATTTTTAATTTTATTAAATTTTAATGATTTTTAAGTTTTCTAAATAAGAATTTTAAATAGACTAAATAGATGTTTAATAGTTATTTTGGTTTATTTTTAATTAAAAAAACAGGTCTGGATATCCGCGTGTATTCATTTTAGTCCGAATATCCGGATCCGGATAACAATTTTACGAATCCGACGAATGCATATCCGAATCTGTATATCCTAAAATACCACGGATATTCGATCCGTCTCAGACCTAACTGTGTATATGTATTATATGGTGATTAAAATTTTTAAATTTATGAATTACATAAGTTATTCTTATTAGATATATATCTTACAATTGAATAATGCATTGTATTTTTTTGTATATAACTATTTATAATAAATATCAGTATGTATTTTAGTCATTAAGTTTTTATGGAAAGTTACATGATATTGTTATTATAAATGAATAAGTTCATATTAAAATCGAAAATTATTAACATTATTATCTTTTTTATATTACAAATATAGTTGGGTAGCTTATATGCATATGAATAAAAAATAAAGCTATTTTAATGATATATATATATATATATATATGTATAATTCTGTTTTTATTATAAAACTTTGGAAACCACGTATACACTTTTTATGAAGTCTTCAATTTAAATGACAAAGGTTTTTACTCAGCTTAGCCGAGATTTATTTTTTCTTGTTAAGAATTAATATTTACATGTTTAGATGCAAAGATAATATCAGTGACATTCTTTATAAATATTAGTTAAAAGCAAAAATTATTTTATATTTGTACTTCTGTTTTAATAGATTATATTGTAGTTATTGACATTTTTTAATCTCATGGCATTAGGTTTGCGTAAAATATAACGAACCTATACGTCAAATTATTGGATATAATTTTCATAACAATGTAATGATTTCGTACATTCAAATTCATTGTTAGAATTAATCAAATGTTTGCATAAAAGATCATTCTTTAAGGCTAATAGGCTAATTCCAGTGAAACACCAAAATCTAAAATTTAATTTAGTTTCATTGTTAATAAAACACCAAAACTTACATTATCTCACCAAATTTGATACACCAAATTTAATATTATTCATCACATCAAATATTAATAATTTATTTTATTATTTTTACTAAATTATAAGTATATTAGTATTATTGATAGTTATTTGTTTTTTCATTTTTATTTTACTTTAAAATCTTATTTTATTTATAAATTTACCAAAACATAAAATATAAAATTTCATAAACTATAATTAGCCAATTAAAATTAATTAATCCACTAAATTATTAAAACTAAAATATTAATATTATACCCTCTTTGTTTTATAAAGATAATTTTTCGGTGTTTTCACTTATATAAAGAAAACACACTAAATTACTGTAATAAATGTAATGTTTTCTGTAGTTTTCAATTTTTGATATTTTTAACCAGTAGTAACTCAATAAATTCAGTTATTTTTTTAGAGTTTACAATATTTTCATAGAAAATACAAAGTCTATCTTGGTCAATCAATTTTTTTTTCTAAATATTTAGTTAATGAAACGGAAGGACTATAAGACTCCCTCCGTTTCATATTAAGTGTCGTTGTAGAGAATTTTTTTATTACAAAATAAGTGTCGTTTTCGAATTTTGATGTAAAATTTATTAATTTTTTACTACAATTTATTTTTATATTGGTTGAAACATGGTTAAATGTATATGTAATTGTATTTTTATATAAAAAATATGTAAAACTGATTGTTTTCTTAATCTTTGTGCAAAAAACTAAAGTGACGCTTACTATGAAATAGATAGAGTACTTGTTTTTGATGCAAAAATTGATACTCCCTCCGTTTCAGAATAAATGTCATTTTAGAGAAGTTTTTTTGTTACAAAATAAGTGTTGTTTTCGATTTTCGATGTAAAATTTATTAATTTTATGCTGCAGATTATTTTTCTATTGGTTAAAATATGGTTAGGTGTATAGGTAATTATGTTTTTATATAGAAAATATGCAAAATTAATTGTTTTCTTAATCCGTGTGCAAAAACCTAAAATGACACTTATAATGAAATGGATGGAGTATAAGGGTTGGAGATGATAATTAAAGCTTAACACCAAAACATCAAATTTAAATTTTAATACCAAATTTAGTGTTATAGTCGGAGTTACCTTTTGAAAATGTATCGATCTTCCTTAAATGCACGTTTCAGAAACTAGAATGTAACTCCTTTAAAATATAAAAATACTTGATTTTCATCAAAAGTATCTGGTCGATATAATATTTTGTATTTTCGTTGTATCAATCTCTCTGGACTTTGGAATTGAAAAGAGAAGGTCAAATGGTCAACTTAACCCTATTCTATGAGGTCTCTATTTATAAAGTAACGAGGAAGTTGGTACTTTCGATGCTTTAACTCATTGCAACATTCGAGCTTTTTAAAAAAACAGTGTTAAAATTATCAAATCACCAAATCAAATTGCAAGCAGCTATTTACTCCTTCCGCCTAAAATAAGTCAAAATGGAAAAATACAAATAATGCAATTTTGTTGACAATAAATAAAATATCAGTTGATGAAAAGAAAACAAAGACATAAGAAATAAATTATTCTCTATAATTCAAAACAATACTAATTGTTTTAGAATTTTTGCATATTAATAAACATATTAGTTTTAAAATATATTTCCATGCAGGAACACAAAAAATCACCTAGTCTTGAAAGTATGAAGGTATATAAATTTTCATTGAAACATGTGTCTTTAATTAGTTGTTAACTTTCACTGAAGCATTTGATAGGATAACATACAAAGCAATAAAATTCATAAAATGGCAATTGTAGTGTATTATCCTACATGCGGAACTATATATATCATTTTAGTATTATGGATATTTTTTTCATAAATAACAGTTGTATTTTAAATGAAAAATTAGAGAACTTGATACCTGTTTTAATTAAATAGTACTACTCTAGTACATAGAGAAAATAGAGTATTATTTGGAAACGATGTACAGTCAACCCTATATAGAAATAATATTAAATTACTTACTGGAATTTAATCACTCTATATTTTAGTTCTACTTGTGCTGCCAAAGTGCTTTAATTTAGTCAAATTAGATATATTCATATATACTCCATTGTTAAAATGGGGTTTGTTATGTACATAAAAAACAATAGATGGTTTAAATAGTCAGCTGACAAAAATCAATGGCAAGTAGTATTATACAAGAACAAAATCAAAAGTAACAAATATTAATATAATTACTTCTAGGTCCAAGAAATTTGTATATATAACCATCCCATCTCCTCTGAACTTAACCTACCACATTACAACCATTTCCTCTCCTGTAACCTCACTACATTTTTTGTGGTTCCCTTTTTTCTCCAAGCCATTGTAAGCTCCAATCTTCCACACTCATTTTTTTCCTCGATCTTCTTACATGCGCCCACTTACTCACACACACACACACACACACACACATATTTCTGTTTCTATTTAACTTAACATTAAGTTTTCTTGTGCAGAAAAGGCGAAGAAATGGAGATTTTTGGAAAACTGATGTTATTGATGAGTCTTATGATGATGGTGATGTGCAAGAGTGTTGACAGTTATAGTAGCGGTTGGGTCAGTGCTCGAGCCACATTCTATGGAGGTGCTGATGCCTCTGGCACCATGGGTAACTTTACTTACTCCTTTCTCCAACTTACTTCAGAGTTCAAACTTTAAACCATTTTTTGCCACCAAACTTTAAACCTTTAAGAATCTTTTTTCTTTTCAAAATAGCTTTAGTATAATACTTTTATTTTTGTTTTAAATCATTAGAACGTGTGGAAACTAATAAGTAGACTACCTACTTTTATATGACAAAAGGCTCTGTAATCTACCAAGAACACCTCTAATGAGAGGTTCGAACGCCGGGATTCTCAAAATACATATATGTAGTGTATATATTTTGAGAATCCCGGAGTCCATTGGGGTTGCTATAATTTTTTTTTTTATATTTACGTAAATAAAGAATTTCTAAATGTTTCAATTATAAACTTTTAACAATCATTTTGTTTTGATTACATATATTTTTTTCCGGGGAATCAGGCGGTGCGTGTGGGTACGGTAACTTATACAGTCAAGGATACAACACGAACACAGCGGCCCTAAGCACGGCTCTATTCAATGGCGGCCGAAGCTGCGGCGCTTGTTTCCAGATCAAATGTGTAAACGACCCAAAATGGTGTCGCCGGGGAACAATCACCGTCACCGGAACAAACTTTTGTCCACCTAACTTTGCTCAAGCCAACGACGCCGGAGGCTGGTGTAATCCTCCTCAACATCACTTTGACTTGGCTCAGCCCATCTTTCTCCGCATAGCTCAATACAAAGCCGGTGTTGTCCCGGTCCTATACCGGAGGTACGTTACGTTTCCGAGGTTTAGTTCTCAAAGATTAATGTGTATGAGCATGATTAACCCGGAGTTCTTAGGACAGAGTTTTTAGAGAAATATAATAAACTGTTTATTAACTTTTAACTAAAAAAAACTAAGAACCGGTTATTAAACAAAGTATTTAAGAACCGGTTTTTAGCTTTTTTGGTTAAAAGTTAAGAAACCGTTTTTTATATTCTGCTAAAAAACTCACTCTAAGAACTCCGGGTTAATCATGTTCTAAGTATTCATCTTCTTATGCGCTATGATGGAAACAGAGTGGCTTGCCGGAGAAGAGGAGGGATGAGATTCACGATCAACGGCCATTCATACTTCAACCTCGTACTCATAACCAACGTCGCCGGCGCCGGAGATGTTGCTTCAGTCTCTGTTAAAGGGACAAGGACAGGTTGGCAAAGTATGTCGAGAAACTGGGGGCAGAACTGGCAAAGCAACACAAAACTTGACGGTCAAGCTCTTTCCTTCAAAGTAACAACTAGTGATGGCAATACAGTTGTTTCTAACAACGCTGCTCCTCGTAACTGGAGATTCGGACAGACTTATACCGGAAAACAGTTCCGAGCTTAGAGGTGATGACGTGGACTGAACACTTTATGAAGAAAAAAAACGTTTTATTTACTGATTTATTAGAGTTTGCATAGTTTTTTTTCTTAAAAAAGGTTTCGGAATTTATCTAATTAACCCAAAAGAGAAACTAAATTGAATAAATAAATGGCGGAAAACAAGTGTTTTTTTTTTCACCGGCGGCAGCTTTTGTAATTTGCCGGTGAGGCTGTGGTGAACAGAAAGGGAGAAAAGAAGCTTTGTGTTTTCACCCGCCGCTCGAGCATTTAAGGTTTCCTTTTCTTTGTATGTTTTTTTTTTTTTGTATTTTATTTGGCTTTAAGATGTTTAATGGATACTTATCAAAAAAATGTTTAATGGTATGTTTTTGTAAGGCATTGTCTACTGAACTAAAAATAATTTTATATGCTTAGTTTCTTTTGCTCTTCTATAATCATGAGAGATCCACGACATTATCACAAATTATTAAGCTAATCTATATTATAGACCCTGTTCGTTTACGTGTTAGTGTGACTTGCGATGTGCGAGTAGTTGTAGGTCGCATGTTGTTATTTATTTTGTTGTCGCTCTATCAGATCGCAGATCAAAAATCGTAGATTGTTGTTTGTTTTCCAGTGGCACGACCAGTCGAAGTCGTGATTTCAAGTTGTTGAAAACAACTAACAAATAAATCAAACAACATTTAGTCGCACGCAAGTCAAAAGTAGCATAACCAGCAACAACGAATCAAAACGTAGTCGCATGTCGTAGTCACATCAACCTGCGACAGGCAAACGAAGATGGCCGATTATGCATCTATCTTATTAAAGTAGATGTAATTTTTGTTTGAAAACATGAATAGTGAGGATTGTTTGGATACATAGATAGTAGTATTAAAAATAATTTCTTTTATTTACAAACTTAGCCTTTACATTTACAATAAATCTATCTTATTAAAACTGTAGTACCCATAAAACTTTTTACCCTTATTTTTTCTTCTTATTTACCATTTTGTGCCATTGAATAATTTAAAAGAAATTTTATTTACGGGCTGACTTAATAATTTTTTTATCTAACCGAATAAATTCAAAAACAAACATAATATTAACAAGATAGATCCAAAAATCTAGCCCTTACGTTAACAATATTTTTTATTTCCAAATTACAACCCACAAAATAAAAGAAAATCCATCAATCAATTGAAACTAAAATCTAGAGGTTTTCATATATGAACAAAACATAATAAATTACTAAAATTAAGATATTCACTTATTCTTATATTTTAAATCATATATTTTCTGTGTTAGATAACCATATTAATTTGTTAGTTATACATTTTTTCTTATTTCAACAAAAAGCTAAAATAAAAAAATAGTATTTATATGAAATAATTGAATAATACATAAAATTTATTTTTTGATAGATCAAACAATAATAAAATATGAACAATTTCAAACATATAAAACACATATAAAACCAAACACAATTATATATGTTATATATTACAATTTACTATAACACTCATGCGGGTGTTAGTCATGGTCATCTAAGTACTCATCGACTACAATTCGGTCTTTCTGAATGTTGGGGTTCAAAATGGTTTTACATGAATATACGGACGGTGTCGAATAGGATCATTCAAGGTCCAGGTAAGTTTGTAGGAACCTAAAAATATTTTAAAACTGTTGGTTTACAAATATTATTAAATAATTTTAAAAATAAAAATAAAAATAAAAATCAAAACCCGCTCTTTGTAAGCGCGGGTCAAAATCTAGTATCCTTTATTTCTTTGATTTGCTGTTTTTAAGTCACGATATACACATGTAATTCTTTTTTGTATTGATGATCTAATGTGAAATTTGTACGCCTAGAAAATGTTATGTTGCAACAGAGAGACTGTTCGTCAAATTCACGTTTTAGAATCTTTTTTTCATTCGTAAATAACTGTGTAGCAATACGGCCAGTGTAAAGACCCATAAAAACGATATAGGAAAAGATATTGGTCTGCTAAAAGAAATTGAAATGGGCAGGTATGGCAATCAAGATGATGATATACTGACTAACCTAATACAACCAGACTTGAAGCTCCAATTATCAATTCTCCATCTTCCAGTCTGTTAATAATCTTTTTTCTTTCACATAGTATTTCTACATTTATTTCATGTCTGCTTACCCATTCTCAGTGGGTTCCATAATCAAGAGTCAAGTCAAGAGAAGACTGAAACCAAACCTTTTGGCTAGCTCGGTTAGCCAGTGCTCTTTTTATGGATGAAAGAGTGCGACCTAGAGGGATTCAAAACTCCATCTAGTGACGGATCTCATAAAAATGGTTACTATTTTGTTTATTGGTATATGATTATATTTAGTATATCACTCACTAAATGATAATAATTCAATTCAAAAATTATATAACAAAAAAATAAATAAATCTTTAGCCAGTGCTCTGTTTATGGTCGTGTCTTCTCCAATCTTTTACATTTAATATGCACATGTGAGACAGAATGGGTGAATCTACTTATGCGTGTGCTCAGAGACTCCCCTAACCTACGTGCTCTAAACTTGAACAGGTAGATACAAACGTATATTTTTTTGAATTGAATGTTAAATCTATTCAAATCAAAGTTTTTTGTTTACATCAAGTGCAACTTATTTTGAAAGTGTAAAAGAATAAAAGATTATCCTGATATCTACATTGTGTTGGTGTTTCTTGTGATTAACCAAAACCCTAAACCATCTTCATAGCTCTTGTCTCCCATTCTTTGAAGTGAAATAAATCTGTCACGGACATTTCTAACCAGTAGTTTTATAAGCCTGGCAGCAGAAGAAGGCTTTTCTCCATGACGTCTTCCATTTCTCTCCTACCATATTACATATAAAGTTGCTTGAAACACATACTGAAGGATGAACCGAGATACCTTAGGCTGATAAGGGGCCACAATAAGTTGCAAGATCTCATGCTATTTTGGAGTGTACTGATCTCTGAGAAAACCTTTTGTAAGTGCTTCGCAAATTTTTGCTGAGTATTTGCATTCGAAGAAGATATGTTCTCGTGTCTCTATAAGAGCCTGGCAGAGAACACACTTTGGGTCAATGTTTGCATTCCACTTTAGCATACTATCTCATGTTTGTAACCGACTAGACATTGAAATCCAGTGGATGAATGCATATTTCGGTGTTGCATGTCGAAACCACACAACCTTGTCCTAGCCACACTCTGCGTGAACCTCTCATTTTCAACCAAGTTCTTTTTGATGAGAACCTTGATTTGTAATTATCAGCATCATGTTTCCAGAGTGCAGTGTCTTCACCTTGTACTGATTTTGATTGCTATATAGTAAATCACCTCTTCGTAGTAATGCATATGTTTTCTTGTAGTAAATATAGATTCTTGCACCGCGAATTTCACTAGAAATCCGACATTAACTTTGAAAGAAAAATCAGGTAGACTTACATAGTAGTTTAAGTATAGGAGGTAAGTTTTGCGTTTCACTGTGAGAGGTCCATTTTGCATTTAACCAAAACTTTAATTTTTTAATAGACGTCACATGAAGTCTACTCTACAAAGATTGGTTAGTTTTGTGTTTGACTAAATTGTCAAAAGATTGACCAAAATGATTTAAAGTGTAGATTTCATATAATGTTTACTAATCTAAAAAATCTAGACTTCTAATTAATTGATATTTTAGTCAAACAAAAAAACTAACTTGTCGGTTTGAGAGTTGACTTAGAATGAAGTCTATAAAGTTGTAAATTTTCAATGAAATATGTTCGGGAAAGTCAAACTTGGTAAATTTCAAAACTAACCTCTTTACAAAAAAAAAATAAAAGTGTCGACTGTAGATGAAGTATTCTCTTAAAATTAAATATTGGTCGAAGTGTTTAAGGGTTGAGAGCTATAGATCGATGTTGTTAGTGTGTATGCGGGTGTGAGTGTTCTTTCCTTCTCATTCTCTTCCTGTTAAATTTGTTTTGCTCCTCCTAGATTTCGTCCTCCTCTTTGTCGTTGCAATCCTAAAACCTCGGAGTGCTCTGTTGTTACTGTGAATATCAAAATTCTTTGATGGATATTCCTTTGACTTAGTCTGATCGATCTCTACGAGTCGTTTGCGATACTCGACCTCGACCTTTAGTCTTGAACGACTTCGAGTCGAGATCATTTGACTTTGTCGCTTTGTGATCTAAGTACCACTTCGATGGATATAGTATCTAGGTCCAACATCTACTTTTTGCAGATGGATTTGACTTCATTTGAGGTATACATAGAAAATTCTTTAAAAATGAATTTTTGTATTATTCATCATGTTTTGAAGATTTTATTGTTTTAGAGTGTGTGTTAATGAATTATAATGATGGTTTTGAATGAATTTTAAAAATTTAATGTATTATAATTATAGAACTATCAAATTTTTTGTTTGATTAGGTTGTTAACTAATAAGTGTAGACTTATCTAGAAGTATGCTTCTGTAATTTTATCAAACATTAAATATTTTTCGCAAATTTTGTTACTATGTTTTGTTTTTGCAAAAAAATGGTTTAGATACTTGTTGTGTACGGAGAACGAAAGGTGAAAAACTGCGTGTGGGATTTTGTTTGAAGTATACTCTTGAAACTTATTGGGAAGTCTTTAAGATTAATTTTACTCTTGAAATTTCTCGAAAGTCTTTATGATTTTTTTTGTTCTCACGTGTGTTATTTATTGTTTTTGCTTATAGTGGTTTCAATTATTTGTTGATTAGAGTATGTTGTGATAAATTTTCTAGCTAACAAAAATCATGTATAGTATATAAACTAATCACAACTGAAAAATGAATACTCCTCTGTTTGAAATTACTTAGAGGTTAAAGTTTCTGCACACAAATTAAGAAAGTATAAACTTATATATATATATATATATATATATATATATATTATTAACTAAAGCTAATACAACCAATAAAAATAAATAATGTAATAAAATATACAAGGTCAAAAACACCAAATAATATTAAATTTTGCATAGAAAATTGAAAAAATTATTTAAACTAAAAAATAAAAAAATAAAACACCCTTTAAATGAAAAAGATGAAGTACTATGTTTAATGATTATGCATACAGAAGTAATTTACAAATAAATATTTATAATGATAATTTATGGCAAAGCAAATTTTATAGGATTCTTCTAAATTTTGTTTGATTACTCATAATTTTGATAATTCAAATGAATTCATCTAATAAGATATGAAAAGAATATAAAATAATATTAATAAACTATTTAAATTATAAAAAAGACATGAGATAAAAAAGTCTAATATCACATTTTAGTAGACTTCATTTGAAATATACTTAAAATTAAGGATTTAGTAGACTTAAATAAATTTTAAAATACACATTTAAAATCTATAAATTTTAATATTACATTTCCTAAGATATAGAAATAAATTTTTTTAAAGATAATATCTACAAAATAAGATAAAATTATGAAAAAGACATAAGATGCAAAATTAAAATCATATATTATTAGATTCCGGCTTAAATTTTTATTTTTGTACACTTTATTTTAAATCTACTAACCTTAGATTTTAAGTAGAATTTATCATAATTATATATTATAGGATATTTTTAATCTAAAATATAAATTTATAAAAATTTACAAATAGCTTTAAATCTGAAAAAAACTTCAAAAATATAAATTTTAAACTAAAATAGTACCAATGCAAAAATATAGAGTTTGAATCTCTAAATTTATTTCAATGCAAACACAAAAATACACATTAAAAATATATAAGTGTTAATCTTACATTTCTGGGAGGGTGATTTGAAAACCATTGAAAAATACCTGCAAAATAAGATATAGTTATGAGAAAAACATAAGACAAAAAAAAATCATATTTTACTAAACTTCTAACGAATTCTGTTTACAATTTATGTTTTATAGATTTTATTGGAAGTTTACTAGCCTTAACTTGTAAGCAGACTTCAACACAAGTCCACTATATCAAATAATTTTAGATTTGGAAAATTGGAACATTAAGAAAACGTGAAAATACATTTAAATGTGAATAACATCAATAAACAGAATTTATAAGATAAAATAATAAATTAAAGACATAGAGTTTGAATATATAACTTATTTGAATATAAACACAAAGATAAACATTTAAAATTTATAGATGTAAAGCTTACATTTTTCTGAGTGCAGATGAAAACTATGGAAGATAATAGCTACAAAACGAGATAAGATTATTAGAAAAACATAAGAAAAAAAATTAAAATCATACTTTAGAAGTGTTTTAAAATTTTAAGCAAACTTCATTAGAAGTATACTCTATCATATAATTTAGTTCTGAATTTTTTTTTTACTTTTATAAATGTTAACTTTTAAATCTGATAAAACTTTTAAAATAGAATATATAAGACCAGTTAGTACCAAAGTAAACCCATAGAATTTGATTTAATAATTTTTGAAGATAAACACAAAATATACATTTAAAATCAATAGTCCTAGATCTTATTTTTATAGTAGGAGATGAAAACCATGAATGATAGTACCTACAAAATATGATAATATTGTGAAAAAGACATGATGAAAAATTAAACTTAAGTGTTTTTTCAAATTCAAACAGTTTAAAGAGAACTGAGAGGGGTTTAGAGGGAAAGAAACAAGTTTCAAAGAGAAATGTGAGAGATATATCAACTTGTATAGCCATTTAGAGAGAGTGATATGTATATTTTCTTTTTATAGAGAGATAAAAAATGGAATTAGATCAAAAAAATTTCGTGGTCTACTAAAATTAATATTAGGGAGAAGATTTCGTTGGAATTCCACTTAGTAAACTTTTTGAAAGTTGACTGTGATAATCTTATTATTGTTTTGTATTCTTCATTGTCTTAGTAATCTTAATATATGATTTCACAATTGTTGAATATTAGTTTGAAGAGTATCATTTTAATTTATCTATATAAAAACTATAATTAATTTAAAATTATTTTATTTTTTGTAATCGCAATTTTTATGACTGCTGAAGAAGTTTACTATACCCTAAAATCAAGTATATTTCATTGAAGTCTAGGAAACCACTAATCCCAAACCTAAATGTCCACTTGATAACGAAAAAACTATAAGTTAATAATTGTATCGAATAAGAAAATCTTGCAAATATACACAACTCAAACTTTATCTGTAAATTTAACTCAATAAAATTTAAATCTAAAATCTAACCCTAGAAATTAGGGGGTTCAATCCGGTGAAACCGAACCAATTAAAACCGACTAAAATAAAGAAAGTAGTTTGGATTCGGTAATACCGAATATACCGAATGAATGTTATTTTTAAGAAACCCCAGTATATGGATATAGTTTGGTATATAAATTGATCAAATTAAATAAACCGATAAATTAAAATATAGTAGTATAATTATATGTAAGTTATATAATATAATTAGTGATATATATACAAATTTTATTTTAGTGGTATGATCTTCATACTTAGAATGTTGATTTTAATAATCTAATATTTTTTTTTATTAATTGTTTTTATCAAATTAAACAAAATATAAATTTTACCTTTTTCGTTGACAAATATGTGTCATAATATTTAGTTATTTATTAATATTATGGATTACTAACCGTTCTTATTTTTATTATATAAAAAATATTATTATTATTATTAACTTTATATGTTTACTAATTATTCTAAATAGTAAAATAAAAATAGTCTATTTAAAAATGAAATATCTTCATGCTTTATTTAAGTCGTGATCTAATCATATAAAGTAAAATTCACAAAATTTTAATAAAGATAAATATATTTATGGTTTTTTGGTATAAAATCGAATAAACCAAAAATCAACGGTATATAAACCGAACCAAAACAAAGTAGATATGATTTTAATATTTTAGCTACTTTTTATAAACCGAAATACTGAAAAAATGAATTAAAACATGATTAGTAAACCAAACTATGTTATTTCAAAATTTTAAATTGTACTAAATTTTACATATATACTTTGTGTTGGTTCATATATTGATGATTTATATAATTTAGTTTTAATATGTTTAAAATAAAATTATTCAATCAAATAGGGAAGTAGGTTTTTCGAGATTCTTGAGGAATCTCCACCTAGTAGACTTCTCTGCTAAATATAGATTTTAGAAGGATAGATCCGTAAAATAATTTTTCTAATTTTTAGTTTGATCACAAGTGGTAAATAGTATTTTACTAATCATTTGGATTATTTTTGAATTTGATTGAATATAAAATATATTTTTGTATATCTATTTCTATTGTATGTCATTTTTTTGGCAAATTCTTCTAATATATATGCATATATACATTTAATTTTTTTTACAAATTCTCAAAAAAAAAGTTTTTTTTACCAAAACTAATAAATGTAATCAAACAAATCGAAAACTTATTCTTTTGTTGAGTACGATTGTGCCGATTTCATTCCTTTCTTCTCATCTCTTGAACTCTCCTATCTCTCTTTTCTCCATCAATCTCCATTCTTTTCCTTTTCTCAGTTATCATCCCTCTTTCGTTGTCGTTGACAACCACCACGAAACAATGCATTGTATTTAACTACATGTATAATTATGTAAATATAGATCTTTCACACGCTACTTAAATAAAAGAAATCACATAATATGCATTGAGTTTGTTTTATGTATACAACTCTATTTTCTTCATCTAGAAAACGTTTAATATTAAAATATTAGGCTAATTAAGAGTCCAAATATGGAAGTAAGATATATAACTTAATTTCATCTCTTTCGTCAAGACATAATCAAAAGAAAATGAAGATATCATCAACTGGTTGCATCTTTTTCCTTATCTTCATCTCCATTACCATGGTTTTGAGTGCACCACGAGGGGGAGAAGTTGGTAAGCTATATATTTTTTTTTATAATTTATATTAGAGAAATTGCTAAGAATACCACAAGGTATTACCACTTTTCAAAATACTCTCAATCAAAAATATATTAACATTTGGACTTACACTTTAATGATTGTTGTTTAGGGTTTAGGGTTTAGTGCTAAAGGTATGAAGTTGAATTTCTAAATATTTTATAAATATTTAGAAAAATTAGTTTAGTCTATTCTCATCATAAATTTAGAATATTTTTAAAATAATTATTTAATGATAAATTTAAAAAATAGTATCAAACTTGTGGTAAAACTGATTTTTTCCCTTTATATTATCTCTAAATCCTAATATATCCATATTAGTTTTACTAGTTAAACAAAAGATTACAAAAAAAAAAACTTAAGTTTATAACTTATTGTCACTCCATTTAGGGGCTGACTGGTGTAACCACAGCGGTTGCGACTGCGGTTGCGGGCGTTTGCGAATGCGGGTAGTTGCGGTTTTATGCGTTATTAAGAGATTTGGATGACTGGTAAAACAGTTAAAAATTGTTACGTTTGCGAGATACTTATGAATGGTTAACCACCAAATATAGCAGTTGTTAAATATAAATGAACAATATTTATATTTTATATAATTATAAAAATACTGAAAATCATATTATTATAATAAATATAAAAATTATATTTATAAAATTATACTATTAATTTTAATAAAAAATATAGAAATATTTTTCTTTAAAGTTTTATAAAATAAAATTAAAATATAATATATATAAATTAGTATTTCTATTATTTCAATTTAAAATTTTAATTGAATATTTTTTATTTATATAGTTTTTTGAAAAAAAAAAAAAAATTTACCCTCCCGCTACTGCCCGCAACCGCAAACGCTAGCTGGAACCATTTTTTGAATTTTAGAGGTTTATAGCGGTTTAAAGCGATTTGTAGCGTTTTGTATGATTGTTACAAAACGCCAACAACCGCTACCAACCGCAAAAGCTGCGTTTGCGGGTGGTAGCGGAAAAACCACTCACGCCCTTAGTTGCCGATCGGCTTTGATTAAAATTCAATGAAACTTTACATATGTGCACCTTAGAAGACTTGTTGAATCAAAGTTAATTAGGCTACCAGAAACATCTAATCTATTAAAACTGAAGTACAAATAAGAAATAACCCTTAATTTTACTTAATATTTACAAGGAATGCCACTGATATTATCTTTGCATCCAAACATCCAAACATTAATTTTTAACAAGAAAAGAATAAAGCTTGGTTAAGCCCATTAACAACTTTTGTCATTTGAATTGAAAACTTCATAAAAAAATGTATATGTATTTTCCAATTTTTTATAATAAAAACAGAATTATGCATATAGCATTAAATTATTTTTATTTTTATTTTTATTCATATTCATATAAGTTAATCAACTATATTTGAACTATAAAAAGGACAATAATGTTAATAATTTTTGATTATAATCTGAACTTATTCATTTACAGTAACAAAATCATGTAGCTATCCATAACAATTTAATGAATAAAATACATACTAATATTTATTATAAATGATTATATATATAAACAAATACAATGTATTATTCATTTGTACGGTATATATCTAATAAGAATAATTTATGTAATTTAAAATTTTAAAAATTTTAATCACCATATAATACATATACACAATTTGGTATATGACGGATCGAATATTCATGGTATTTTAGGATATACGGATTTGGATATGCATTCGTCGGATTCGTAAAATTGTTATCTGGATCCGGATATTCAGAATAAAATCTGAATACACACGGATAGTTGTATATGTTTTTTCAATTAAAAATAAATCAAAAACTAACTATTAACCATATATTCAGTCTATTGAAAATTATTATTTAAAAAACCTTTAAAATAATTAAAATTTAATAAAATTAGAATTTTAGTTATTTTATATAAAAGTATATATAATATACATAGATAACTATAATTAAATTTAAAATATTTAATATCCGGATCCGGATATCGAGACCTAAAATTTAATATCCTAATTTGTATGTAGATCAGTCGAATCCGTAAAATCACTATCAGGGTTCCCGAATATTCGTTTTTCAAAGCGGATCGGATCCCGGATCGGATAACGAATATCGAATATTAAGTTCCAATCATATATACAATTATATCAAATAAATTGCTTGAAATTTTTGTCATTTATAATAACTCCACGCGACATTGCTCCGTCAGGCTTTTGCCCATTACGAAAAATTCCTCTAACATCCGCGCGGGCGCGCAGGTCAAAGGCTAGTGTATTATTATAGTTGAATATAACAAAAAAAAACAATTGAAACAGAGGACGAAACGGAGTTTAGCTACGTGGCAAAAGGACACAAGGGGCCAACGAAATGGGGGACACTAAAGGCAGAGTGGAAGTTGTGTGGAACTGGAAAAATGCAATCTCCGATTAATCTTACGGACGAAAATGTCAAAGTTACTAGTAAATCTCTCCGTAGCCAGTATTTACCTGCCAATACCACTATTAAGAACAGAGGGCATGATATCATGGTAAATCAACCATTAATCTTTCCAATATATGTTGATAAAAAAAACTTTCCAATATAGATATAAGTGTTACAAGAAAATTAAATTTTAAAAAAAGATATATATATATATATATATATATATATATATATATATATATATATATATTGATACATGCTTTCTATTTTTAAATAATAAAATTAGGAGTAGATCGTGGATCTAATTCCCAGCTATTTGTAAGACTATCTCTAATGTATTATTTTATTTTCTCTCTAAAGTGAAATAACACCAAAATAGAGTTAACTTTTACTGGAACTATATTGTGTTTTGTGGTTAGAGAAGATTTACTTTAAAATAGAGTTAAGAGTGAAAAAATAAAATAGAGTTTAGAGTAGCAAGGAGAAAGCTGAATTTCTATTGTTGTTTTAAGCATATCTGCAGTGACTATTGAACAGTAAAAAAATGGAAGGTTTATAGTTTGTGGGATTTCAATCCATCGCTCTAAACCCACCGAGGAGTCTTCACTGTTCAAACCACTCCATGGTTATTGCATTTTTGGTCATAATGATGTACTTTTAGTTTTTTTGTTTTTGGTTTGTTAATATGATAGTTGGAATTTAAAGGACGGAATAAAGGTATAGGTATTACTGTTCGTGGTATAAAATACAAACTTCAACAGCTTCATTGGCATTCTCCTTCCGAACACTCAATCAATGGCAAAAGGTATATCTACTCGTACATTCGTATTGTACCTTATCTAATAACGTAAAGATTGCTATCTCACTATTAAAAAGAACACAAAACTGTCTAAGAAATGGCTACTCTAGCCTCCTCCAACCCTCGTGACCAACAAGGTTTTAGTACATAAATATTTACCTGATGTCCATCGACTATGTCTTTCGGCTGGTCTTTTAGTATACGGCTTGCAACACATTTTAGTCGGTATTTTCTGAATGTTAAATGATGATTCCAATTTATATAAATACATCGATCCAGTGTCTAAATGGAGGGTCAACAAGAGTTTTAAATCATCTACAAAGTCATAATGCTTACGATATTTGAAATAATGTGTAAATCGTATCTATATTCATGTACAAGGCAGTGTTTATATACAAGAGAAGTTATCCTATTCCTTAGGGGAATATACGTATAGATAACTACGACACATAAGTTATCCTTATCACTAATATATATCTATATCTCTATACCCCCCCCCCCCCTCAAGTTGGAGGTGAAAGAACTTGAATCTCCAACTTGGACAATAAGTAGGAAAATGTAGTAGAGGGTAAAGCTTTAGTGAGAAGGTCGGCTGGCTGGTCTTTTGTTGAGATATGTTCAGTTGTAATGAGGTTATCTTGGACAGCGTCACAAACCAAATGACAATCTGATTCAACATGCTTGGTGCGCTCGTGGAAGACTGGATTAGCTGCAATATGGATGGCTGATTTGCTGTCGCAGAAAAGTCGCATTAGCTTGTCGTGACCAATACCAAACGAGAGAAGCAATTTCTTCAGCCATTTCAGTTCCTTGAGAGCATAAGACATAGACCGATACTCAGCTTCAGCAGATGACATTGAAACAATATTTTGTTTCTTAGTTTTCCAAGAAACTGGCGAAGAACCAAGAAACTGGCGAAGAACCAAGAAGAACAATATAAGCACTGAGGGAACGGCGAGTGGTTGGACAAGCATTCCAATCAGAGTCACAATAGGAAGTAATAGCAAGATCAGAGTCAACACGGAGAAGGATACCCTGATCAGGACAACCCTTAAGGTAACGTACGACACGCAAAGCAGCGTCCCAATGAACTTCGAGTGGTGCCGTCATGAACTGAGATAGAATGTGCACTGCATAACAAAGATCAGGACGAGTAAAGGTAGGATATATAAGACGACCAACCAATCGTCGATAAGCCTCAGGTCGTTGCAGTGAAGGACCCTTGGCAACGGCAAGCTGATGATTCAGCTCGATAGGAGTGGCATAAGGTTTAGCACCAAGTAACCCTGTCTCGGCGATGATATCTAACGCGTATTTGCGCTGAAAGATGAAAATACCTTCATTGTTCCGTGCTACCTCGATCCCAAGGAAATATTTAAGCTTGCCTAAGTCCTTCATATGAAAGCACTGATGGAGGTAATTCTTAAACTGCTGTATAAAGGAGAGGTCATTGCCTGCGATGACAAAATCATCGACATAGACTAAAACATGAATAACCGAAGTGCCTTAGTGAATGAAAAATGGGAGTAATCAGCTTTACTCTGTTGGAACCCATAAGTCTTCAAGGCTGTACTTAGTTTGGCGAACCAGCACCGAGGTGACTGTTTAAGACAATATATTGATTTTCGTAAGCGACAAACCATGGTAGGATCAGGATGTTCGAAACCTGGGGGAAATCTCACGTAAACTTCTTCATTGAGATCACCGTGTAAGAACGCATTATGAACATCCATTTGATGGATCTCCCATTTCTTTGCGGCGGCAATCTGAAGAAGGATACGTACAGTAGATGGTTTTGCAACAGGAGCGAAAATGTTAGTATAATCAAGGCCTTCGCGTTGACGATTACCTTGAGCCACAAGACGTGACTTCCGACGAGATAATGTTCC
The DNA here is from genome assembly GCA_905132885.1 of Moricandia moricandioides. NCBI lineage: Eukaryota > Viridiplantae > Streptophyta > Magnoliopsida > Brassicales > Brassicaceae > Moricandia > Moricandia moricandioides. The sequence goes on from CAJHQQ010000294.1 coordinate 179,803, forward strand.
ATTCGCATGATATTTATTTTTATAAACCCATCGTGAACCAATGGCCTTCTTGCCAGGAGGGAGTTTCATAACGTCCCATGTATGATTTAACTCAAGAGCTGTGTATTCATCTGCCATTGAGTCGTTCCAAACGTCTTCCTCGCTAGCTTGTTTAAAACTGGTCGGTTCAGAGTTGGATGTAATGGCTGCGATGAAAGCCGTATGACCTGGAGAAAAATCAGCTTTAGAGAGAAACGATGAGATGGGATACGGTGTAGTACCTGGGATCGAGCTAGAAGAACCAAGAGAGGAGGTCGGTGTGTCGAGAGAGAGGGGTGAGTTTAGTTGAGAAGCATGGAAGACAAAGTCTTTCAAAAGAACTGATGGTTTAGTCACGCGACGACCACGACCAAGTAATTCGGGTAAGCCTGGAGATGAGCTACCCACTGGTTCAGCCGTAGGAGAGGTCTGAGCCAGAGGTGACGATGGTGGACTTGTATCAGACGGTTGAGTACTAGGCGGTGTAGCAGTGGTAGAAGTGATAGTAGTAGTATTAGTTTCAGTGGTAGGCGCAAAGGTAACCGGTGTCTCAGAGGGAGGAGTCACATGTGTCTCAGGTGTAGTAGGAACAACCGGAGAAGGTGGTAACAGTGGTGCAATAGGTGATAACCAATCATCCACTGTAGGATCCTGAGCAAAGATAGGCGGGGTAACATAATTAGAATCTGCAACTCCAGGGAACTGATCCTCAAGAAATACTACATCACGGCTTGAGAAGAATTCATTTGTCTCTATATCATATAGCTTCCAAGCCTTTTTCCCAAAGGGATATCCGACAAAGAGGCACTTACGACTTCTATCACTGAACTTGTCTTTGTTACGTGGACGCCTATGAGCATAACATAGACAACCAAATGTTCGTAATGAATCGTAGGATGGATCGGAACCATGTAGTAATGCATAAGGAGTTTTGCCGTCTAGTAGAGGTGTAGGTGTGCGATTGATCAGATGAACCGCGGTTAATATACTTTCCCCCCCAAAACTTGACTGGAAGCTTAGCTTGAAAGAGTAATGCACAAGCAATGTTAAGGATATGGCGGTGCTTACGTTCGACTCTGCCGTTCTGTTGAGGAGTATCAACACACGAGGTTTGGTGTACAATTCCTTGTTGTTGAAAGTAGGATGAGAGCACCATGAATTCGGATCCGTTATCAGAACGAACAGTGCGAACTGGTTTACTGAATTGTTTCTCACTCATAGCGCAAAAGTTTTTGATTAATCTATGGACTTCTGATTTTTCCAACATTAGATATATCCATACAGCTCTAGAGTAATCGTCAACGATAGTCAAGAAATAAGCTGCTCCACATGAATAAAGTGTTCTATATGGTCCCCAAACGTCACAGTGGATTAAGGCAAAAGGATGCAAAGCTTTATTCGAACTCTCATGAAAAACTGATCGTGTTTGTTTAGCACGAAAACAAATATCACAGGAATACGTATCGCTAAAATCCAACTTTAAACTATTAAACACTGGTAATGTAGAAAGCACTTTGTAAGAAGGATGTCCAAGTCATTGATGCCATAAAACCGTAGGAGATAACTTGGCCTTGGTGATTTTGTTGGCTTGTGCGACTCTGACACCTTTGAAGTAGTAGACACCCTCTCTCTCTTCATCGGCTCCAATCAAGGTCCTCGTAAAACGGTCATGTAAAACACATAGTGTATCAGTAAAAGTAGCAATGCATCCTGTCTGTTTGAGTAGTCGAGAAACCGAAATCAAAGTGCAGTTGAAATTCGGAACGTATAAGACATTAAGGAGTAGATAATCTTTATTGTCAAAGTGCCAATCTTAGTAGCTCGCGAGGCAGTTCCATCGGGGAATGTCACTGCAGAAGGTATAATGTCGATGGCATTATGTAGTAATGACAGATCTCCTGTCATATGGTGAGAGGCACCGGTGTCGAGTATAATGTCTGAAAGTTTTGTTTTACCCGATAGGCGATCTGTAGAGAGTTGAGATTGTTGATTCTGTAGTAGGTTGATGAGAGCTGTAATCTGATCCGAGGAAAAGGATGTCGCAGCAGTGGAACCAGCCGAAACCGAGGCTGAGTTCATACGTCCTCATCCCCATCCTGTAGTGTTGGAAGAACGAACACGACCCCTGTTGCTTGGACCCGAAGAACCACGCGAAGTTGTACGTTGTTGCTCGAGAAACCAATCTGGATAGCCGTGGAGTATAAAACATTCAGAGGTGTCATGTCCGGTACGCTTGCAGTGAGTGCATGATCGGTTTGGATCCCGATTGCGCGAGTTCACAGCTGCAACCGTAGACTGCGACGGTGGTAATGTTGGTTCTGTTTTAGCAGAGAATCCCAACGTGTCCTGAGTAGTTTCAAAAGAACGTATGTTGTTGAGATGCTGCTCTGCTCGAATAACTCGAGAGTAAACAATATTAAGATCCGGTAGAGGGTCTTCATCGATAATTTGAGAGCGAATTGTACTGAATCGAGTATGATCAAGTCCGAATAGAAACTTGTGAACCTTAGCATCTTCCCGTTCTTTCTCAAGATCAGTAGAGGCTTCACAGGTACATGTAACAACAGATTTGAATGTCTGAAGCTCTTCCCATAGTTTAGAGAGGCGACCGTAGTATTCCAAGACAGACTGACCGTTCTGTCTACAATTTGTAATCTCGTTTTCGAGAAGATGTTTACGAACGCTGTTCTTCACCGAGAAACGTCGTTTGAGAGAGTTCCATAGTTTTGCAGAATCCGGAACATGAGAAACAGTTGATCAAACTTGTGGATCGATAGAGGTACGAATCCAGCCAACGATCATAGAATTAGTAGATGTCCATCGGGCAAGATCAGGGTTAGACGACGGTTTCTGTATAGTTCCGTCAATAAACCCTATCTTTTGCTTTGCTTGGAGAGAGTTCCAAAGCTCCGTTGCCCATTCAGAGTAGTTATCCCCTCGAAGTAACACATGTGTGATTAGAGAACCTGGGTTGTCCGAGGGATGTAGAGCATAAGAAAGATCTGTAAACGAGCTTTCCATGTTGGTAGATGTAGAAGACGCGTTTGTAGATGACGCAGTAGAAGAATTGGTGGCCATAGTAGTTAAAAAAAATTGTTAGTAAGCGGAAGTAGGTAGGAGAAGAACCGAAATTTTATATCAAGGATCAGCTCTGCTCTGATACCATAAAATAATGTGTAAATCGTATCTATATTCATGTACAAGGCAATGTTTATATACAAGAGAAGTTATCCTATTCCTTAGGGGAATATACGTATAGATAACTACGACACATAAGTTATCCTTATCACTAATATATATCTTCTTTTTTTTTGTAACACACTAATATATATCTATATCTCTATAATATTGTTCAAGAGCAATGATTTTAAGGGCCTGACTGGTGTAACCGCAGCGTTTGCGTTTGCGACTGCGGGTGTTTGCGGATGCGGGCGGTTGCGGTTTTATATGTTATTAAGAGATTTGGACGAATGGTAAAGCGGTTGAAAATTGTTGCGTTTGCGAGATATTTATGACTGGTTAACTACTAAATGCAGCAGTGGTTAGATAATAAATAAACAATATTTATATTTTATATAATTATAATAATATTAAAAATCATATTATTATACTAAATATAAAAATTATATTTATAAAATTATACTATTAAATTATTTTAAAATTATAGAAATTTTTCTTCAAAGTTTTATAATATAAATTACAATATAATGTATACATTTTGATATTTTATTATTTAATTTAAAATTTTAATTGATTATTTTTATTTTTTATTATATAGTTTTTTTGAAAAAAAATATTTACCCTCCCGCAACCGCCCGCAACCGCAAACGCTAGCTGGAACCAGCTTTTGAATTTTAGAGGTTTATAGCGGTTTGAAGCGATTTATTGCGTTTTGTATGATTGTTACAAAACGCCAACAACCGCTACCAACCGCAAAAGCTTCGTTTGCGGGTGGTAGCGGAAAAACCAGTCAACCCCTAAGTGTAAGAGACCCAACAAAAAAAAACTATTTTAGTTATGCTTGTATTATGGTATTTGAATAGTATGCAAAAATGTGACATAATTAAATAGGTATGCTCTTGAGGAACACATGGTTCATCAGAGCAAAAGTGGACGTTTCGCTGTTGTTGCGTTTCTTATACAAAAATTGGAGAACCTGACCCTTTTCTTCATTCGGTATTTCCAATTCTCAACCTAATTTTTAACTATTTTTTTCCATCAATCATCGCAAAAATTCATACATTTTATTTTCTTTTTGATTAGTTGGAAGAATATTTGAAGAAGATAACTGAAACACACGAGTCCGAGGATTATGTCGGGATGATTGATCCCAAAAAACTCACTTTCGAATCAAAACAATACTATAGATATCGTGGATCACTTACAACTCCTCCATGTTCTGAACATGTTATTTGGTCAGTTTCCAGACAGGTAATTTACTTTAAAAAAATCTAATTATTTCTAAAAGCTATAGCTTTCTGGATTTATATTGTAATTTTCTAGTATTACCTTATGCGTTTTTAAGTTTTGGACTTTGATAACCGACTTATTATCAAGAGCCGCTTAGGCATGCGACCGGAGGATACCCTCCATGCCAAGAAGAAAATAACAAGGAGCCCCCATCGCGCTAATTACTCGCGGAAGCGTCAAGCTGTGTCATACGAAGAATCTCCCAAAAAGAGAGTGTATGATAACCATCCCAAGCGCGCAAGCAACACCCTCCCGCTGCCTCCGATAGCGGGCCCGACTCTCGGAAAGAACAAGGAGGACCCAGGAAAGCTGGTGGTTGACGAGATCCCACCGGCAAAGCCAAAATGATCCTAAGATGGAACTGCCAAGGAGCAGGTAGCTTCTTGGCAATTCGCCACCTGAGAGAGATCCATCAAAAGTTCTTTTCGGGCATCATGTTTTTAATGGAAACTAAGAATAAGAGAGATTTCCTTCAAAATCTCCAAATTGAATTTGGTTATGATTTTCTTTTTACAGTTGACCCATCCGGGCTTAGTGGGGGTTTAGCCCTTTTTGCTTTATCTGAGTTTAATGTCCAAGTTATTTCCTCGAATAATAGAGTCATTGATGTATCAGCTACTATTGATGGCAATAAAATCTTCATATCTTTTGTCTATGGTGACCCGGTCATTAACCAGAGAATTCATGTATGGGAACAATTAGAAAGAATAAGTACATCACGCTCCAAGGCGTGGCTCATGATAGGAGATTTCAACGAAATCACAGGTAATCATGAAAAATCGGGTGGTTGTGCCCGGAGTGAAAACTCTTTTGTAAACTTCAGATCAATGCAACAAAACTGTGGAATGATCGAGCTCCCATATACGGGCGACTGCCTATCTTGGGTGGGAAGAAGACACAATTATCTCATCAAGTGTCGACTAGATCGAGCAATGGGGAAGGGAGAATGGTTCAATTTATTCTCGAACTCCACCACCCAATATCTTCGGTTTATGGGATCGGATCATCGACCTATCATTACCCACCTCTCAAGTAGCAAAATCAAACCTTGGAAAAAATTTCGTTTTGATAAACGATGGATAGAAAAAAAAAGGTTTCGAAAAGATTGTAAAAGAAGGATGGACAAATACTGATCTTGATGAGGACCTACCACTCCATGTCTGTATTAAAAAATGTAGATCAGCGATTGCCCAATGGAGACGAAAAGAGAACCACAACTCCCAAAAGGCTCTGGAGGAGCTCAAAGACAGGCTCGATAAAAGCCAAGTGGATCAATCTATCTCGGCAACGGAAATCTCATCGATCAAAGATCAGATCCAGCAAGCATACAAGGAAGAAGAAGCGTTTTGGCAACAAAAAAGTAGGAACTTATGGTTAAAAAAAGGAGAGCGCAACACAAAGTTCTATCATGCCACAACAAAACTCCAACGAGCAAGGAACCACATATGTGGACTTAATGACAATCGAGGCATTTGGTGGGAAAACGAACGGAAAATTAAATCAATAGCTATTGATTACTACAATAACCTTTTTTCCTCAACCACTCCAACGGACGTCGAAGTATCTCTAAACCACTTAGAGAACACTATCTCTCCAGAAATGAATGAGAATCTCAGTAAAGATATTTCTCCCTCTGAAATCAAGAAGGCAGTGTTCTCAATCCACCTAGGAAAAGCCCCAGGACCGGACGGCATGACGGCACTCTTCTACCAAAAGTATTGGAACATAATCGGCCCCAAAGTTATACACACGGTTCAAGAATTTTTCAATAACAACTCCTTTGACCCTCAACTGAATGAGACAAATATATGTCTAATTCCTAAATCAGAGCGACCAAGAGATTTGACTAATTTCCGGCCCATTAGTCTATGTAATGTGAGCTACAAAATCATCTCAAAAGTCTTATGCCAAAGATTAAGACGATTCCTCCCAAGCATTATATCAGAAACCTAGTCTGCCTTTGTAGCAGGGAGAGCAATCTCAGATAACATTCTATTAGCACAAGAAGCCTTCCACGCCCTCAAAACTCACAATCGTTGCAAGAAAGACTTCATGGCAATTAAAACTGACATGAGTAAAGCATACGATAGAGTGGAATGGGACTTCCTCGAAGCAACGCTACTGAAAATGGGATTTTGTGAGAAATGGACACACTGGGTGATGAAGTGTGTACGTTCGGTCTCATATAGTGTGCTAATAAACGGGAACCCAACCGGCCACATTATCCCAAGCAGGGGACTCAGGCAAGGGGATCCTCTATCACCATACTTGTTTATTCTCTGCACAGAAGTCCTCATAGCCAACATCAAGCAAGTAGAAAATTCGAGGCAGATCACTGGACTGAAAGTAGCCCATGCAAGTCCCCCGATATCGCATCTTCTCTTTGCGGACGACAGTCTTTTCTTCTGTAAAGCCGAGCCAGAGCAATGCAGTGGCCTACTTAACATTCTTGAGATATATGGGAATGCTTCCGGACAAAAAATCAACTTTGGAAAATCAACTATCACCTTCGGGGAAAAAGTGCACACGGATAATAAGGAGAATCTGAAAAATATCCTTAGGATCAGCACCGAAAGTGGGAATGGAAAATACCTAGGCATCCCAGAACAACTCCAAGGCTCGAAAACTCAGATCTTTGCATATGTTCAAGAAAATCTGCAAAAAAAGGTCAATGGATGGACTGCGAAATATCTTTCTAAGGCCGGAAAAGAAATTATGCTCAAATCAGTAGCCTTCGCAATCCCGACATTCCCAATGTCGTGTTACCTTTTACCTAAAGGACTTTGCCAAAAGATCACTAGTGCAATCTCCAAATTTTGGTGGAGCTCGGGTTCCAATTCCAAAGGAATGCACTGGTTAGCTTGGGATAAACTCTGCCTGCCGAAAAAAAATGAAGGAATCGGCTTCAGATCACTCGAAGAATTTAACCTAGCTCTCCTAGCCAAACAACTCTGGAGATTGGAGCAAAACCCAAATTCCTTACTCACCCGGGTCCTCAAAGGAAGATACTTTAGATCTTCACACCCTTTCAAAGCTACCAGGGCCGCGAGACCATCCTATGGCTGGAGAAGCATGATGGCAGCACAGGAGTTGGTCACTAAAGGACTTCGGCGTACAATTGGTACAGGAGATCAGACCCTAGTTTGGGAAGACCCATGGCTTCCGGATACAACCGCAAGACCACCCACCAGAACACAACTTTATGACCCTGGACTGAAAGTCTCTGACCTTATCGATCCAGTAAGGAAGGAGTGGGACATTACTAAACTCCGAAACAACCTAGACTCACATGATATACCACTGGTACGTAGTCTCCACATTAGTCGAAACTCCAAACCAGACGGGTATTGCTGGAGTCTTTCAATTTCTGGAAAATATTCAGTGAAATCAGGATATATTCTTGCAAGAACAAAAAAAGATAGTGAGTTTGAGTTCCAAAACCAACTACCATCCCTTAACCCGTTAAAGGAATAAATTTGGAAACTCAAAGCTGGCAAGAAATTCTGCCACTTTCTATGGCAATGTGTGTCGGGAGCGGTGGCGGTCAACGAGCAGCTCTTCAAGAGGCACATTGGAAATGACCCGATTTGCCCTAGATGCGGGTTTGCAGCAGAATCACTGAATCATATGCTTTTTACTTGCCCTCCCTCATTACAATGTTGGGCCTTATCAACGGTCCCTTCTGCACCTGAAACTTTTCCCTCACAAAACCTCTATACAAATATGGATTACCTACTCTCAAAAATCCGTTGTGGAGGAAACGTAGAGGAGACAACCCGGGTTTTCCCTTGGCTTATATGGTATATTTGGAAAGCGCGAAACGAAAAATTATTTAATGGACGGGATTTTACCCCTATGGAGACAATTGACCTTGCAGCACGTGAATGCAATGCTTGGTTTATGGCCAACATGGAAGAGGACCCCGAAGAGACCGTCCCAGATCCCTTACCAAGGAACCATAGTGAGAGCCCAATCTTTACCTGCCGCGTAGACGGTTCATGGAAGCATGATGAATTCACGAATGGCATAGGATGGATTTTACATTTACAAGATGGATCAATCGACCTTCTTGGACTCCAAGGTAGCCCTAAAGGAATATCCCCACTACATGCTGAACTACAGAGCCTGACATGGGCCTTAAAATGTCTGAGCCGCCACCAGCGCTACTGCAATCATTTTGTTACCGACTCACTAGAACTGACCAAGATGATTGAAAAGCCGGAAGATTGGCCAGCCTTTGCATCAGAACTCAGTGAGTTCAATACCATCTGGGAAACTTTTAATGAAGCCAGAGTAGTTTACGAGGCCAGATCCAGTAATAACCAAGCGGACTTTCTCGCACGACAAGCTCGACTAAGGAAACGTGTGTTCTCATATGTCAGCACATCCGCTCCATACTGGATGGACACCACCAACTCGCCCTTCGCGAACTCGTACTAAGATCTTCTCAACTCTTATGTGCAAAAAAAAAAAAAAAAAGATTATAATTGATATTTTAAAATAAAAAAATATTACATCATACCGATTGTGAAAAATATATTACATTAAAAAAAATATAAAATTTCTATAACATTTTTTACAATATAAAGTAAATGATAATAATCATTTAGTAATTTCTTACTACAAAATAAAATAATATATATTTTAATTATGTAAAAGAATCTAACAATATAAATAGAACAGTATATATATATATATATATTTAGTTACAGATTTAAACAATTACTAATAATAATTGAACCATATTATTAAATGAAATAATAATATGTATATATATATATTAAATAATTGATCTAATGGATAGTATTGTTACATCAAATTTGGTGTAACAATGTTCACTATACACCACATTTGGTGAGATAATATCTTTTTTTTTTGGTATTTCATTAGATATAAATATGCACCAAATTTAATGTTTTGGTGTCCTAGTTGGAGTTGGCCTTTGACCCATGTACAACAGTTCTTACAATTCAACACCATCTTTGTCTCTTTTTTAATATTTCATATCATCTTATTTCATTTCTTCCTAATTATTCAACATTCACTTCAATTTTAATTTCTATAATAATTTTGTTTAATAAAATTCAATATATACCGCATCATTTCATATTTTTATATATTACAATACAATATCTACATATTAATAATATTTTTGATTATAACTAATTTAAATAACTAAAATGACATAAAGTTTTATATACTTTGTGTAAGCACACGTTGCAAAGTAAGGCCAACAAATTATTTTTTCAACTTTTGAAAGAATTCAACTAAGTTGAATACACTTAGTTTGTCTGAAAATTTCAACACCCTCATACATTTGTTCAACTGTGATGAATATATAATTCAACATCCTTAATGTGGATGGTCTACACTTTCAGATTAGGACCGTAACAAGTCAGCAAGTGGAGCTTCTCCGCGTGGCTGTACATGATGTAAGTTTTTCTCTTTTGTTTAGTTTTCTCATCAGTCATCAGATTCCCACTTATTATACAGACCACAGCATAGCTTCTTTAACATAATTTTAACTATCATATTATTACTTATTGTAAATATAATATTCAAGGTAAGGTCAAAATGTTTTACATAGAATATGCAAGGTAAGACCAAATGTTTTATCGTCTAACTGATACATGAACGATCTTAAGTATATCAAAGTGAAACATTAGCATAATATCTTCAAATTTTTTTCATAAAAGTTCTATGAAAAAAACTTTAAATTTATTTAAAATTTTTTGAGACATTTATTAAATTGTTTAAGGTTTCCAATTTCTCAAGAAAGTCCTTGAACTGATAATTCTATTTTCATTATTTTAAATAATGTTTAAATAATATTGACAGGCTTCAGATACAAATGCTAGGCCGCTTCAACCAATCAATAAGCGCGTGGTGCATTTGTACATACCACCAACGGAGAACAAATAAGTCTGTATTAAAATTTCGCTCTACTTCTTCACTAAACATTATAACCCTTTTTTACATTATAACCTATATTCCATTCGCTATTTTTTCTCATATGATATTAGACGGGTTTGACATTACATGGAATTTATCGTTTTGCTTTAGTATCCGTCATTGGATCACTATCCAATTCAAACTTACACTACTGCATATTAAAACAATCATTAGACACGTTTCATAAGAATTTGACAACTAATTATTACAATATGTCTCACCAGATCGTGGTACGTATCAAAATACTTAAAAATTGATATGCTTTTGAGTCTGATCACACAACAAAGAAGAAGAAGAAGAGAATCATTAGAATTAAAATTCAGAATAAGATATCTATTAAACATTTAACAGAAGGAGCAAATGATATTTATTATGAAGTTATCGCGATTGTTGATTCTGAGTGTTGGAAGATACTGACCAAGTGGCCAAATACGTCTCTATTTAGGTTGCTGTTGAAGAAAGTTGTGCGTTAGAAGATGGATGATCACTACAACAAAACACGCTATATTCCGATAGACATTCCGACGGACATCATTTTCGTCGTTTTTTGTTGACGGAATTCCGAAGAAAAAACAACGAACTATATATTTTTTCAGTTGTCGGAATTTCGTCGAAAAAAATAAAGTCGTCGGAAATTTCTGATGAAATTCCGACGGATATTTTGACCGTTGTGAGTTCCGACAAAATACCGACGAAAATATTTTGACGGCCGTTTTGACCGTTAGGATCCCGATCCGACGGATATTTTGACCATTGTGATTTCCGACGAATTTCCGACGAAATATTTCTGACAAACGTTTTTGACAGTTCGGATTCTGACAAAATTCCGAGGAAATGTTTGACCGTTTGAAAATTCCGACGGACGAACTTTGAAATGTCGGTCGGACTTGGGTCGATAATCCGTCGGAGTGTCGCATGAACTTTTTCTATAAATATGATCTCCCACACCACATTTTCCTCACTCACTTTTTTCTCTCTTCTCACTCTACAATTTTTTTTTGTGCTCGGTGCAGAAAAATATCAAAAACCATAAGTTCATTAAGTAGCTTTACCAACTCATGTAACTAGAGTCTAGATTAATATTTATGTAGTGAAACTGAGTAATTGGATGTAACCATGGCTGCAATTGAAGCAGCCTCTCTCTATACGCTTATGATATTAATCAAATCTTTTTGTTTTTGAAGACAAGTTTAAAGCTTTCCTTTTCTTCTTTATATTTCTTCATAATATAACTATATATAGCTATCTTCATTTTGTATTAATAAGATTTTATAAAGCTTGAAAATTTCTTATTTTGAGATTGCTTACAAAATGTTCTTTGATCTTGAATAAAACTTGAATATTGTTTCTAAAATATTGTTGATAGAAAGAAGATCCATTGTTATATAAGGCAAACTTGAACCTATCAGTCACTTCCCACCAAAAAGATATCTATGTTCATAATTTTCTTTGTGTCTTCGTGACGTTCAAGTTTGAGCAAGATGAGCAAGATTAGTAGTCTAAGAAGATCTCCAACCCCATTTCATAATTACTGCAAAATGAAATGGAAAATGGAGTAATGAAGAAATTTAAAAGTGATTACTTTATAATAGTTTTTTTCTTTCTTCATTATTTCATTTTGCAGTAAATTATAGAGTGGAGTTGGAGATGCTCAAATCTATGTGGTGCACATCCGGTAATAATTATTTAAGGTGAACATGATCAGGGTTTGTCGTGCTTCTGAGGTTGGTCTTGGTTCATCATCTTCTACAGCTTTTCTTGTAGTTCCCTATAATTATAACCATGACAGGTATTCAAAATTCTGCAATTATAACTATAAATTTGATCATCAAGCCACTCTTGCTAAATTTTTCTTTGACATGAAATTTTTAGAAATTTCTACACGGAAAACAAGTGTAAATCTGGAGCTGAGGAAGAAAAAAGAGAGGAAAAGAAAAAAAGAAGAGGAAAAATCTCCAACCAATTCTATGTTAAGGCATGTTAAAAAAATCAGAATCTCAGGAAACTGATGAGTGTATTGGAGCTGGTGATAAAAATCATACTATTTTAGAGGATGATAAGGTAGAAGAAATTATAGATGAGTCTGAGAAAGAGAAGAACGAGAGTAAAGAAGAGGATGTAAATGTTGAAGAACAAGAAGAGATTTTGGATAAATCTGATCCTGCAAATTGGAAAATAATTGATCAGAGTTCGAAAGATTTTCTAGTGAAGTCAGGTCCTATGAAAAGAGTACATGAAGACTATGTTTTTCCAAAGAATGATCATGGTAGACATTTTTCTCGTAAGTATTACAAAAGAGAGTTGAAAAATGGAGATAAACAAGATATTAGTTGGTTACTTTATTCAAGGATATCAGATAAAGCATATTGTTTTTGCTGTAAGTTGTTTGGTCGAGATCAAAAAGTCAACCAGTTATCAAGTAAAAAGTTTAATGATTGGAAAAATATAAGGCTAAGGCTGAGTCAACAAGAAACTAGTCACCACCATATTGTGTGTATGAGTCAATGGATGGAATTAGAATTAAGACTAAGGAAGAAGCAAACCATTGATAAGTGTCTTCAAGAAGAAATCAATAAAGAAAGAAACCATTGGAGAGAGGTCTTGCTGAGAATATTTTTTTTGGTAACAACTCTTCCTGAGCAGAATATAGCATTTTGTGGGACTAATGAGAAGTTTGGTAAGAAAAACAATGGAAATTTTCTGAATTTTGTTGAATCATATGGAGTTTTTGATCCAATCATGCAAGAGCATATCAGACGGATTAAGGAAGGTCAGACTCACTATCATTATTTAAGCCATTCAGGATGAGTTGATTGCTATGCTAGGACATGAGGTTAAACTTATGATCATCAAGAAAATTCAAGAGGCAAAGTATTTTTCGTTTATTCTCGATTGCACTCCAGATAAGAGTCATAAAGAACAAATGAGTCTTGTTATCAGATGTATGGATGTCTCCATGGCTAAAACACAAGTTGAAGAATTTTTTGTGACAGTCTTAGAAGTTGCAGATAAATCTGGAAAAGAACTTTTTGAGTTACTTTGTGACATTGGATGGTCTCAATTTGAGTATTGATGATGTGCGAGGGCAAAGATATGATAATGGTTCTAATATGAAGGGAAAACACAAAGGAGTACAAAAGTGATTTGTGAAAGTCGCGTTGAAAGTGTTTGAGCAATTAATTTTCAGGCTCCAAAAATAAGAGATGCGTTGGATTACTTGGTAGAAAATCGTGAGGATCCTAAAGCTCGCAACAATTCTGAATCTCTTGCTACAAATGAAACTCATGGAATTGGAGGATTTGAGTTCATTTGGTATGATCTTCTCCTTACCTTTAATACGGTAAGTAGGGCTCTACAACAAGAGCATATTGATATTGATAATGCTGTTGTGCAATTGAAAGGTTTGGTTTCATATTTGAACAACTACAGAGAAGTTTGATTTGAAAAAGAAAAATCAGAAGCTGCGATTATTGCAGAATCAATGGATATTGAGCCAAATTTTCCTGTTCAACGAAAGCACATTATTAAAAGGAAAAAACATTTTGATGAGGAGATACAAAGGGATTATGAATCTGAGATGCTGAGTGAGGAAGAAAATTTAAGGTTGATTTTTTTCTAAGAATCGTGGATCAAGCTATAGTGAGGAAGAAAAATCTTCAGATGAGGTTTGAACAATTTGAAGAATATGGAAACAATTTTGGATTCTTGTTTGATTTAAAGAAACTGAGATCAGCATCAAATGATGGTTTAAAGGCATCATGTATCAACCTTGAAAGTTGTCTTAAGCATGGTGATATTTCATACATTGATGGAAATCATTTATTCCTATGGAAATCATTTATTCCTAGAACTCAGGGTTTTAAGACATGTTTTACCAGGCGAGATCAAAAAGGTCATTGATGTGTTAGATTTTATAAAAAGGTATGAAATTTGTTGCTATCCAAATGATTTTCTTTCATATAGAGTGATGATAATGATTTCAATTTCATTCGCTTCAGCCGAAAGAAGTTTTTCCAAGTTAAATTTAATACAATCTTACATGCGGTCAAGTATGTCAGAAGATCGATTGAACGGTTTATCAATGTTGTCAATTGAGAGAGATATGGTTGGGAAGCTTGGCTATCAAAGTTTGATGAATGACTTTGCAGAGAAAAATGAAAGGAGTATTTTTCAGAATATGTAAACTATTGGTTCATTTGTTTTTTTTTTGCGTATGAAAAATTATGTTTATCAATGGTTTAGTACTTTATCTATGAAACTATGTTTATTAGTTCGGTTTTTGGATATTTTTGTAATGTAATATATAGACCCCTATTTTCCATTTTGTTTCAAGCCCCCACAATATCAGGGCCGGCCATGCCCTTGACTGTATTTTGTTCAGTTTTGAGCTCGACTCATCGTATTCCTTATGTACTCAATCAGCCTCGGCACACACCACCAAGGGTGGTCCTGAGCACAGCCAAATGAAATATTGGCCTACGGCCTCCAATTTTTTTTAAAAATTTTACATAAAGAAAAGCCTTCAAATTTATAAAGAGAGAAAATTTATAAAACCCTTCCAAAATTACTTAAGACCTCCAACATCTCAAGGACGGTTGTGTACACCACAACGCAACAGATGAATCACTGAAGAGATATAAGTCTTGCTTTTACTATTAATGGAAATGCTATATTATTAGTTTTTACTTGATTTGTCCACTGGGGTGGTTTGGAATGAGGCCCGTCTCAGTGTTTTAGGAGGCCCAGTACGGCCCAGTGCCTAAACATATATAAAACAATTTGAAAAAGACCCTAAATTTTTTTAAACGGACCCTAAATTACAACTAAAATTGTCTAAATTTTTTTGGGCCCAGTGCAAATGCACCTTAGGCACACCCCTAGAGACGGGCCTGTTTGGAATAAGCTCATAGCCTATAAAATGTTTTTGACAATCTTTTGTATCTTCTCCAACCAAGTAGAATTTGAGGTTGTCGCTATATATACGTAATGAAAAATAATCATGTCATACTAACTACGATAGATGATTAGCATCTTTAAAGCATACAAAACATCTCTGGTAACAGTGAAGACCTGATAAATCGAGATCATCACCTTATGTTATCATCTAACCGAAAGAGCATATGAATGACATAATTTTCAATCCTCATCTGCTGGATTAGTCTGTTCAGCTTCAGTTGTTAGCTCCTGGAATCAAATCATAATTGAGTATCCGCTTGACGACACAACAACTGTTCAGATTCCACTTGGTCTAAGTCATATATCTCTTACTTTCTTCCTGTCCTTTTGGTTCTTCACATTCCAATACAATGATGATCTCAAGATACTACTATACCTATATAACCATTTAGGTTCCTCTAAGTTGAAAACTAAAATCTTAGCTCTCAGAGACCTGCATGGGCCACTTCGTTTTTTTTGTTGCCTTCCTTTATTGAAACGTCGTCGGTTAAGCATAGGACATTGATTGGGTGATACAAAGCTACAACAACTCATCTTCTCATTAATGGGCTCATAACAGAATAAGCCCAGACCTAACAATTAATGCGTCTTCAGAACTAGGGTTTACGAAGTCTTACTCTTCACAACTGTATATATGTACTCATCTTCTTTGCTCTGCCACACATCAAGTCTTATCTATTTAAGTTTTTTTTTTGGATTTTATCATTATATCATTTTATCATACGAAAGTTGTATTAATTCAATGGATTTTTGGAAAGAAAAAGCCTAATTTGCAATGACTTGATTCATGGGAATGGGTCAAGGAATCTATCGTTAGGCCAAATAGATGTTGGATATGTTTCTCTAATCCGGTAAGCTTACGTAACCTCCGTAAGCTTGCTCTGCCTCTAAGGGTCTTTGTTTCTTTTTTACAAAGGATCTTTGGTCACTAGGCAGATACATCTATCAATCTCCCAATCAAGTTTCTTCTTAGATTATTAGTTCTATTATTAACTATTGTGAAATATCGTTAATTTTTTTTTGGTGATGGTGTGAGGGTGATGAAAAAAATCATTCGGATTCCCAATGATAAAAAATGTGATTATTTACCAGCTACTTTTGACTCATTCATCATCAATCTCTATTCCTTTTGTTTTGTTTTTATTAGCTTCTGTTATAATTAGTTTTGGATTTGGCCAGTGATGTAATTAAAATATTTGCTACTCTTGATGAAGAAATTCATTTGATGATTCTGTAACCACCAAGATCTCTGAGGCCTCTTTTTATCTTTTCCCAGATATTTTTTTTTTTTTCACGTAACATCAAAACGCCTTGTTCCTGCAAGAGATTGTAATGACGTCACCTTACAGGGGTTGTTAAGGGCATGTTTATTGCAGGTTTTTTAGTATGGGGTTCTTAACTTTTCAAAGAGACGTTCTTAACTTTTAACTAAAAAACTTAAGAACATTTAAGAGATCTAAGAGATGCCTCTTAACGGGAAAATTAAAAAAAAAATTAAAAAAAAAAATGTGAAATTACAAGTTAAGAACCCCGCCTAAAAGACCGTGGATAAACATGGTCTTATGATATGATTTAACAGTTTGTTAATATACAAATAAAACATAAGTTGGGGGTAGAAAAATAGAACGAAAATAGTTTTTTCAGGAACTCAATTATCAGTTACCCAGTTTATCTATTCTTTTGCTTCAAATTGAGTGTTTCAGGAACAATTTTGTTTGTATTTTGTATACATCGCTTAAGAGGAGGTAGCTTGAGCGGTTTAACAACGACACCAAAGTCAGCAGATGATCTTACCACAGATCTCGAACAATAAACAGAGAGAAGGATATCCTTTTGAGGTGAAACGCAGAGAAACAGATGGTTCCATGGATTTCGTCATCTCCGCTCCGACTCCGTTCGTCTTCTATGTCGCGACTTTGTCCTCCGTCTCCTCTGTCACGACTCCATCCACCGCCTCTCCCGTTGAGACTCCGTCCACCGTCTCCTACGCCGCGGCTCTGTCCTCTGTCACCACTCAGTCCTCCGTCTCCTCCGTTAAAACTCCATACTCCTCTCGGTTCGCAGCCGAGTACGCCTCCTTTTGTGCCGCTTGAAGCTCGTTCTCCGCCAGAACCACCAGATCCTCCTGACACATCCTTCGATCTCGGGCAGTTTTCAGAAACTCATAATTTGAAATCTCATTTGTTGAAACTGACACTTGTGTTCAATGATGAGTTTGTTTCTCTTGTGTATGTTGGTGACACAAGTTGTGTCTCAAAATGCTTGTCTCCTGCAGTATGCAGTGTGTTTCTTTGCTGGTGCGTTGACTGGATTCCTCACAGGTTCTTTCCCAGCAATTTCATATATCCTCATCCCCCTCTCATTATGGTTGTCATAGTGTTTGTTGATTCAACAATGGGTAACTTGATCTCCATCACCAGCTTTGTCTCTTTTCCTGGTCCATTAACCCAAGTTTTATCTCAGAGTTTTTCTAACTTATTGTTGGGTGATGAGTTGATATTTTTGGTTTGGTATCTTAGACACTCTCGTGATATGTCTGTGTCTCTTGCCTTGGTGTCCTCCTTTACTGCAGTATGCAGTCCTTTTACTGTTTTATACAGTTTTACTTTTGTGGTATTCAAGTTCTTCTATGCTTAGCTATGGCAGCTAAATGGACTGATGAGTCATATATCCATCCATTATGGAGTTTGTTATACTCCCAATTTCATCATCCACTTTATATGGTTTTGGTGTAGGGAAAGTATTGTTGAAGATTAGAGATACTTCTAACACTGAAGTTCTAATCAAAGGCTTTGTAGCCATGTTGAAGATTGTTGATTGTGCACTTGTTGCTGCTTCAATCTCGGGATTTATACCACTGATTGTGGTCTTTAATTTCCAAGGCTTCAATTCAGTTTACAGCTTGATGGTTGTTGAGATTAGAGGATTTCTCGGCGTCATTAGTTGTTTAAGCGTTTTGTATGCCCCTATCCTTCTATGTTGTATTTGCTTCTCTGTAATAGCTGTTTGTTTGGTCGGATGACGTTGTTTTCATGTTCTATGTACACTTTCTCCATTAATGGAGAGTAAGAATTTATAAAAGTAAGGTTTGACCAAAAAAAGATGGTTCGATGGATAAGAGCTCGATGTAAATGGCAGAAGCAAGGAGACCATCCAGCTCGATGTAAATGGTAGAAGCAAGGAGACCATCCAACAAAAAAATTGTAGCTACACCAACTATTCGATAATGTATTGGAAAAAAGTTTGTCAGGTACACGAATTGTATTCAATTGAAAACTACATAACCTTTATGTTAATACATCCCATATATACGAAGTAAATGAGTATATGGTGGAAATATCAAAATAAAGTTTAATTGATTTTAAAAAAAGTTTATAGAGTCAAATTTTAATTAATCTGAAATTAAATTTGAAATCAAAAATTAAGTTTTAGAAAAATTAATTGTGTACATTAAATTTTTACATTAAATTTTGTTTGAGTAAAAATTTAAAAAAATAATTGATAAAAAATAATATATATTTATAATTGAAATTTAACATATATTTAGTATGTATGAAAACTTTAAAAATATGAAGACAATAACTTTGATATAGTCCATCATATTAATTTTCAATATAAATAATTTAAGGAATTCATATTTTTGGGTTTTAAATTGGAAATGAAATTTGGTTGACAAATTGTAAATAAATTGATAAGGTGAATTATTTTAGAAGTTAAAAAAATGAATGCTACGTAAATTTTAATATCATAATATATCAGGATTATGTTGACATAATATTTACAAAAAGAAATGTTGATGTTGACAAAAAAATCAGATATACATACATATATACAGATAACATATACATGGTTTTTTTTATGTAAACATCATGTTATTTTAGTATATATAAGTAAGATTATAAATTTGGTATTCGTAAACAATGTGTCAAATTACGATAACATATTAAGAAGAAAATTTATAATGCTTATGTATGTTATATCATTCTAATTATTGATAGGAGTAATATGTTTGTAAATGATATTTATAGTTTTATGATGTTAATTGTAAGTGTTATGAGACATATCATTTCTTTTCTTTTTTACTTCTAAAATAATTTATCTTGTTAATATATTTACAATTCGTGTACCAAAATTTATTTTCAATTTAAAACCCCGAAATATGAATTCCTTAAAATGTTTATATTCGAAATTAATATAATCGACTATATCAAAGTTATTGTCTTCATATTTTTAATTTTTTTATAAATATCTTATTTTTGTTGTCAACTATTTTCTATAATTTTTACCCAATCAACATTTAATGTACACAATTAATTTTTCTAAAACTTAGTTTTTGGTTTTAAATTTGATATTCTGATTAATTACAGTTCGACCCCATAAACTTTTCTTAATATCAATTAAATCCGATTTTGATGTTCCCACCATATAATCATTTACTTCGTATATGTGGCATGCATTAACATAAACATCGTGTACTTGTTAACATATTCTAAAACATTAGATGACTTTCACCATATTTTGGTAAACTTTGTGTAGCTGACAAACTTTTTCGTAATGTATCCAAAACCATACAAAGTATTAAAATGTATACCGAACTACATCAACTTGCTAAAATATGTCAAATTCATCATTGGGGTGTAATTAGATCTAAGCAAAAAATCTTGTGATTCTATCAAATTGTTGAAAAACTTAACCGGTATAAGCCCAAAACCAAATCCGAGTAGTAAAATTGATCGGACCTTATCCTATTTAATTAACCGTATTCATATTCTCTCTCAACCCGAAGTTAACCAAACAAAACCAAACTTCATTCAAAAAATAATAATTCTACTTCCTTTGTTATTCTTCTCGAAGAAGTGAATCTGGACGAAGAACTGAGGCCGTCGGATTTGTAACTTGACATCAAAACATATATATTCAAAGATTTTATTTTTTGTTATAAACCATTTGGTGTGAATGCAATAACCATTAGAAGATAGATGTAAATGAAGATAAGGACACAAAGGTATATTGGTGAGTGGGATAGTCCTTATCATAATCCTTATCCTGGTAGGATTATATTTTAGTATTTATCTTTATCCATGTTGTAATTATCTATAAGTCCCTATATATATAAAGGGCAATACATGTACTCGACAATACACATTGAGATACATCAATAAGATATATAATTCCCCATACATTCTTAACACGTTATCAGCATGATAGTTCTAAGACCTAAGCTAAAATTCCTATCAACAACTTCAAGACCTAAGAACCCTAGACTCGTAATACAAAGCCTCTCTGCAACAAGTTACAAGTTCCTGCAATCAACAAACTCATCCGATCTCCTCTCTCCCTCTCTCTAACATCCGGCCGCGATATAAACCCTAAGGTAAGCCGGTGCAAATCCAACCAAGCTTAAGCACCCCGATCCAACCCTAAGCAGATCCGACACCAAGGCAAATCCCAAACCATCAGATCTCAACTTGCCCGTGATCAGATCTAAGGGAGCTTCAATCTTTCTAACTCGGTGGTCCATAAATCTATTGAATCTAAAGATGTCGAAATTTGAGCCTTCAGATTATGATGCCCTAAATCTCTTTGGGGATAATTATTTTGAATGGGTAATGAACACTTCAATTGCCCTGAAGTCTAGAGGACTCTGGAAATATGTCATTGATGGTAATAATGAAATTGAAAGTGAAAAGCATAGAGCCATAATAATCATGCGTTATGATCTCACTGAAGAATTAAGAGACCAATACTTACATATTGAGGATCCTTGTGATCTTTGGACAAAATTAAAGTCCAGATACTCAATGGCATTATGGCGAAAAGCCATGCATGAATGGAAGATTCTCAGGTTCCACGATTTTGAATCCGCGGACGAATATAATACTGCTATGATGAAAATCGCCTATAGTCTAGAACTATGTGATGAAGTGGTAACAGATGAGGATTTACTATATAAAACGTATTCCACATTTCATCCAAAAGATATATTGTTATCACATAAGGCTAAGGGTTTCACCACCTATGATGACCTATTGTCATACCTATTGGTCAATGAGCAAAGAAAGCAGAAAATTAATGGTTTATGAGTATGAATGGTTTCCACATTGAACCAATGGGAAAAGGAAACAAAAGTTCATTTTATATTATAAGAAAATCGTCTAAAACCTTATAAGAAAATGGTCAAGACTATACCTATATAGTCTACTGATCTAGACTATGCCAAGGATCAGTATGATAAAGGCAAAATCCATGGTGGCCTCTATAATCCACGAAATTATACACTTTATAGCATTTACTGATTAGCCATCCAAGTCCAAACTTGATGCAAAGAAAGATATTACAAAAGGCACAAAGAGTTATCCCATAAAATCTCACGTTGTGCAACATGTACACAAGGGAAACTCATTAGGCTCTATTGTCCCAAATACCACGTGATCATAGTATGTCCATGAGGGGAAGTGATGACAAATCGTGATCCATGAACATACTACAATCACGTGTGACATGGTCTATGACCATATTAGACTTGGCCGAATTCTTTATACTACAAAGGCCACTACCTAATGCACTTGGCCGAATTCTTTAAAATACAAAGACCACTACCTAATGATTGAGGACACATGAATTTACATTTTTAAGATTAATATGCATCAAGCCATATAAGTGAGCATAGATATTCTCATCTCAGATTAAGGGTCATAATCCAGACATATACATAAACCATATTAAGATAATCTGAATATACCACCACAGACATATGTGCCATTTAAGATGAAACCTCAGAAGAGGATTGAGAATGAGAATATATGTTGGACGAAAATGTCTTTCTCCCACAAATTTAAAATGTCTTTGAGCGAAACATAGGTGATCTAATTAGTGGCCAAGAACACAGATTGCAAGAGATAAGTAATCTGATCATCCAACATTAAAAAGGGAAAGTTATAAGCTGGTAAAGAGATAAATAGAAAAAGAGAATAAGAGAAATATAATGGTATTAACCATCATTGTCTTGGCAAGATCCTCGGACTAGAAAATATGATTTAAGACGTCCAAATAATATGATCAAATGATATAAAAGCTAGCAGAAATAGATGCCAGACACATTGACCCGAAAAGAAAATAAATGAATGACTAAGTTATACCAGCTTGCACCAAACGAATTTGTTGTCCTAGAAGAGACACAATTAAGTTGCTATAGAGTCTATACAAGATAGACCAATATGTTCCATAAGATAAAAGTACCTCGGAAGGAAAGAAGAAAGGTGCATAGAATGACACATTAAAATGACAAAATTCCTGAGGTCATAAAGGAAACCATCCCAAACATAGAAAATGGTAGACCAATATAAGATACCATACAATGGACTTTAGGACGCCAAACTCCATGGTACTTAGGGTGATTTGGGACACCAAACACCAAGGTATTAAAGGTCATAAAATTGCAATCAACTATGTTATGTCTGGAATACAATGAAACACAGAAAAGGTATTGATACAAATGATATATTTACATATAAGATAGCACATACAAGGTAGCACTTAAATATATGATATAATGCGAGGATCATGAACCCACGTGTGAGTACTCGTAAATCATAAATCATAAATCATAAAGATAAGGTTATAAGGTTAAAAGAAAACGTGGGGTTTAAAGAAAGATTTAAAGAATCTATAGAAGAGATGGACGTACTGGCCATAGAACGCCATGTGATAAACTAGTGGATAAATGGGTCTTGAGAAAGGAAAGAAATCGTGAGATATAAGATATGACGACGTGGTCTAAGGTGTTCATATTCTGACTTAAAGAATTTAAAAGAATGACTTGATTACACAAGGATACTCACAGAGACCAAGGAACAGATTATAAAATGATATAAAATATGTGGTGGATGCTACTACAATTCGAAATTGATAATGTTTGGATACATATAGAAAGAAATGATGATGTAGTAATCAATATATTAATCACTGGATAAAGATAATAAAGGTACCATAAAGATGGGAAAAGAAATTCTCAAAGAACAACTTTGTTCCTTAGCTGTTTATGAACTAATGCAAAGCAGCTGCATATAATATGATCGATTAAGTAATACTTAGTAAAAGAGTTCTATAAGAACAATCAAAATCAGTTCATATATTCTTATAAAAATGAAATTCCTTGTGTTTATAAAGTTGATTGGTTTCAAAATGATATAAGTTATCGATCGATTCTTAGACAAGTTATGATCATAACATTTGGATCATAAGATTACATACTAAATGGTTTATGGTTGGTCAATAACTCAGTATATTTTAAAAATAAATATAAGATGGTCGTAGAGAAAAGGGAATCCCACCATGTCCGACCATAACAACCATAATGGCCGTGGTCGAGGACATTGGCATGGGAATGGTAGATCATACGGCCAAGACCATAATGGTCGAGATAATTACGGTCGATCATACAACCAAGACCATAACGGTCAAGAAAGAAATGAATATGGCCATGGAAGAGTAATAGGTCGTGGTGTATTCATTGAACCACAAGACTTGACCGCGAATGCCAAAGCCGTGTGCCATAGGTGACAACCATTGATTCAAATGGCCAACCATATCTATATCAAATGGATATACTGATCATAACCATGATCCATCAGCATGCATATCAGTATGCTTAATTTAAAATATAGCTGATGATAAAGAAAGGTCCTAAGGAACCAATAATAAATATATACTTTGTTATTTACAAGGAACGAAAGATTTAAGTTTGTTTTATACTAACTAAACTAACCAACCCAAAGAGAGGTTAATTGGTTTTGCTGATAAAGGTTTTCAGGTTTTTCTATTTGATCCACATAATGCAAGATTACAAACAGGTTATATATTTACAAATGGAGGAACAACCATTTCGTGGAGATCAATGAAGCAGACCAAGGCCGCAATCTCATTCAACAACTCGGAAATATTGGCAATACATAAGGCAAGTAGACAATGCGTTTGGCTACGGTCGATGATTTAGCATGTAATGGTCGATGGTGATTTAACCGATCGAAGAGAAGGATTGACCATCATATATGAAGACAATGAAGATTAGAGCATGGTCGATGGTAGTACAAGTTCGTGACCCATCATAAGAAATAGTATCTGACCATGTCGTGAAGATGATTAGTCAAAGACCATAGACAAACATATCCGACCATATTGTGGAGTAGACGACAACAAAGAAGTTCAAGAAGTACAAGAACGGTCAAGTGAGAACTCAGCCAATTTATTCATCAAATTTCTACCAACCTCTACGTTCAGAAGATAATATACAAGATAGGAATGAGACGATTGAAAGACATCCAATAAGGCACAAAACAGGGGGAGTAATACGGTTGTACTCTTTTTCCTTAACCGTGGTTTTATCCCAAAATGGTTTTACTGGTAAGGTTTTAACGAGGCAACATACCAAACGTATTATGAGCTCTAATGATTATAACATCCAAGGGGGAGTGTTGTAAACCATTTGGTGTGGATGCAATAACCACTAGAAGATAGATGGAAATGAAGATAAGGACACAAGGGTATATTGGCGAGTGGGATAGTCCTTATCCTAATGGGAATAGATAATCCTTATCCTAGTATGATTATGTTTAGTGTTTATCCTTATCCATGTTGTAGTTATCTATAAGTCCCTATATATATAAAGGAAAATACTGTAACACCCGTCTCCTCCTCTTTCGAGAACGGCGTGTTACTTATGTAAAATATCGAATTAAACCGATTTATAAAATATCTAATAAAATATTGAAACATCTAATAAAATAAAAGCGGATAAATTATTTTCAAATTTAGAAAAACAGAAATGTCGAATAAAACCAAAATAAAATACGAAGAACCCAAAGACACCAAACCGTCCAGATATCTGACTACTCGTGATGGTCACCTGAAAGGGGGAAAAAGAGGGTGAGCAACAGGGGAGTCACTCAGTGAGGTATGGGAAGCTAAACCCGAAGTCCATGGACCCGGTCATAACACTCTGAATAAATATAATTTACTTTTAACACGTAACAAACACGGTACCTAAAGTACCCAAAGAACAAACAATGGTCCTAGCGAGATACACACCCGCTGCCCACTAACAGGCCAAAAACAACGCCGAATATGTGCTCGGTAACACACGCCCGAAGACGATTTATCGACCTACAGCCGTGGCAACAACAGGTCGACTACGTTGTGCCACAACATCTCACAAAACAACGCCGAATATGTGCTCGGTAACACACGCCCGAAGACGATTTATCGACCTACAGCCGTGGCAACAACAGGTCGACTATGCT
The DNA here is from genome assembly GCA_905132885.1 of Moricandia moricandioides. NCBI lineage: Eukaryota > Viridiplantae > Streptophyta > Magnoliopsida > Brassicales > Brassicaceae > Moricandia > Moricandia moricandioides. Next base: position 205,497 of record CAJHQQ010000294.1, read on the forward strand.
GTGCCACGACATCTCACAAACACACTGGTCACAAACCGCCCTACAGAAGTACGTCTCCGTAGTCGACCACAACCTTTCACCTCAATTCTCAACAGATATTTATAATTATATATATATATATATATATATATATATATATATATATATATATATATATATATATATATATATATATTTAATAACAATTAGCAAAGAACAAGCAATGTTGAACCCTCTAACACACTATATCCGGTTTAACAGAGAACCTAATAACTAGACAAGCAAACTCTAATAGACTCAATTCACGAAGACGGAACATATTAGAAATAAATTATGTTTATTCAAAATCCTAAGCCGTGTACGAAAAGTTTGGGAATAGCCCTCACCTTAGCCATGTTGGGAAACAATCCAGGCTCGTCCACCAAACTTCGGTCCATGCTTTAGTGTGAATTAGTTATCAATAATTCTCAATTAAAGTACACGATGGTTTCCTATGCATGAACCAATAAGGGTTAAAGATAAGGATTGCTTGCATCTTAAGAAACAAGGAAAGAGACAACTCATATGCATGGTTCTCTCACGCTTGACCAAATGATAAGGATAATTAATTATGGCATGAATGACACGTAAAGGAAGAAAAGGTCTTACGTTCATCACTTGTACATGAACAGAGGATCAATCGTTTTAGAGTTGACGAAAGGTGAAGAGGGTGACTAGGAGTATGCGACATGGATCTCCGGTGATGCTCAACTCACGGTTCCACAGGTTCACTTCCGGCGGTGTTGGATCCGGCTTCACCTTCTCGTCGCGTCTCAGTCACGCACCATCCAACGGATCTGACACCATCATGGACGCGGTGGCACACGTGTGATGGCAGTGGCTGCTCCTCCGGTGGTGCTCCTTAAACTCCGGCATGCCCAGGTTTCTCTAAGAGATGAAACGAGAGTGGTGGTGGCTATGGTGGTTGAAAGTGAGAGAGAGGTTAATGGGGGCGGCTATACTCACGATGCACCCTTTTTTTTGCTAGGTTATGGAAGAGAGGATATATATATAGACAATTATATACGGCTTGGTTTAAGAAATAGATTGGTTTAATAACAAAATTAATGAAAGAAATATTCCAAACCGGTTGTATGAAATAACCGCGGATTAGGGTCGTTACAAATACATGTACTCGAAAATACACATTGAGATACATCAAATAAGATATACAATTCCCCCATAAATTCTTAATATTTTTTGCATTCTTACTTGTATTTAGGCTTCATGATTCACCAAGTCTAAGTTTTTTCATTTCTCTAACGTACGCGTGGAAGGTCAAGCGCAAGATAGAGAGCGAAATCTTTCTTCCCCGATGATCGAGAAGATTTCACTCCCGAGGTAAGTTGGGAAACTACAAAAGAGCTGACGAAACTATTGATAAGAAAGAACAAGAAGAGGAACTTATGATAAGAATGAACAAGAACAAGAAGAGGAACTAAGAAACTCTTGATAACATGACTTCTGATGCTTTGTTTCTTAAGAAAAACTTATGATGCTTTGGGTTCTCTAGAGAGTGTTAGATATCTAAGTGTATATGTGAAATGTATCATTTGAACCATTGCAATTGTTTCTATGAACAATTGCAACTATATATGAAACCTTGCAATTATTGATGTTTGCAACCTTTAGTAATAACCATATTAAATGTTGCAACCCTTGGTGATTAACCATTGTAACTATTTACTAAGCATTGCATCTCTTGATGAACCAATGCAACTTTTGGTGATAAACCATTGCAACCGTTGATGATTAAGACTTTTTGCTAACCATTGCAACTGTTGGTGTTAATATTTATAATGCTTGGCCAACCATTACAACTATTGGTGCTAACCATTGCAACCTTTCATACTCTATATAAGAAGTTGTTGGCATTGGCAAATCATAACTTGAATCACAAGAAAACTAAAACTAGTTAGTAAATAGAAAAAGAGAGAGATTCACTATTCGAAAATCATCAAAGATCTTTGAAGAATACATATAAGCATTAAAGCTCTATTTGTTATTCTTGTATCTTAGCCAAGAACAAGAATGTGACTTTGATTGTCTTATCCTACAAAGTGATTTCGTGTAACTCAAAAGCTTGGAATAGGGTCGAAATACTCTTTAAGGAAAGCATGGCGATTAAATCATTATCCAATTCACAACTTTCTGGGTTACAAACCAAATAACTAACAATCTTAAAGAGTATTTTCTTGTGAATTATGACTGGTGTATTTGTGTGAAGGATAACATCAAAGTTTAGATTCGGTTCTGGAATATTAACATTTTTAGTAATCAAGAATGCAAAGTAATATGGGTTACTTGAGTTTATTCATGATGAATTAAGAAAATGGTTAATGCTTAAATAATTAATAATGGTGAATTCATGAATACAAAATGAAATCAGTTGAAATTTTACGTATGTGTTTATTATAATGTCATGAATTCTTCTGGAAATTATTGCATTTAGAACCATAATATATTGCATGAATTTAGAGAAATAGTAAGTAAACCAGAAATATTGTTTTGATCATATATCTCTAAATATATATTGGAAGCGCACGATTTTTATATCAGTGCGTATATATTGAAATTATATTTCTATTGATATATTATGCGTAAAATAAGATCACGTATTCTGAGAGATATAAGGGTTGAAAGTTTCGACCATGTTGCATTAAAAAAATGAAATGAATAAGATGAACAGTAATGTGACACGTGTCGCGTTCGGATTTGTCTGAAAATTGTATTTTTGTTTTGTTCATATCTCTCTGGTTATAGATCGAAGCTGCATAATTTTTTATGTCCATGCGTAGCTGTTGAAATTATCTTTTATCTGATATAGTGTACGCATAATTTGGACACCAAAGGATGCGAGCATGCCGTGTCCGAAGGGATGCGAACGCACTATGATCCAAGGGGTACGAATGTATCATGATTCAGAGGGTGTGAACGGTTCGTGACCCAATGGGTGCAAACCTAACATGATCCAAGGGATGCGAACGGGTCGTGACCGAAAGGGTTCGAACGTTTCGGAACCAAAAGGGTACAAACATAACATCACCGAAAGAGTGCGAATGTAAAGTCACCGAAAGGGTGCAAATATAGCGTCACCAAAATGGTGCAAAAATAATGTCACTGAAAGAGTGCGAACATAGTTTTACCGAAATGGTGAAAACATAATGTTATTGAAAGAGTGCAACATAATATTACTGAGAAGGTGCAAATGTAATTTCACCGAAATAAAGTGACTTACATCATGCAAGTTATTGATCCTTATGGATGCAAATGCTTTAGGGTAAGGCTGAGCCGTCATGAGTGGTAAATATATTGTTCATGGTTGGTGCTATGGACTATGATCCATATGTATGTATCAGTGGCTCAGAAAGAAGTGTATCTGAAGCAAACTTAAGGTTTTATTGTACCTTGTAAAAGTATAAAGTGTATACATTTATTGTATGGGTAAAGAAAGCACCAAGGCAGTAACATCGAATGTTTAATGAGATTGTCTTATCAAGTAGTTTGAGTTAAACTATTAGAATAAGTGTTTGTATATATAAAAAAAATTGATGAGTACAGTAATGGAACAATCATTTGCTTATATGTTGATGACATATTGATATTTGGCACTGGTCAAAGATAAGTAGAGCTTACAAAATCATTATTGTCATCAAGTTTAACAATGAAATGAAATGAGGGAGGTTGATGTGATTCTGAAATTTAAATCACACATGCAATTAAATTAATATATTAGACATCTTCTCTTTATATTGATAAAGTTATTAATGGGTTCAATTGTGATATTGTTCGCCAATGAAGACTCCCATGGAATGTGAGAGTGAAGTGTGTGCCTTATACATGACAAGAAATATCACAACTCGAGTACTTGAATGAAACCATAGATTATGGTTTGTTATATATCAGATTTCCTTCGATGGTAGAAGGGTATTTAAATACAAGTTTGATTATCAATATAGAAGATCAATTTTCTATAAGTGGTTGAGTATTTTGCCTGGGAAGATGCCATTTCATCGGTTTCTAAGGAGCAAAGTTGCATGAAAATTTGACTATAAAATAGGAATTCGTAGCATTAGCATATTCTGGTAAATAAGCGTATTGGCTAGAGAATTTAATTTACGAGATTCCATTGTGGCCGAAATAGTATCACCAGTTTTTATCTATGATAGTGAAGAAGACTTAGTTAAGATTTATAACTAAGTGTATAATGGTAAGTCGCGACACCTGGCATTAGATATTTGTGTAGTATGTGAGCTGATCACTCACAGGGTGATTACCAAAGAATTTTTTCGGTCTGAAAGAAATGTAGCATATCATTTGACGAAATGATTAGCTAGAGACTTGGTAATTGAGTCTGTTAAAGGGATGAGTTTAAAGTCCATTTGAAATCTTTAATCGTAGGATACCCAATTCCCCTCTAATACGACGTTAGAGGCTGAATTCAATGTGGAAAGCCTACACAGATTAAAGCACATTTTTTTATATCATCTCAAGGTATGTGCTTGGACCTGCATGAATGGATAGGTTGAAATATTATTCTTAATAAATACCTTGAAAAAAATGCATTTGCAGGTGCATGACTGAAAGTATTTACCTATATGATTGTGAAGTGATGCCGCTTCAATAAGCTGGGACTTGGCTTTGTATGCATTCATGAATGGATTATGACACATGGCTTATAATAGTGTCAGGTAAACACTTAGAGTAGTGTGGAAACACATGTGTGTATTATCTTCATGTGCTCAAAATGGGTTGAAGGATTCATTCTGTAGGACATCTGGATTCTCGGGCATTTGAAATGTGTAATACATAAGATGAAAATTCAATTCTTAGAATATTTTCATTTATGCATGAGTTTGATATATCTATAATTTATTTAATGAATCTATGATTACACTTAAATGGGGGAGGACTGTTAGATATTTAAGTGTATATGTGCAATGTATCATTTGAACCATTGCAATTGTTTGTATGAACAATTGCAACTATATATGAAACCTTGCAATTATTGATGTTGGCAACACTTAGTAATAAACATATTAAAGGTTGCAACCCTTGGTGATTAACCATTGTAACTCTTTACTAACCATTGCATCTCTTGATGAACCATTGCAACCGTTGATGATTAAGACTTTTTGTTAACCATTGCAACTGTTGGTGTTAATATTTATAATGTCTGGCCAACCATTACAACTATTGGTGCTAACCACTGAAACCCTTCATATTCTATATAAGGAGTTGTTGGCATTGGCAAATCATAACTTGAATTACAAGAAAACTGAAACTAGTTAGTAGATAGAAAGAGAGAGATATTCATTATTCAAAGATCATCAAAGATCTTTGAAGAACACATATAAACATTAAAGCTCTATTTGTTATTCTTGTATCTTAGCCTAGAACAAGAATGTGACTTTAATTGTCTTATGCTACAAAGGGATTTCGTGTAACCCAAAGGCTTGGAATATGGTCGAAATACTCTTTAAGGAAAACATGGTGATTCAATCATTATCCAAGTATATAATTCACAACTTTTCAGGTTACAAACCAAATTACCAACATATAGTGACAATTATTTAGCTTCATGGTTCTCAATATTCTAAAGGTGATTCTGATTTAGATGGGTATTCTCTGCTTCACTTACGTTTGTGATTGTTTGTACTCTTTGCTTCTTTGCACTGTCTTATTTTTGTTTTTATCTTCATTATCTTTCACCTCCATGTATTGTAAATGACGTCCCATGTAGGAAGATGGAATGGAATAATAAAAGAAAAAGCATAGGAATATTAATGTGAATAGAGAACTTGCGAATCTTCTTTTGGATAGATCGTTTGGTTAACTTCTGGTCAAAATGAGCATGAAAATGGTCGGTCAATTTTAATAACAGGTTAAACTTTTAACAATTTGATTGAACCCTAAGAACTTTTGTTTAGATCCAATTACACCCTCAATGAGGAATTTGACATATTTTAGCGAGTTGATGTCATTTGGTATACATTTTAATATTTTTATAAGGTTTTAGATATATTACCCAATAGTTCGTGTAGCTAGAAAACTTTTCTTTAACCCAACATAATGTTCTCCATCAATCTTTACAAACTTTTTCAGCTACAAAAATGTTATAGAATATAACTTACAAAAGAAAGAGATTCTTTTGCTATTATGTTTGCCACCTGATTTCCCCCTATTTGATAAAACACCACTTTGTACCTTGTGTTAGCTTCCAACATCTGAGTTATGTTCTCGATTATCGGTTTACGAATTGGCCATGTCTCCTCTTATCCATTGATAATTCTGCTCAACACTAGGGAGTCCGTTTTCACCTGCACATTGCAGTATCCAAAACCAAACATAATATAAACAGAATGAATGGCCTCAGCTTCAGTTTCAATGGCTGAACCCATATGTTGAATAACTTTAGCTCCTGTCCACAATAACCTACCAGTCTGATCTCTACTCACCCAACCAACACCACTCTGATCTTTGTCTTTGTGCCAAGATCCATCGGTGTTGCATTTTATCCATGTGGCTGGTGGAGGTTTCCAATTTTGACCTTGATTGGTATTGACCCTTTGTTTCATAACTTTTGACTCACTCTCATTTCCTTGCTTCCACTCCTCTGCATCCTTTTTAGCTTTGTTGATGGTATTGATCACATCATAGTCCATTTCCCTTGAATTGAAAATCATTTATATTTTTCTAGATTCTCCATAAATCCAAGGCACTATTCTACTTGCACATCATCATTTGGATAATTCTTCTTGATAGCAATTACATGGTAGAGATTAGAGAATCCTTAGCGATACCTTTAGGAGGGGCGTGAATCAGAGACATTGCCCATATGAGCCGAGCGTAGGGAAACTGGAATACCCTGAAGATGTTGAATAACTTTAGCTCGTTCCCACAATAACATACCAGTCTGATCCCTACTCACCCAACCAACACCACTCTGATCTTTGTATTTGTGCCAAGATCCAATGGTGTTGCATTTTATCCATGTGGCTGGTGAAGTTTCCAATTTTGACCTTGATTGGTATTGACCCTTTATTTCATAACTTTTGACTCACTCTCATTTCCTCGCTTCCACTCCTCTGCATCCTTTTTAGCTTTGTTGATGGTATTGATCACATCATAGTCCATTTCCCTTGAATTGAAAATCATTTCTATTCTTCTAGATTCTCCATAAATCCAAGGCAATATTCTACTTGCACATCATCATTTGGATAATGCTTCTTGATAGCGAGTACATGGTAGAGATTAGAGAATCCTTAGCGATACCTTTAGGAGGGGCGTGAATCGGAGACATTGTCCATATGAGCCGAGCGTAGGGAAACTGGAACACCCTGAAGATGTTGAATAACTTAGCTCATGCCCACAATAACCTACCAGTCTGATCCCTACTCACCCAACCAACACCACTCTGATCCCTACTCACCCAACCAACACCACTCTGATCTTTGTATTTGTGCCAAGATCCATCGGTGTTGCATTTTATCCATGTGGCTGGTGGAGGTTTCCAATTTTGACCTTGATTGGTATTGACCCTTTGTTTCATAACTTTTGACTCACTCTCATTTCCTCGCTTCCATTCCTCTGCATCTTTTTTAGCTTTGTTGATGGTATTGATCACATCATAGTCCATTTCCGTTGAATTGAAAATCATTTCTATTTTTCCAGATTCTCCATAAATCCAAGGCACTATTCTACTTGCACATCATCATTTGGATAATTCTTCTTGATAGCGGGTACATGGTAGAGATTAGAGAATCCTTAGTGATACCTTTAGGAAGGGGCGTGAATCGGAGACATTGCCCATATGAGCCGCGTGTAAGGAAACTGGAACATAACATAATTTGGTGTTCAGTTCTTGATGTACAGCGAATGTAACTTTCTTTCTTAGATATGTGACAATGTTTCAGGTTATGAGCCACATGGAGAAAATTATTGATACATCTCCAAAGGAAATGTCTAATTTTGGGACTCGTCTCGAGCTTCTAAATGCACTATTACAGGGGCTCTAGGCTCGGTTGGAGGACTTGACCTCTTGATTCATCTGCTTTTTTGACATTTGTCTGCACCCAATAACCATATTTGACAATATAAAGTCTAAACTTTGTGACTCCCATATGTAAGTGTCTTCACTTTGACCACCACAAGGCATGTTCTGTTTTATCCATTGGCATTCTTCCGCATGAAATAAGGTCTCTAAAGTTTGTTGATTCCATTCACGCGCATTGCTCTGTAGCAGATCACATACTTTCAGTTCTGGGGATATTACTCTCTCGTTTTCTCTTGATACCATCTTGGTAACATTCACATTTCTTGTTGGATCCTTCTTTATCCAATGACCATGCCAGATAATTGTATGCCTTCTGTTTACTATAATCTTTCTTACTCCTTGATTGATCAGTTTTTGAGCCGCATATATACTTCACCATGCATAAGAGAGCCTTGATCGTAGCTCAGCATTTAGAGGATTTGATTTAGAATAATAACCGCTCTTGAAGATCCTAGCCAACAAGCTTGATTTTTGAGTCACCAATCTCCATAGCTGTTTTCCTAAGAGGGCCAAATTGAATGTTTCAATATTTTTAAAGTCAAGCCCAGCGAGACCTTTTGGTTTAGACAATTAGTCCCAACTCTTCCAATGCATTCCTCGGGATTTTTCCTTATTCTTCCACCAGAAATCTAACGTTATTGATGCTATCTTCCTACACACCGTTTTTGGTAGTTGAAAACATGACATCGCGTATGTAAGAAGGGCCATTGCTACAACCTTGAGGAGAACTTCTATTCCACTTGGAGATAAAAACCTGGTATGCCATCCTTGGAGACTTTAGATCCACCAAAAGACCCATGTAGTCCTAGATAGATTACTTCTCTACTAATCTGATTGATTCCCAATTGAGACTTTATTTCTCCTCTCCTAATCTCTGGAATGAGCTTCCCAAAATTGACACTCGACTTTTGACAATTAACTCTTTACCCAGATGCTAGGCTGTATCACGTAATAATATCATTCAAGGCTCGTAGCTCCTCCTTTAATCCTTTACAGTAAAACATACAATCATCCACATACAATAAATGGGTGACTGCGGGAGATCACCTACAACCTTAAGACCTAATTTCTTCCCTTGTCTTTCTGCTTTGTTCATTATCTGGACCAGAATCTCAGTGCAAAACACGAAGAGGTATGAAGATAAGGGATCCCCCTACCTCAATCCTCTAGATGGCACCACCTCACCATAAGGAGTAACACTTATTAGGACGTGACATCTTGCTGGTGTAACATAACTCATAATCAGTTTGCACCATTCTTCTGAGTATCCCAAGCCTTTCATTGCTTTGAGAAGGAAGGTCCACTCTACACGGTCATATGCCTTTGAGATGTCTGTCTTCACCGCTATAAACTCCTTGGCGCACTTATTCCTGGAGCTTAAGGCATGGAGAAGCTCACGGGCCACCAGTATGTTATCTGAGATGAGTCTTCCTTCAATTAATGAAGCATGTGTATCTTATATTATCGAGCTGAGAAGATTTTTTTACTTTTTGGCCAAGATCTTTGAAATGATCTTAAAGCCTACATTACACATGCTGATCGTTCTAAATTCTGAAATGGTTTTCAAATTCAGCTTCTTCGGGATCAAGAAAGTGTGATTAAGTTCTTCCTCCAGAATCCCGGATTGGAAAAAACGCTGAACCATTGTGGTCACTTCTTCTCCTATTGTGCTTCATAACTGTTGATAAAAATGCCCTGTCATTCCATCAGGACCGGGACACTTCTCGGGATTGATATCAACACCGGTTTATTGACCTCCTCAGCTGTCACTTCCTTTAAGAGTTCTTCGTTTTGTTCAGCAGATACTTTATAAGGGATATTTGTTCGATTCCTCAAGCTTTATTCCAACTTTCTCCGAAGTAAATAACTTCTTAAAGTAATCTCCAACCACTCTCCCCATCTCTTCTTCTTTAAACTATTCTTTCCCTGAATCGTCCAACATGCTATGGATCTTATTTTGAGCTCTTATGTTCTTTGTGATGGCATAAAAATACTTGGTATTTCTGTCACCTGATCTTATCCAGTTCATTTTACTCTTTTTCCACCAGAAGATTTCCTCATTTTGTTACTCCTCATTGATCTCACTTCTCATCCTGCTAATCTCCCCTGGGATTATGGAAAATTTTCTCGTTGCCACATCCAGATGATACTGAAGCTCTCTAATTCTTAGGGTAGAGTTGGGTTTCACAGCTTGTTTCCACTGAGATATGGTCTTCCAACTTTTGGAAATCGTGCTCATGAAAGTGAGACTGCTATCAACCTGATCATGCCATCCTCTTGAGAATGCTTCACCAAAACCTTGTCTTTTGGCCCAACTTTGATATATACTTAAAAGTTGTCTTCCTCTTCCAGTCCAGCCCTTCCAGTTTAGTGAGGATTGGGCTATGGTCTGAGCAGATCTTCCTCAAATATTGTGTTGATGCATAAGGAAAAATTTCCAAACAGGAGGGGCTGGCAATTGACATGTCAAGCATACATTGTACTATTATTTCGTTACTTATCCCATACCATGGAAGTTTGTAGCCAAAGTGTTTAAACTCCCATAGACCATAGACCATAGGCCTGAAGCATATTCCGAAACCCCTGACCTTCTTCTTCAGATATTTCCGCACCTCCTAACTTATCAGGTTGATCAATCATCTCGTTAATATCTACAGTTAGTAGCCACAGTTCTGATCTTCTTTCTCCAATTCTCATCAGTCTTTCCCAGACCTCTCTTCTTTTGCTTTTAACTGGGTCTCCATACATGCAGGTCTGATATAAGCATTCATCCCGCCAGTCCACTTTCAAATCAATCAATCTTTTATTGGTTTGGTGAACAACAACTCTACCAGTATTCTTCCACATCAGTGCTAATCCACCACTCTTTCCTACTGGTTCCACCGTGTAAAGATCATGGAACCCCAATTTCACGAAAACACCTTCCAAATACCATATTCTCTTCTTGGTCTCATTGAGAAATATTATCTTAGGAAGATACTGACCATGTATCTCCTCTAGGTGTCGAAATGTAGGGGTATTCCCCAACCCCTGACAGTTCCAGCATAATATCTTCATGGAATTCTCGAAGGGTTGGAATTACTCATCAAACCTTCTTTCAATTTGTTTCTACTGGCCATTGCCATCCTTTGGACATAGTGGCTGGGAACTGTAACTGCCACATGGGCATAATGATTCTTCTCTCCCAAATGCTTGTCATTTGACCCTCGGGTTTGTGATCCTAGTCTTTGAAAGACCGACGAAGGAGACTGGTTGTCTAGAGACACGTTGATTTTCAACTTCTTACAGGTTCTCTCATCGCTCCGGCTCAGCCTTCTTCTTTTCGAATTAGTAGTATCTTCAATTCTCCATGTTATCTCTTTGGGACTAACCGATTTGATTCCCAATCTCCCAAAAACTGAACTTGAGCCATGACTACCTTTAGTGGAATATCCTTTCAGATTCTCATCTCTTATATCCTTCAGTCTTTCACTAATGAAGCGGGAGCCTCCTGATCCTTTAGCATCATCCTTCTCTCCAACTGTTTGGGGACCTAGTCTGCCAAACACTGATGGAGAAACTTGATTAGCACCTGATGACCCTTTGTGTTTTTAGCTCTCTCCACTTCTCTTGTCATCATTGCGGCTGATTTCTTTTCCAAGATTAATCATTGATTCTTCCGTGCTTTTGGTTGTCCAAGAACCTTCACCTCCAGAAACTGTACTAATTTTTAACGCCTATGGTCTCCATGTTTGGGAGGGACCTGGCATCATTCCTTTTAAATGTGCCTCATTCCAGACCCTCCTTCTTCCTCTGCTCTTATTCACCAGATGAGGTTATGATCTCGAACAAAGAGCAAGCTTCTTTCATTTGGCAGCTTTTCCTTTTGATGGTCATGTGGCTGATTCACCGTGTAATCCTTTTCTTTGTGGTCCTCTAGGGTTCGATCCTTTATGTTTATCGTCTTACAGGCTCAAACATTCAGAGGGTTCAAGGAAGTGACAGTTATTTTGATCGTGCGTGAGTCTTTTACTGAGAAAACATACTTTTAGAAGTTCCTCATACTCCAACTTTGTAGGAATTACTTTTCCTGATTTGAATCTAGCAACCCTTCTGAACTGTAATGGCTCCTCCGTGCTAATCCAAACCAGAGCTATGACATACTCTACGAAGAGGAGTTCTTTGCGTGGATATCCACCTCCTCGGCCTTGCCTAGTGGTCCCATCAGACTTTCTATTGTCTGTTTTTCCAGTAAATGAACTGGGTGACCTATGATCCTGCTCCATATAGGAATTATTGTAAGGAACTCCTGACCCGGATGTGGAGACCACTGCTCAAGTGATACAATCCATTCGTTGACAAACCACGGCCCTCTAGTAAGGACATGATGAAGATCTCTGTCCGACTTGGAGATAAACTGAACACGATTTTCTCCAACTTCCATTCCATGGGTTGTATCTTCTAGGCCCCAGATTAGTGGGAGGGCTTTAATCAATCCTCCGATTTTGTGAACCCTAGGATTCATGGATCTAATCACCACACTCATGGAATTTTCTTCAACCAGATCGTCATTTTCAAGATCTGGAATGTCCACCATTTCTCCTTCTTCCAGCAGCTCCAAATCTTTTAACTTTTCTACAAGAGAAATTCCTTCTTTTTATGGGGTCTAAACATCTTAAGACCTCCTCTGTATCTCAAATCTAAAATTTGAAACTTTACAACTTATTCCAGATGCTCCTACTTTACCTTCTTCTAGGTATTAAATTAGAGTATGAAGCCACACATGCATAATGACCAGCAGGAACAAGACCAGGGTCCGTTGAAGTTGGGAGAGATTGAGACTTTGTTCAATCTCTACTTACAGTATCTGATTTGGATCAAAACTTGGATGTGCCACTATTACTTTTTATCAAAACGTTCTTTATATGTGCACCTAAAAAATTTAGGAAGCACTAACCATCTCCTGATTAAGTCATAATGGGCTTTTTATAATGGGCTTACCACATATTTATCTAATTACGAAGGCTTTTCGTTGCGCTTTAAGAACTAGGGTGTTCGAGATCTCATAATATCTTTTCTCTATATATACACACTCAACTTCTCTGCGATGCTCTGTCATATCAAATAGAAATCGTTTATTACAAGGAGCATGTATTTTATGGTTTTTTAATCTATTATTCTAAAAACAGAAATTGTTTATTACACGGCGCATGTAATTATTCTAAATCGTTTTTTTCTTTTCTTGTTTTCTTCACATTCTTATCGTAATTTGGTTTGGAAAGAAGAGCCTAATCTGCAATTACTTGATACATATGAATGGATCAAGGATTCTATCGTTAGGCTAAAGAGATTACGGATTTGCTTTGTATCCTGCATGCTTACGTACCTTCGTATGCTTTTCTCTGCCTCTTAACCTCCGAAGATTCTTTTTCTTTTTTTTTTCTTTTACAAAGGATTTTTGTTAAGGATGCAGATACATTCATCAATCTCCCATTCAATTTTTTTTTTGTAATTCGTCTTTGCTGATTTTCTCGATTATTAATGTTTTTAAGACTTGTAAATTTGTAATTGTTTGGTGATGGGAGGGTGTTTAAAAAAATTTTGGACTCCCAATGGTAAAAATGTGATTATTTACTAGCTACTTATGACTCATTCATTATCAATCTATTAAGTGTTTTGATTTATGAACTTTTGAGAATTTGTTTTTTTTTTGGGTTTTGGCCAGTGATGTTATAAATATATTTGCTACTTTCTGATGAAGAAATTCATTTGATGATTCCGTACCACTACGATCTCTGAGGCCTCGTTGTTTTTTTTCCCGATATTACATCTTTTACAGACCTCGCATTGCAAGGTTTAGTTTATCACATACACAAACACTAGAATAAAATGAAATTAAAGTCAATAAATTATAAAATCAAAATTGTAAAGAAACGAACAAAAGTGGTTTCAGCAGCCCCAGTCCGTCCAGACATTAATATTTTGGACGGGTTGGTGTTTTTGAAATGATTTTGGTTTTGTGTATGTTTATGGAAAACTAAACGCTTACGAAAATCTATACTTTATTAAATAATATATGGTGGAACATCGCTATTATTAATGCCACTAACTTCATGGTGATAGTTAGATTAAAGAGGATACGTCGGACCTACGTGATTGTACGACGCTGATTGCAAGCACTTTTGCCGTCCAAAGAACGGTGTTTGCAACATTGATGCGGAAGTCATCGCTACAACTTTCTAACGATGTGTGGGTCTCCGGATTCGATGTCAGATACGATCCGGATCTGCTCCGAAAATCTGAAAATCCGCAAGAGCCGAATCTAGATCTGGATAGTAAAATATTGGATCCGTCAAAACTGAATCTGAATATTATGATTTTTCAGTCCAGATATCCGGATCCGTAATTGTTATTGATAATTATTTCAAAAATAATAATATATATAAATTAATTTTATTTATTATATTTTCATTTCTATAGTCATATATATATATATATATATATATATATATTGTATAAATTTTGTGAAAGTATATATAGAAATAATTTAAAAAATTATATATACTTTTATTTTTAAATTATTGTTAATATTTTATATATATTAATATTAATTTTATTTATTTTAAAGATCTAAATTCGGATCTAGATATCCATCGGATATTACAAGTTTTAGAAAAATATTCGACATTCGGATATCCATAAACCCTGGATCCGGAAAAAAATAGTAAAAACATAGATCCACCGAATAAAAATACGAATCCAGATACTTTGAAATACTCCGGATACCCGATCTGTTCCAGACCTAAATGTGTCCCTCTTTTAGTGATCTATAGATTCTCAATAAATAATATGCACTTTTAATACCAATGACTCTAGAATTCTCAAAGTTAAACTTTTGGATACATGTTTCATTGTTATCAAAATAACCATGCTAAAATTTAGTAAAGTAAAACTTGAAAATTATCTGAATTGGTTCAAGTTCAAACTTCGATGAGCCCTTGAATCGATTTTTATTTTAATTTAATCCTTGATAGTTATAATTT
This sequence comes from Moricandia moricandioides, assembly GCA_905132885.1. Taxonomy (NCBI): domain Eukaryota; kingdom Viridiplantae; phylum Streptophyta; class Magnoliopsida; order Brassicales; family Brassicaceae; genus Moricandia; species Moricandia moricandioides. The sequence goes on from CAJHQQ010000294.1 coordinate 220,593, forward strand.
CAAACTCTATTTTTTTGAATTGTTATTTTAATTTAATCCTTGATAGTTATAATTTGAAATGAGCAAACTTTTAGGATTTTTGACATTTCTTTTACTTAAGAGAATTCAGATAAATAAATAAAAATTTAAAAATAAAAAATTGCTTAAAATGCCATAAATAAATATTTTTAAAATATACTAGCAATCTTCAGTTTTTTAGCGTGAGTGTTCTTCTCTGGTAACTCATAGCCTATAATAAAATATAAGTATATTCTTTAACCCTTAAAACCCATAATTGTTTTTTATCAATTTTTTTAAAAAAAAAACGAACCAATCATGTACCGTCACATGTCAGTGGGACCTGCAAACAGTGCAAGCATCAAGCCAAATTCAGTTCTTATTTTGGCACTTTTGGCAACCGTGTTTAACTTTTTTGTAAGCCCCACTCAAATTTTTAAATCTTTTTTGCTAAGCACCTTGTTAAGCACTATTGATTAAAGATGCTCTTATATAATTTGTTTAAAAAGTTATTATATAATTAAATATCAAACAAAAACAAAGTAAAACAACTAAACATTAACAGCTGGCTTCAGATTCTCTTTCCATGAAGCGTTATTCTAACGAGGACGTTGGATTCGAATTCTCTTTCCTCTTAGAAGCGTTACTCTAACGACGACCGTTTCTTTTACTTTTTCAATTTACCTTGTTTCTCTTTACTAATTTTGTAACCTTTGTTGAGCTTTTAATTAGAGTAGAAACTATTGAATCAAACTATCGCTCCATCTCTTACGCAAAACTCTTTTAATCTCTCTCAATACTTTAGAAAACTTACTTAAAAACTAAAGCTCTCAAACTCTTATGTTATGCCACACTTTGACATTTCCATATATATATATAAGTCTTAATCTTACTAGGTATATGATGTTTAGATAATTCATAATCATTAAGGACTTTCTTATTTCTTAATCTATAATTCGGTAGGAAATTGATAACTTGCTCTCCAAGTTATTGAAGCTTATTCAAACATTCTCTCCCTTAAGTTTAAAAACATCCTTTGATACATCTTGAAGTCCAATAAATTCTCTGATCTCTTGGAACTTGATTCTCCAAAATGCCTTTGTAAGTATGTTAGTTTTTTGCTCATTCCCAGCTACATGCTCAACGTATACAAAATCATCTTCGACACATTCTCTTATGAAATGGAACCGAGTATGTACATGTTTGTTGCGTCCGTGAAAGAGAAGATTCTTAGTGAAGGCAATCGCTGATCTATTATCAATTTGAATCACCACCTTCATGTTTGCTATAATGTCCTTGCCGAGTATGTCATGAAGCCATATCGCATGTTTCGCAGTCTCTGTGGCTGTCATGAACTCAGCCTCACAAAAAGACAATGCAACAGTTTCTTGCTTTTGTGAGCACCAAATGATAGGACATCCGCTAAGCTAAAAGATATGACTAGTTGTCGACTTGCCATCATCTGGATCCACGTTGTAACCGAAATCACTATGCCCTACCAGTTCGGTGTCATCCCTCCGATCATACAAAATTCCGACCGAGGAAGTTCCCTGCAAATATCTCAACACTTTTTTCAACGCTACTTCGTATGATTCCTTTGGTGCATGCATGTAACGGCTTAGTACTGCCACGCAGTAGCTAAAGTCCAGACATGTATGTATTAAGTATCATAAGCATCCTATCTTTCTTCAATAACTCTTCTCATCTGGATCCTTTTCATTTTTTGCTTGACAGAGCTTCAATCCTGAATCCATAGGTATATGAGTTGCGTTACATTATGCCATTCATACCTCTTCAAGTATTCGTCTCACATATCGTTTTTGGCTTAATAAAATTTTTCCTTCACTTTGTGATACCTAGATGCCAAGCTAGTATGTTAGTTTCCCGAGGTCGCTCATCTTAAATATTCTTGCCATACTTTCTTTAAACGCCATAATCATCTCCTTAGCAGACCCTGTGATGAGAAGATCATCCGCATACATGGATACTATAAGATTATGCATGTTCTCTTTCTTGATAAACAACGATGGCTCCTTGGAGCACTTGGTGAAGTTTAACTCGCGAAGAATCGTATTAAGCTTGTGATTCCATGCCCTTGGAGCTTGTTTCAAACTGTAAAAGGCCTTGTGTAACCTATACACTTTGTTCTCACTTCCTTTGATCTCAAATCCTTCAGGTTGAGAAACATATACAAATTCTTTCAATTCCCCGTTAAGGAATGTCGTTTTAACGTTGACATGATGAAGCTCCCAAACCTATGAGGCCGCCAATGCAATGATTATCCTGATCGATTCAATATGAGCTAGAGGGAAAATACCTCTTCAAATTATATCCCATGTTTTTTCACATAATCTTTTTCAACTAGTCTTGCTTTGTATTTGTTGATGTTGTCGTCAGAGTTCTTCTTTATCTTAAATACCCATTTTATTAAAATAGGTTTGCTTCCAGTAGGAAAATCAATGAGGCTCCATGTTTTGTTCTTTACTGTTGAAGATATCTCATCCTCAAAAGCGTCTCTCAATAATCTTAATTCCTTGGCCTCATTGTAATCCCATGGTTCTTCGTCTAAATCAAGCAAAAGACATTCTGATTCGAGGTCTGCAAGGGGGACGTAATCATCAAGATAGCTCAGTTTTACTCTTTTCCTAGTTGATCTTTGCAGCTCGGTTACTTCTTCATCAGACCTTATTTCACCTTCACTATCATCTTTGGCTTCTTCTCGGAAAATTACTTGATTTTCATTATCATTCTCTTCTCGACCAATATCAACACATAAGTTTTTCATGTTATCTGCATTGTTATCTTCCATCGGTGCACCCCACTTCAACCTTTAGTCTCATCAAATACCACGTCTCTATTCACATCCTTCGGTTGGTTGGATCAAGAAGCCGGTAAGCTTTAGATCTTGGTTATGTTCCTAAGTGCACCAGAGTACGTGACCTATCATCTAACTTTCTGAGATGTGGAGCTTCAATTTTTGCATAAGTTATACAGCCAAACACTCGCAAGTGCTCCACACTCGGTCTTCTTCCTTTAAAACTTTTGTATGGCATTTGAGAAACTAAGTTTCGTTGAAATACTGTAATTATGTATGTAGCATGTCGAACCACTCCCCCCAAAAGAAAATTAGGAACATACATATGCTTTAGGACTCCGAGTCATCTCCATTAGTGTCCTATTCCTTATCTCAACTACTCAATTCTGTTAAGGAGAGTATGGTGCTGTGAGATTTTGTTTATCCCGCAGTTATTGCAGAAATCTTGAAACTCTTGGGACATGAACTCTCCACCTCTATCAGTACAAAACGTCTTGATCATTGCTTTGGTTTCTTGTTAGACTAAGGCCTTAACTTTAGAAACACCTCACTTTTATCCTTCAGAAGAATGCTCCACATGTACTTAGAGTGTTCATGAGTTAACACGAACACATACCTATTTCCTGCGCTGTAGGTGGTGAGATGGGACCACAAAGATCTCCATGAACTAGATCGAGTATTCCAGTAACTCTGAATGAAGTTGATTTTGGAAAACTTTTCCTCACTTTCATTCCAACCAAACATGAGCTACATGTTTCTCTGCCGATGGTGATCTTGGGTATGTCGGCTACTACTTATTTGTTTATCATTGCTTTCATGGTGTCTAGACTCACATGCCCAAGCCTTGCGTGCCACTTACGAGAAGTTCTTAGAGTATCTACTTGCAAGCAATTTGCATTCTCCACTTCGAGTACGACTTTGTAGAGTCGACTCCTTGATCTTCTTGCTTTCAATAGTAACCTTCCATTTCTATCGTATAGCATCAAGTAACCTTCTTTCATACGAAAATCACACCCTGCTTCCGTTGCTTGACCAAGGGATATAATATTGCTTATGAGGTCTGGGATATAGTAAACATCATACAAGATTTTTCGCTCACAGGTCTTTCTTAGGAAGATGATTGAACCTTTTCCCTCTTATATCTATCTGAGAGTCGTCGCCAAACCCTACTTTTCCTTTTACTTTCTTGTCGAGCCTCAAAAATTTTCTAAGGTTTCCAGTCATGTGGTTACTAGCTCCATTGTCTAAGTACTACATATTTTATCCATCTACATTGGTTTCGAGTTTGCTTGGTGTGACGTTGTTTTCGTTGAGATATACGATCTCGTGCATCATTAATTTTTCAGCTTCCTGCGTGGTGTCATCCTTGTTATGTTGAGTTTCCTGAAGTTTTAACAACCTGTCGGGACACGAGGAAGCATAATGGCCGGTTTTTTCACACATGCAGCACACAACTTTCGATAGATCGTTGTTTTGTCTATAGCCACCATACTGCTTGTATCCATAACATTCTCGACCTCTTACTCGGTATGTAGACGTCCGCCTCTGCCTCTTTCTATGTTTGATTCGTACCTCTATTTGTACGGTTGCAACTCTGTATTTGCATACATAAGCTTACTTTGACCTTGATCATCTTGTTTCTCTTCTTTTTCTTCAAAAATTCTTTCTTCATACGCCTTTAGCTTACCCACAATATCTTCAAAACTGGTTTTGTTCAAGTCAAGAACCTATTCAAGTACAACTATGATGTGGATATATTTTTTCCTCCATAGAATGTTAAGAAATTTCTTAACAAGCTTTGTTCTTTAATATTCTCACCCAATGCCGCAAACTTTGATGACAACTCATAAAGCTTTCCGAAAAAGGTATCAATGGAGTTGGTTTCTTTCATATTCATCTTCTTGAAATACACCATTATCTTTGTAATCTAGCTTCCTAAACTAGATCAGCACCCATATATCTTGTCTTTCACAGTTTCTAGGTTTTCGACTTGTAGTATTAAGGATTCTGGTATGGATTGGAATAGACTATTTCAGTAATTTTTTATTGAGTTGAGGGCTATTTTGTAACAAAAACTTAAAAGGGGTTATTTGAAAAAATTACTTTGTAATATTTTGTAAAAATTCAATAAATTTTTCAAAATAAAATTATTAATGTCTCACTACTATTTCACTGCAAATACGAAATTAACATTTCAATAAAACTAATATAAATATCAATTTTCAAAAAGTTAACTAATGTATATACACTAAATAAAATATTTTCTTATTTTATAAGAAATATATCTTAAAATTAAGAAATTTTTTTTTTGTAAATTAATAACTCTATAAATTAATAAAATAGCAAAGTTCAGCATTATTAATTTATTGAATTCTTATTGTAGTTAATTCTTAGTGAGAAACTCATCACTGATTAATGATGCTTGAAAGAAGCATTCTACACATACTCAATACACATTCCATGAGTGGCATATCAAACATCATATATTAACTTTTGTAAGCAATGATCTGGGAATGAAAAGCATTTTACATCTAAATAAGAACACCGTGAGTTCTCTCACCCATGAATTCTCAAAATAGATATATGTATAGAGACTCTCATGAAGATGGTCTCATTGCGGGTGCTCTTACAATTTTTAAGATGAGAAACTACACTACAAGAAAACGTGGGCATAACGACCACACATTTAGAGGTTATCTGGTCGTAAATGTCCTTTTACGACCACATAACAACGAAAAGCGTTTAGTCGTTATTAGCCCGTCGTAATTCACTTTTGGTCGTAACGTAGACTTAAATATTACGACTAAATATTTTGGTCGTAACACGGATGTAAAACACGTAGTCGTACACTAGAGGTCGATTTGACGTAAAGTTACGTCCACTAAATTAGACGTAAATTGGTCGTAAATCCTGGTCGTAAAGTAGAAGTCAAATCCAACGTAAAACAGTATTTAAATGGAGGTAAAATGTACGACCACATAACCTCGAGTCTTGAACCATAGACACAACTTGGTCGTAAAATGTACGACTAGATAACTTCGGTTTGATTTATTTAGTACGACCACTTCACCTCTAGAAATAAAATAAAATTTCACCTTTTAAAATTTACAAATTTAAAATTTTTAATTTACGAAATTTAATATTTAATTAAAAATCCTTCAGTTTCGAAAATATATAAACTTAACTTAATATATCCAAAACATAATAAAAATATATATTCAAATTACATAAAAAACTAATTAATTAATTATTAAGATTAATGTCTGCGAAAAACTGGGAGGTATGTTCATCGGCACCTCGCTCTGCATTTGCTCGTTCGTCTGGAGTTAGGTCGGGATAGATCGTTGAACGTCGAGGTCTCCACATTTCCGCAAGGGCTGGGTTTGTTTCCGCCATAACATCAAACATCTCTGCCATGGCCCTAATGTGGTTCCTGTTGGCCTGGTTGTCCATCCGGAGGGTCGAAATGACTTGGTTGGCGGTTGTCAAATCGGTTCGGAGCTGCTGAGATTCTTCTTGCTGTCTTGTAGCGTATTCAGCTCTAGCCCTCGGGACATCGTTCACCGTACCGATCCCGATCATCCGTCCCCTCTTCTTCGGGATAACCTTCATTTAAAATAATTTAAATTAATTAAATGAGTTAGTATATACATAATTAACTATAAAATCGAATAATAATTAATTACCTTCTCAAAAATTTTGTCTTGTTCAACAATGGATAACTGAACGGGTTCCCCTTGTTCCACCGTCAACTGGGTCTTGACCTCCTGAATCTGCTCCTCAACATCGTTGTAGATCTTCTCTGCTCGGGGATCTACAAACGTCCCGTCAGAACGCTGATGGGTCAACTTGTAAAGTCGGGCAAGAGACAGTGGTGCTCCTTCCACCGCAGCCTACAGAACAACATAATTAAATATATTAAACTAATTAATTAATATATCAATAAACAATTTAATTTTAAAAAGATAAAAACAAATTAAAAAAATTTTAAATTTTTTTTTAAAATTTTAGCTAGTACTTACAATTTGTAGAGCTTTCCATGCATGAGAAGTCTGTCCAGAAGTGTGGGGCACAACGACCAAATTACCCTCAGCATCACGCGCCATTCGGTTGTTGGAGCAACGGGCCGAAGTTTTAACTGACTTCGGCATACTCCAATAAGCCGTCAAGCCATTCCAAACGTAATCGCTGATGTAGGTCGGTTTACATTTGCTGACCTCGGGATCAAACCTCCACTTATCCTTCCAATCGCCGATAATATTCTTAAGGCGTTCTTGCGCCTTCTCGTAAAACCCTTCCTTCACGGTCTCGTTGACCGCAATAGACCAGTTCCATTTTTGCTGCAAAAAATAATTAAAATAATTAAATGAAATAATTAAATATTTAAATGAAATTAAAAAGTGAAATAAATTAATTTAAGTAAGAAAGAAAATAACTTACCGCAAAACATTTGAACCAAGTCCTCCGAACGTGGTCCGGTGTAAGGGACCAGTTCGGATGAGGCTCCCGGAAGTTCGACCTTATGATGTTTGCGACGCTCCGTCCCAAGCGATTATCTGTTGGAAACCTATAAAAAAATTGAAAATTCATGATTAATGTTAGATGAAAATATATATAATTAAAATTTCATATATATGGAAAAAATCATAATTAAAATTACCAAAGCGTGTTTGGTGGTCGATCTGGATCGATGATAGGTAAACCTTCTCGGCCCGGCATTTGGAGAAGATCTTCCACTGTGTATCTAGCGTAGGGAGCATCCAGTGGCACAAGCAAATCCGGATGGACACCCGGAGGAGGAGGCGGAGCAGCTTCATGGACTGGAGGAGGGACATGATGCTGTTGCTGCTGATGTTGTTGTTGCTGCTGCTGCTGCTGATGATGATGATCATGATGCTGCTGCTGCTGATGATCATGAAGCTGGTGCAGATGATGATCATGATACTGCTGATGATCATCCTGCTGCGGATAGTAGGGAGGCACGACGTCAAACTGATCAAGAGGCTGCTGCGGTGGCACAAACGGATGAGGAGGCACATAAGATGGTTGAGTGCCTTGGGCCGCGGTCTCAGGGACGACAAACTCTCGGGCTGTGCCAGAGCTAGTAGCTGATGGATCCGACGACGACGAACCAAGAAATGTTTCGCCGTAAGAAGCAGTTTGGCTTCGTCTCGCTGCGTGATTTCTTAATCTCTTTCTCCCGGCCATATCTACATATACAAATAAAAATTATGATTAGAAACAATTAATTCCAAAATAATTTTAAAAGTAATTAAATACTAATTATCTAATAAAAATAATCTAATCCTGTGCTAAACCAATTCCAAACCTAATCTAATTACCACCTAAACTAACCACCTAAACTAAAAACTAAAACTAAAACCGAAAAAAAAAACATACCTGAAGAGAGGGAAAGTGGTGGCTAGTGAGAGAGTATGGTGAACGACGAAATGAGCTCTGGTCGACGAGTTTATATAGGGATTTACCTGTGGTCGTAATGTGGTCGTAAACTACTTCTAGATTACGACCAAAGTGAATTTACCACCAATTAGGGACCACATGTTACGACTAATCAGCATCCACCAGTGACGACATTACGACCAATTAGATTCTATATTTATTTACGACCACTTAGAGTCCAACATTTACTTTTACTTAACGACCAATAAGAATCTACAAGGCTTTACGACCACTTCGGGACCAAATCTATGGAAATATTTCAAATCTATGGAAGCATTTTTCTAAGATATTTTTACAAATTTCTTAGGCAAAAACTAAACTATATGTTTTTTACAAAGAATTGTGTGTTTTGATGTTTAAAGAAAGAGATGTTTTGTTTGTGTTTTGATGTCCAATTTCGAATGGGACTTGGTATTTATAGGGAATTTTTACGACCAAAAAGGGACCAATTTTTAAAATATATATATATTACGACCAGCCTGGGACCACCTGTGTTTTACGACCAGGGAGGGACCAACTGTTACGACCAGCCTGGGACCACCAGTGTTTTACGACCAGAGAGGGACCAACATTTACGACCAAAAAGGGACCAATCTTTATGACCAGAGAGGGACCAATAGTTACGACCAAAAAGGGACTACAGTTGTCTATACCCTATGTCCGAAACCCCAAACCCCAAACCCCAAACCCCAAACCCCAAACCCCAAACTTCAAACCTTAAATTTCATAAGTATATCATTTTAAAACTCTAAACCTCAATATATCAGAAAATTCTTAATTAATATTAAAAAATACTAAAACTCTAAAAGTATTAATTATACAAAACTTCAAAAACATTAATACAATACAAAATACATATATATATATATATATATATATATATATATATATATATATATATGTTATTACTCGTCATCATCTTCTGAACCATCATCTATTTCATCATTTTCTTCAAATTCATCTTCATTGCCTTCATCCCCTAAATCATCTGGAAGATCTTCATATCCTAGGTTCTGAGGATCAACAAGTAAAATTTCATCAACAGGTTGTTCAGGCACTGCCACTTCGTTAACGGCATCTCCTTGCAAAGGCGGTTGTTCATCGTCACTCACTACACGATCCCGAGGTGTAACTTTAATAGCGGCTAACCAGGATATTCCAGATTGTCTAATCCGCGGATATGGAATAAAACAAATTTGGTCTGCTTGAGCTGCCAAGATGTAGGGCTCAAATTTGTTGTACCTCCGTCTTGAATTGATATCCACAACTCCAAATTTGTTATACCGAATACCCCTATTAACCGTCGGGTCGAACCAATCACATTTGAAGAGGACACATTTCATCTTCACTAATCCAGGGAATTCCACCTCGATGATCTCTTGCAAGATTCCGTAGAAATCTGTTTCGCCTTTTACACATACTCCATAGTTCACCGTTGCTCGACGACTTCCATACTCGTAAGTGTGAAAAGTGTAACCTCGTGTGAAATACATAGGTGCTGTGGTATGGATCATCATACTTAACATGTACATGTATAAGTGGTTTAATTCATAGTTAAAATAACATTATATATATGTTGGTTTACCTATGTTTTTAACCACTGCACAAAGTGTTGATCTTTCCTTTTGTTGAGATCATTAATTGATATTCCTGGTAAAGTTTCTTCAACTTGTGCAACGAAATCGCTGTTTTAACAAAGGATAGATCATCAAATATTAATTAAATATCATATCAAACATGTAATTTTAACTTATATAATTAATTACCTTTCAAATTCTTGCATCTCCTCGCAATTAAGAAGTATATATGTGTGGGCACTGTGAGCATCTTTTGTACTTGACCACCAAACTTCTTTTAGTTTTCCACCTAGACGTCCAATCTGACAGAATATGTCAGGAACATCCTTTTCAAAATAAGTCGGAATAACACCACCATCGTCATATCTACTCGGAGCCCGTTTTCGTGTACGGACTTTTGAGCCAAAGTAGTATGAAGTAAAGTGAGATGTTTCCTCATTCAAGCTCCCAGCAACTATTGAACCTTCCACCCTTGCATGATTTTTTGCTTTCCCTTTTAAATATTTCATGGATCGCTCGTAGGGATACATCCATCCGTTATGTACCGGTCCACGTAGCAATGCCTCGTGTGGGAGATGGAGAACTAGATGTTCCATGACGTCAAAAAAGGATGGCGGAAAAATTTTCTGAAGATTACACATCAAGATCGGGATATTATCATCAAGTTGACTGATGATATCTTTAGTTAATGTACGTGAGCTGAGATCCCTGAAAAAAGCTCCAATACATGTTAATCCAATTGCATATTAATAAGATATAATACTCCGACATGCAAATCTGTTATATATTTAAATGAAAAGTTACCTGCAAGTGCTTCGTGAACATTGTTTGGAAGCAACTCCGCAAAGGCAAATGGTAGAAGTCGTTGCATAAATACATGACAGTCATGACTCTTCATCCCAGAAAACTTTTGTCCCTGCTCAACACATCTAGATAGATTTGACACGTATCCATCGGAAAACTTCACATCTGATGCCACCCACTTGAACAACGCCGCCTTCGCTTCTGCTGACAATCTGAAAATAGGAACTGGAATTTTCCCATCGCTTTTAATATGCAGCTCACTCCTACAACATAACCCAGGCAAATCCAACCTTGAGTTCTTGTTATCTTTTGTCTTCCCGGGTACATTCAGTAATGTATTTATGATGTTCTCAAAGAAGTTCTTCTCACATCTAGATTGTGTCGCAACAGTAAATCCTTCCAGTATGGAAGTTCCCAGATTTTTTGTGCCAGTTATGCTGTGTATCGTAACCATCAGCCATATTTGCAGGAGTATGCCAATTACCTCCTCTCTTGACTGTTTCTTGTGCACCATAGTAATCGATATCTTTCTCAATTTCTTCTCCAGATAAATAAGGAGGTGCGGTGTCCCGTACAACCACTTTTGCCTTGAATAACGTTCTGTTTTGTCGATACGGATGGCTAAGAGGGAGAAATTTCCGATTTTCATCAAACCAAGAAGTCTTCCTACCATGCTTCAGTTGAAATGCGCTAGTGCTTCCCATACAATAAGGACACGCTAGTCTCCCATGCGTAGTCCAACCTGATAGCATCCCATATGCTGGAAAGTCACTGATAGTCCACAGAAGAACGACTCGCATTGTAAAGTTGGTTCTCGTTGAACAATCATATGTTTCCACCCCTGTTGACCACAATTCTTTCAATTCTTCTATCAGAGGTTGTAAGAAAACATCGAGGGACCGCTTTGGATGCTTAGGCCCTTGTATCAATATACTCATGAAAAGGAATTCCCTTTGCATACACATCTCTGGTGGAAGGTTGTATGGCGTCAAGATGACTGGCCAAAGTGAGTATTGCCTTCCAGACATTCCAAAAGGACTAAATCCATCTGTGCATAATCCAAGATAAACATTGCGAATGTTGCTTGCAAAATCCTTGTGCACCGAATTCAAGTGTTTCCACGCTTTTGCATCTGAGGGATGATTGATCTCGCCATCCTTCTGAGTATGTTCTGCATGCCATCTCATCGCTGCCGCAGTCTTTTCAGATTGATATAATCTCTTCAGCCTATCCGTAATAGGTAAGTACCACATCCGCTGGTACGGTACCCTAGTTCGTCCACGTCCTTGTGGTTTATATCGTGGCTTCTTACAAAATCGACACTCCAACAACTCTGCATCTTTCCTCCAGAAGATCATACAGTTGTCTATACAGACATCTATCATCTCTGAAGGTAAGCCAAGACTCTGAACCAGTTTTTGAATCTCATAATAAGATTCAGCACTCACATTATCTTCAGGCAAATACTCTTTAAACAACTCCGCCCATGCATCCATACAAACTTCAGGTAAGTTATAATCAGTTTTGATATTCATCATCCTAGCTGCCAATGATAACTTAGAAAGACCATCTCTACAACCTTCATAAATTGGCTGATTAGCAGCGGCTAACATGTCATAAAATCTTTTGGCTTCCAAGTTAGGTCCTTCTACATTTTCTACTCCCACCTCTACATTTTCTACTTCTGCAGCAATTACTGGATTTGTTTCACGAAATGCATCATTAACCATTTCATGCATCCTATCATGATCTACCACCTGATCCTCCGAAGGTAAATGTTGTGATCTATTACGAATATTTTCAAACTGATTACTACTACTAGCTTCATTCATACTATCACCTTCTCCATGATGAAACCAAATGTAGTAATGTGGAGTAAATCCTCTATTAACTATATGCTTCCAAACCGTTTCACTAAGAGCGAATTTTGTATTCTTGCACTTAACACATGGACAGAACATTTTACCCGTTTCCTTCGTGAGAGACGTGTTTCCCGCCTGGTACATGAATATTTCTGCCCCGTTGAGGAACTCCGATGTCACTCTTCCCTCAGAATCTTTATGTGTATACATCCAACTTCGAAGCTCATAAATATCTCGAGACATTTTTTACTCTATCTTGTTTCGTTTATTTTTGGACAATCTTGTTTATTTTTTTTCTGTGTAACTAAAAAATGGAAGATGAGATTGTATTTATATGCAAATTTCGAAAATGGTAGGTGGGGAATATTACCCCATATTTACGACCAAAACTATGTTACTTCGAATAAACTACCACGTGCATGTAATTTGGTCGTTAATGCGAAGCTACATATTTGGTAGGTGGAGAATATTTTGAAAATGGTAGGTGGGGAATATTACCCCCTATTTACAACCAAAACTATGTTACTTCGAATAAACTACCACGTGCATGTAATTTGGTCGTTAATGCGAAGCTACATATTTGGTCGTAACTCCGTAGTCAACTAACTTCTACTTTACGACCACTTTTTCTTTTGGTCGTAAATTAGAGGTTAAGTTACTTTTGCTTTACGACCAACCTTTGTGGTCCCAATTTTACTTCGGTTTTACGACCAATATCTCTTTGGTTGTTAACTGGTCGTAACACAGACGGAAAATTACGACCACCATTTTGTGGTCGTAAAAGTTGGTCGTTAACCAAGCGTTTTCTTGTAGTGCTAGTTTTTTAAACATCAATCGTTAAGGTTTCCCTAAGCTTTCTATGGTTCTGAAATTGTGTTCCATGTTGGTTACAATCCATTATAGAACCCATAAACCATAAATTTGTTAGAATTTTTTTTTTTCGAACGAATGATAAATTTATTTGATTCATTTTTTTTACAGTAAATGCATCATTTAAAGAGTCGGTCATTTAGGACCTAGTAAATCAAAACCAGATGACATGTGCAGTGGTAATCACATTCTTTCTTTTTTGGTAAAAGGTAATCACATTCTTTTAGAATCAAACCAATACTGTCATTGGTTTCTCGTATTTATACTTTCCGTCCCATTCTTTGGATTGTCGAGAAAATTTTCCAACAAAATAGGGTTCGAACATGTGTATGTGAAGCCTAACATATTTGACTGTTGTATTATTGGTTGAACTAAATCTATGTTAGGTCAAAAAGAAGAAAGAAACTTCAGTAAAAACTCTATGAACAGGGCAAATGGTTTAAGAGATGCAACAAAATTGCTTCAAAATGAGATGGTTTCAGACATTCAGCCAAACACAAGCTGACATGACGTTGAACCTCTAGAGATAAGTGCCAACTCCATGAGCATTCGATGTTTCTCCTCCAAACTAGTGTGTTGTGGTGAGATATTCGCCGTCTTTAGACGCCTTGAATGTTTCAAGATAAACGTTGCGAGTTCTTTTTCTACCTGCCACCCTCTGTAAGTTGTCCACTTCAAAGTTTCAAGACTGAACATCAACGACTCAGGAATTGAACTTGGCTCATCCCAATGATCTATTCGTTCTCCGAAAATACCACCATGTCTCTGAATATACACCATTATTATATACTAAAGAGATGATATCTTCAAAAACCCACAAAATTATAAAGGTTAAATTTCTTTACCTCGTTGAGTCTGAGAGCTCGTAGTTTCGGAGAATGTTTTAGAAAATACATAAGTAAATCCCACTCCGTTTCACATGTGCAAAACTCCAACTCCACAAGATGATGGAAGATTTTACCAGTAGGATATGGAGACTACAAATAATATCATAAACGACTATAAAAAGTTAACATAAATTGTTACATTTTTGGATTTCTACCTTCAAGTAAAATTGTAAGTTACCTCTTCGGGTAAACACAGAGAGAGGCGTTTAACTGATGTAAGGGAACCGAGTATATTGTCGGTATTCCAATAGATAGCTTCAACATTTGCAACCACGAGGTTAGGCATTTTCTCGACCATACATTCGTTACTGGCATCATTAATCTCTAAGAACTTCAAAGAAGGAGCATTCATCACAAACTCAGAAACGCCATCATTAGTAGCAAATCTTCCATTGTAGGTTAACTTTTGCAATGAAGGCACCATAATAGAAAATATTGTCACATTATCACCCCTTACTCGGTTCACCACCAAGTCTTGAAGAACTTTGCAGCTCGATAAAAGCTTTTGAGGGGTTTCATCGTCTAAGTAAATCACACAATGAAGGTGCAATGTCTTAAGGAGGTGAAAACATACTTGGAATGTAACATCCACAAGCGATACATTGGTGAGTTTAAGTACCACGAGTGTTCCACAAGTAAACAAACTCTGAGGCAATTTGCTAGGCTCATTAATAGGATACGTCCAATATTCGAAAATGAGTTCACGCAAACCTCGTTCCACGGCAGTTCTAATCCAAAATGCTGTATCCACGTCGCTGAATTTCCTACGAATATTGAACTGCAAACTCTCTAAGACAGGTGCTGTGCTTAATAGCAACGATCTGTCCACAAACCTCACAAATCTCCCATGGTCAGCGTTCCTGTGGCAATCGTACTTGAGTTTATGAACCAACTTCCAAAGATATCGCCATCGTTTCGACAAAACACTTGTGGTCAAGACATCTTTTGTGGGAAGAAAAGAAAGTATCTGCAAAAGGAAATCATCGGGCAAGAAGCTGATTATGTCCATTAGAAAAACCCTAGGTTTCTCAATTTCACCGTGAAGCCCTAAGTAACAAAGCCCTACTCAATATATATATATATATATATATATTCTAATTTTGTTAAAAATCTAAATAAAGATAGGTTTTAGATTGTATGGTTTGGTTAAGGGTGAATTTGCCAAATAACCAATTTTGAAAGCAAAATGAAAAATATAGCATTGATTTTGACATTATTAAGACAATAACATTTAGCTCAACTTTCATCCGGTTATAGCCTTGTCATTTGCAAGTTGCCGGTGATAGAGAGAGGGGAATGAATGACGTTGTTGAGTGGGCACATATGGACAACATAAATCTTGGGAAATCGGCTAATTCATACATCAACAGAGGACCGCGGTCCCGATCAGTACATAAACACGGACCATGTGCTAAAACATACATCAACACACAGTATATTCAAATTTCATACACGAACATAGATATTTAAGTCTATTCATACATTGACCGTGTTTCCGTTAGTCAAATGTTAACAGATGCTTATGTGGATGTAACGGGTGCTTACGTGGATTTTACTTTTTTTTTAATAATTAATTAAAAATATAAAAATAATTTTCAAGATGTTGAGGGGGAGAATCGAACCTGGGCTGAGATAAAATTTCAACAGTACTCTCAACCACTGGGCTAAACAAGATCTTTGGTTTGGATATCTATTGTCCTTTATATATATCTAATATACTTTACTCATACATTTCTAATTATCTAGAATTAATCTACAAAATATATAAATTCGAAATAATTTTGTTTAATTAACTTAATTGTTGTTATTATGTTTAAAAAAAATCGAAAATTTCAGAATACAAATTTTAAAAAAAATCAAAGACCATTTTCTAAATTAAAAAAAAAGAAAATATAAAAAGATTTTAAAATTTGAAAAAATCAAAAATTTATTATTAAAAGTTTGAATTAGAAACATCTACTTTAAAACTATTCAATTTAAAAATATATATATTTAAACATTGAAAATATGAAAAATTTGGATGTTTCAAATTCAAACATTTAATAATAATTTTTTCAATTTTTTTAAAAAACTTTTTTCATATTTTTTTCTTAAATTTTGAGGATGCTGATTTTTAAAAAAAATTATTTTGAAATTTTTAATTTTTTAAAAAACATAACAACAATAGTTAAGTTAATTAAACACGATTACTTCAATTTTTTTTGTAGATTAATTCTATATAATTAGAATATATGAATAAAAGATACTAGATATAAAGAAACGTACAATAGATAACTTAAACAAAGATCTCGTTTGGCACAGTGGTTGGGCATGTGATGCTAATTTTCTCTGAACCCAGGTTCGATTACCCCCAACGACCAGCTAGTTTTTTTTAAAATTAATTTTTAAAAAAAATAAAATCCACGTAAGCACCCGTTAAATCCACATAAGCATCTGTTAACATTTGACTAACGGAAACACGGTCAATGTATGAATAGACTTAAATATCTATGTTCGTGTATGAAATTTGAATATACTGTGTGTTGATGTATGTTTTAGCACATGGTCCGTGTTTATGTACTGATCGGGACCGCGGTCCTCTGTTGATGTATGAATTAGCCGATTTCCCCATAAATCTTCTATTA
Organism: Moricandia moricandioides; assembly: GCA_905132885.1. Taxonomy (NCBI): domain Eukaryota; kingdom Viridiplantae; phylum Streptophyta; class Magnoliopsida; order Brassicales; family Brassicaceae; genus Moricandia; species Moricandia moricandioides. The sequence goes on from CAJHQQ010000294.1 coordinate 237,489, forward strand.
TTTAAATCAAGATCACACAAACATGACGACGTCATCTAATTAATTACCACATACCGAAGTCATGTAGACACTAAAAGGATGGTTCAAAATGGAATACTATGTGGACAAAAAAGGTATTCTATTTCAGAAACAGACTAAGTTCAGCTACTTATTAGTCATATATGAAAAACTGTGAAACGATATATAGAATTAAATGATGAGTAGATTCGGCACTGAAACCTTTGGTTTTCATGTATATAATGGAGTACTCATTCTACATAACAAAAAAATAGTATGTCACAACTCATTCATAATAGAATAGGAAAAATTAAATAGAGTGGTACATACTATTTAAATTATGAAATAACATCGAATTATCTAATGCTTATCCCAGCATCAACCCAAACTTTCCATAAACTAAAGAAAAACCACAAATCACTGAACCCTAAACGGAAATATAAACGCTAACCCAAATATCAAACTATGAAAATAGTACAAAAATGCACAACATTGGATGGAAATAGTATACATATCATCAAAATAGTATAAGACCCCAGTTCCATCACAACCCCTAAATACTAAAGCTTATCCTAATCCCATCCTAAACCCCTAAATACTAAACCCTAAACACTAATCATTAGACCCTAGACCTAAATATAAACCCTAAACCCAAATAGAATTAAACACATTTCTATTCTACGTGCGCCAAATAGAATAGAAAATAAATAAATAATACACTTCAAATAGAATGACCGGAAATAGAACTGATGGAATAGTGAAGGAGAAAATAATGAAGTGAAAGTGAGGAACATGAATGAGAACGGTGGTGGAGAGGAAACTGTGGCTGCAATGAAATAATTGGTGGTGGTGGTGATGTCAGTGGGACATGTGGAATAATACCAAACATAGTACATATACCGTTTCATTTATATTCTATGTGTATAATGTAGAATAGAACAAAAAAAGATCATCTTCCCCGATTAAACTTTAGTAACTAACGATGATGGAGGATAAGTGAATCTGACGGGAACGGAGGAGAATATGCATTCTACGGCGGTTGAATAAGGAATTTTGTTGTTGGTTCAGTACGTGGAAGAGAGAATAGACATTGTGAAGAGGTGATACAAAAATGGTGGCGACGATGCATGAGCTAATACAGTGGCAATGATGAACATCAGTGGTTATGAGGTATGAATTATGAAATAAAGATCTGATAGGAAAAAGAATAAGAAGAGAATGATATGTGAATAAAGAGGAGCCACTATTTATTTTTTACATAAACTAATTATTACTTTTGTGTTGTTTTGGTTGCAGCGTCGGTTGTTTAAAAGGGTATATTTGTATTATTATAGAAAATATATAGTATATCATAGTTAACTAGGTCAGAGTGTTAGACAGTGAATTAACAATGTTTTTTACGTTATAGCGTGCAAATTCCCTTTGGTTAGGGTTAACTAGTTTAATTTTTTTAGCAGAGTTGTGCGAGTATAACCAGTTTTCTATTGAAAACTCAAAAATTTAATGATTAAAAGAGATTAGTATTATCTTATTCAAATTATATATCTGATTGAAAGAAATTGAAATCATTGAAAGAAACAAAGGTTCACCGCTAAATCCCGTATTGTCATGTTTGACGTTTAGTTATTATCTTTTCATAATTAATATCCTTGATAAATAGTTAGAGTTATTTTTATATAATTAATTTTAAATTTAATATAATAAAAAATTATCATTAGCAATTTTCATTAAAATAAAATTTATGAACTAATAAGATAAGTTACCTTTACTCCGATAATTTACTATATATATATATATATATATACTTTAGTAACCTTTACTCCTAAATGGAGAAGCTAACTCAAGTGTGTGTGTATATATATATATTTATCAAGTAACCTAAAGAAATATTATTATTATTATCTCATTTACATTTTTCTTCTAAATTATCACAAAATTTAATTTTAATTTATTTTACATTGTTTTATTTTTATTTTGGTTTAGTGTTTTTAATTTTTTTTGAGGTATTTTATGCATGCTAAAGAGGTAAAAAAGGTTAAAGAAGATGAAGTTCATTGCTTAAAATATTTATGTGTAATTACATTCTCATAGTTTTATATATTTATTTGATGTTTAATAAGACGAATTCAAATTTTTAAAAAAAAATTAGAAAAATAAAAATAATTAACAAAATAAAGAATAACATATTACGATGTTTTTAAATTTATAATTCATGTACTAATAAGTGTCCGTAATATGATTATGTTCGAATGCACTGACGAAACACCTAGTTTCCATAGATATAATGAAAATCAAAGACACTTTAAATATAGTAATTTCCCCTGAAGACTCTTTTAGGATTTGATCTTCATATTTCCTTAATTCGTGTTTCTCAGAAAGCCAAAACAGTGGACCATTGGGAACAAAAATTCAAACGAAACCATAATCATTGTGCATTGTAAAAAGGTTTGTTAGAGATTTCAACATATCTAAGACTGGTATTTAAATACCAACCAAAAAGAGTTTTATTAAGACCATTGAATGTGTCTTTACCCTCAAGGATGTAGTGACTACTTCAATCGAATGTAAGATGACAGGTACTTGAACACCTTAATCGAAATGACAACTCTTGGAGCATCTCAAGTTTCTTGACAGGATCAGTTGATAGAAATAGTTGCCATCTTTAGACATCTTGCGTTTCTAAAAATAGATGCTACTGCTTCTTTCTCTTCTTCTGTTCCTTCATATTTTACCCATTCCATAGTTTCAAGACTCGATAAAACACATTCCAGAACTGAGCGAGGTTCATTCCAGCAGGGCGCTGTTCACCATATCGAATGGGATGGTACTGAGATGTTGTAGAAGAACAATACATTATGTCATCATATTGGAAAAATAAACTGATTAAAAGAAGGCTGTAAGATGTAAGGTACCTGTTCAATTCTGAGACCTTGGAACTTAGGTGAATCTTTGAGCACACAAAGAAGTAGGTTCAACCACTCTGTCTCATGTGCATATCCTTAACTGTAAAAGATTGTGGAAGACAATACCAACAGGATAGTCCTGCATAATACATACACATGCAATATAATGCCAACAGTTTGATTATATCTAAAAAAAAACATTCTTTGCAGCAATGTAGTGAAGGGAAACATTTGTATATTATATTATATCATTTACCTTTGAGGATGTTAAACATAAGTGGAGCTGCTTGACTGAAGAAAGAGAAGTCAACATCTTCCAGGGATGACAATAATTAATGTCGAGATTTACATACACAATCTCAAGCATGTTAC